>JAUNZM010000348.1:3000000-3477675 GCA_033459285.1 Clamator glandarius
TAGTCTAATAGAACTAGATTGCAGAAACAGTGGCTGAAAGAAAAGATATTGCAGAAGTATAACAGAAGTTAAACTTACTTTGAACTGCACGCAGGTTTGTAATGCTTGGGTTTAAAAAGTTGCTGTTAAACCTCCAAAGTAGGAGTGGTCAAACGCATGAAGCTCCTTAAATAATGCATTTTCTGCGTAGTAGCAGCACAATACCTATACAGACCAAATGGCTAGTTTATAATCAGAACAAGCTAAAAGCTGTTACTTTTTCTTCAGGGAGTGAACAATTCATCATGTCACACCATAAGGTCATTATATTTTGTAGCGCACCATAATGTCACAGTGCTCCAGAATGATAAAATGCCAGTTCCCAGTCAAATATTTATTGTTATATGTTTATATGCAATAAACCAAAGTATTACAAATTTCTGGCCAAAGGGATTTCAATTGAAACAAAGACACAAATTGCTGTCTCAAGAGTCCATTTTTGGAAAACATCCATTTGTAGCTGTTTGTAAAAGACATTAAGTAGAAATAGATTTAGAAATAATGAAAGCGTACTTATCCAAGTTATACCAAAAGAGAATTGGGAGAAAGACTGATAACATGACTGTGCCAATGGAACCACTAGCACTAATTCTGTTCCTCTCCTGTCCTGCACAGATACTTCATTGGAAATAAAGAAAGAATGAAATTATGAATGAATGAGCTCAGGACATTATGGGTATAATAAAACTACATATGCAAAATGTAATGATTAATTTAAAATATGCAAACCATATAATAAGTTATTTATGTGTCTTTTTTATCTCTGTAAAGAATACTTTGGTTTTCAATTTCCAAAGGAAAAGTAAATACAATTATAAATATTTACTAAAGTATAAAGTTATTGTAATTAATTCATTGTAACAGAATAGGCTGTGAGTAGCCTGAACAACGGCTGTCAGGAAAGCTTAAGAAACAGGTTTTTAACCCATGTGACCAGATTTGGCTAATACCTATGGAAAAGCAATAACAATTGCCATAAAGTTGTGTTTGTCATTATTCATATCTTTGTTACACTAAACAATTTCTAGCTTTGACTCAAACAACTTGCTCATGATTTTCCTCCCATTTTTCTCCTGTAAAATTTTGTAGATACTTCTTCTAAATTATGTTCTCCTCATGGATCATCTTCTTGCTTTCAATTACACTATGATATCTACTGAAAATACTAGCTGTCATAACAAGTAATCTAGAAAATTAATGTAGGAAGGATAAATGCCTTGTCTGGATTTTATGAAAACAATATTTTATAAGTACATATTTTAGGATTTAATTAAAAATGACATAATGATAACATCTGATTCTCTGAATAAAAACAAAAAATAAAAACAAGAGAAAAAATTCCACAAAAATTATTAAACTCTTACAGAAGATTCAACATCATTTACTTACCTCTAAACAGTAAAGAACTCAACCTAGGTCCAGCTCAACTAAAAGGAAGGCATAGGAAATTCTCTTTTGAGTGTTTGGGAGGCACTCATTTGCTGACCTGATTGACTCTCCAGACAAATGTGCTGTTAAGGGGGGACTTTTATCAGGGATGTCACCAAGGGGCTAACAAGCCTAGTACAGTTCACTTTGTATATACACTGTTGTTGATTTACATGGGCACCAGACTTGCCAGGAGTAGTCTGAGAGGTATCAAGTAGGATTACACAGCCCTGGGAGCAGTGGTAAGGGACTTTGGAGCACAGATATTTTTTCATCAGTCTTCTTAGAAAAAGGGATGGGGTTTGTAAGGGCCATTTGAGTCTGGCAAATCAACAAATGACTTCAGGACTGGTGCTGCAGCTCAGGGTTTAGCAACATAGACCATGGGACGTGCTTTGAGAAAGCTGATCTATGTGGAGCTTATTGGGGGTCAATCTGTCAGAGAAAGGGAAGATCATCTTTGGTCATAGTATTGCAAACCTGTTAAAAAGAGCTTTAAACTAAAGTTGACAGGGAACCTTAATCCATCCTAATCCTACCAATTTGATACCAGTGCCAGTAATAGATGCACAGAGCCTGAGGAAGGTTAACAGGTCAGCAGGAGAGCACCTGAAAAGCAACACAAAGGATTTCAAGCTTCATCAGGGGCCCAATTTAAGCACCTCTATGCAAACACACATGGTGTGACAAAAAAAAAAAAAAAAAAAGAAGAAATAAAGATGTGTGTACACCTGCAGGGCTATGATCTCATTGGAATCACAGAGACATGGTGGGATGGATCCTACGATTGGAGTGTTGGGATGGAGAGATGCATTATCTTTAGGAAGGACAACAATGGAGAGATGAGGAGGAGGTGTCGACCTCTATGTCAATGACCTTCTAGAGTGCATGGAACTCCACGTGGGGACAGATGAGGAGCCAACCAAGAGCTTATGGGTCAGGATTGAGGGAGGGCAGGGACAGGTGACATTACAGTGGGGGTCTGCTAGGCTATCAGACCACTAAGAGCTAGTGAACAAGACCCTCTGTAGACTGATAGGTGCAGTCTCATGTTCTCAAGTCCTGGTCTTCATGAAGGACTTCATCCACCTCTGTATTTGTTGATAGGACAATATAGCAGGGCACAAGAAATCCAGGAGATTCTTGCAGTTCATCAATGACAATTTCCTTCTCCAAGTCACAAAAGAGCCAATGAAGAGTGGTACTATATTGGAGCCTGATCTCACCAAGGAAGGGTTGGTGGGGAATTTGAAGCTCAAGGGAAGCCTTGGCTGCCGTAACTATAAAATCAAGATTGTTAGAGCAGTGAGAAGGGCACACAGCAAGCTCTCTACTTTGGACTTCAGCTTCTTTAGGGATGTGCTTTATAGACTATCATGGTATAAAGCCCTTGAGGGAAAAGGGGTCCAAGAAAGCTTGTTAATATTCAAGGATCATCTCCTCCAAGGTCAGCCATGATGAATCCCATAAAAGGGGAAGTAAGGCAACAAGGCCAGGAAGCCTGTGTGGATGAACAAAGAACTCCTGGACAAACTTAAAATAAAAGAAGAAACTTATAAAGGGTGGCAACAAGGACAAGACTGGGAAGAATACAGAGAAATTGTCCGAGCAGCCAGGGACCAGATTAAGAACTCTGATAAAGCCTTGATAGAGTTAATTCTGGCCAAGGGTGTTAAAGGCCCTCTCCAGAAGTCAATGATAGGTGTGGTTGCCCATAATATGGAGAAGGCAGAGGTACTCAACAACATTTTTGCCTCTGCCTTCACCGTTAAGAGCTCAATCCACACCACCTGACTGGAAGAAAGCAAAGGCAAGGACTGGGAAAACAACCATCCACTGTAGGAGAAGATAAGGAGCAGGTCTTTCTGAGGAATCTGAAGGTGTACAGATCTATTGGGCCTGATAAGATGCATCTGCAGGTCCTGAAGAAAATAGCAGATGAATTTGCTTAGCTACTATCCATCGTATTTGAGAAATTGTAGTAGTCTGTGGCAGGCACTGACTGGAAAAGAGGAAATATAATCCCGGTTTTTAAAAAAGGAAAAAGGAAGACCTGGGGAACTACAGGCTGGTCAGTCTCACCTTTGTGGCTAGCAAGACCATGGAGCAGATACTCCTGGAAATTCTGCTAAAGTACATGGAAAATAAGGACGTGAACATCCAACATGGCCTCACTAAAGGAAAACAGTGTCTGACAAATACAGTGATCTTCTATGATGAGGTTACAGCATTGGTAGATAAGGAAAGAATAACTGATATCTTCTACCTGGATTTATGAAAAGCACTCAACACTGTCCCTCCTTCATGACTTTCTCATCGCTAAATTGGAGATACATGGATCACTAAGTGGATAAAGTATTCCCTGGATGTTCACACTCAAAGAGTGATCGTCAATGGTTCAATGTCCAGGTGGAGACCAGTGATGAGCAACATTCTTCAAGGGCTGGTATTGGGACCAGTGTTGTTTAATATCTGTGTTGCAGACATGGACAGTGGGATTGAGGGCATTCTCAGCAAGTTTGCCAATGACACAAAACTTTGTGGCACAGTTGCACACTGGAAGGAAGGGATGCTGTCCAGAGGGACCTTGGCAGACTTCAGAGCTGGATCGGTGTGAATCCTGTGAAGTTCAGCAAGGCAAAGTACCTGGTCTTGGACCTGGGGCAGGGTACTCCCAAGCACAAATACAGGCTGCACAGAGAATTCATTGAGAGTAGCTGTTAAAAGATGTACTCGAGTGTGTTGCTGGATGAGAAGCTCAACATGAGCCAGCAATGTGTGCTTGCAGCCCAAGAAGCCAATCATATCCTGGGCTGCATCAGAAGTGTGACCAGTAGAATAGGGGAGGAATTCTTCCATTCTGCTCTCATGAGACTTTACCTGAAATGCTTCATGAAACTTTGGAGTCCTCCGCACAGGAAGGACGTGGAACTGTTAGAGTGAGTCCAGAGGATGGCTAAGAAAGTAATCAGAGGGCTGGAATACCTCCCATACTATAACAGACTGAGAGAGTTGGGTTTATTTAGTCTAAAGAAGAGAAGGCTCTGGGGAGACCTTGTAGCAGCCTTCTTGTGCTTAAAGTAGACCTACAGGAAAGTTGGGGAGGAACTCATTATCAAGGAATGCAGGGTAAGACCAGGGGTAATGATTTTAAGCTGAAAAGGTGTAGATTTATATTGGATATTATGAAGAACCTTTTTTTTTTTTTTCACTTCGAGGGTGGCAAAATGCTGGAACAGGTGTCCGCGAGAAGATGTGGATGTCCCATCCCTGTAGATGTTCAAAGCCAAGTTGGATGAGGCTTTAAGCAATCTGATCTAGTGGAAGGTGTCACTACTCATGGCAGGGGTGTTGGTTCTAAATGATCTTTAAAGTGTCTTCCAACTCAAACCATTCTATGATTCACCCATGAGTATATTGTTTTCCCATTATTTTCAGACAGCATCTCATGTAATAAAGGAAGATGACTATTTCAGCACTCCAAGGGTTTATTCCACATTATCATCAGAACTGTGCAGGCTTTAACAACCCCCAGACAATCATGGGATTTTTTTTTTTCAGCTGATTGAGATGACATTAAAAATATAAGTATTTCTTAAAAACAGATGTATGAAGAAATCATCAAAACCCCTCAAAAGTCTCAAAACGTCTAATTTAATATTTCAAAACATCTTAGAAATTAAGTAGAGACATGAATGAAGAGCTTGTGATATACAAAAAGATCATAATAATTTATCATTAGCATGATAGAGATGCAGTATTCTGACAGCTAAATAAGTTTGAAAGCAAAGAGTTTGAAGAACTCTGGTTGGAAAATCAGAAAAAAATTAAGAAAACCAAAATAATTCTCCAGAAACACTACCTTAGAAGCTCTATTCCCCTTGTGGTACTCTTAGATATTTTAGGAACTTTTCTAGTTAAATTATAGATGAAAGTATACAATTGCTTTCATGAGCTATTTCTATTCCATTTTTCTTTTTACATTACTCCTAATGTTTTGCATGACTCCCATAGAGGTATAAAGTTTGGGGAAGGCAAGGGGAAGGCAAGAAGAAGTCCTGATTTAAAATGCTTTCAGAAATATTTTATGATTCCAAGGAAGTTTACATTATTAAGGGCACATCAAACATTGTTTCCTAAAGGGATTTATTTTTTTTGCTTCTTCTTTCTTCATTTCACACTGTGAGTTATTTTGTAAATAGAAGGGTAAAAATGTAAAGCCATCTGTGTGATATTCACATCCTTAGGAGTCAAAGCACGTGGCTGGTAGCGTACAAATCTGAGCATTAACCCAGAGCTATCCCTAAGCTACTACAGCAATTAAAAGGCTTCTGGACAAAAGTGGACTTATGCCTGGGTATCACAGAAGAAGACCTCTGAGTGAATTTGGATTTGTTTGCTCTCATTCATGTGTACAGATCCTGTCATATAGCTGCTGATTCACTTAGATGTATCCTACAGAAGTATCTTTTCAGGCCAGTCAAAAATATAGTCAAACACACATGATAAGAAAAATGCATCTGTGTCACAGTATCTATTCTTATACTCACTTACATAAGGGAAGCATCTCATACTCCCAATTATAAATGAACAGATTTGTGTGATAGACTGTATAAATGCAGACAAAAGCAACAGTTCCCATTTAAGAGATATTACACTTCTCACTTTGGACACAGGGCAACTGGCAAAACCCTACTACTCTCTGGAGACTTTCAGGAAGACTATCTCACAATTGCTTCCTTTAAGGCTGGTTTTATTGGGTTTTTTTATAAATTAATACATTTTTATTGGACCTGATGCTACATGTCCATAACTGCAAGTTACAAGTCTCTCCTCCGCCTGTGCCAGAGCCCTAGAAAATCAAGATAGTTGCTGATACAAAAGATCTGGTAGGGAAACAGAAGGTGGCAGATGCTCTGTGGTTTAAGCTTCATTTGTTGTCTTTATCCTGTGGCAATAATGGGAAAAGTATCTTAATTTTTGGCACTCCTTCTTGTCCCTCCTCCTTCTTTTCTATTTGTTTTGCATCTTCCACTCTTTTCTTTTCTCCTTCAATTTCCTCTGGAGATGAGCATTCCAGTGTTAGTTGGCCTCCATCCTGAAAAGCCAAGGTGGCAAAACTCAATTATTTTGCTGAGAAGCCTTGAAACAATTTTGTGGTTTGTAGTAGAGCAGTCTAAATTTGCTGGAAATTATTTTCTGGTGAATTCTTCATTTTGGGAAAAAGATTTCCTTACAATATTACTTATCTTCTGTCATACTGATGGCACAATCCTGCTGTCACTTAAGTTTAGCTCTTTGATCATGCTGGTAAGGCTGAGGTACTAACCTAAATATTTTGTCTTGCTAGTGCCATGTGCTAGCAGCGAGTCATCAGATCAGCTTTAACTAAAGCTTTGGAACCATATGCTGTGAAAATAGTCACAAAACGAGCATGTGATTATCTAGACTTCAGGAATAGCTTTCACATAATCACTGTTAGTAAAAAAAGTAATAATCTCACGATATTTTGAAATATTCTAAGACATCTTTTTACTCTAAGCTAACATAAAGTTGTTTTATTTATAACTCAGAGAACATAAATCAGTGAACTTGTAAAGAAAATTATTACAAGTGACTTAAAATGACATAATGTCTAAATTCTTCATAAAGTAGCAGATAAAGCACCAATACAGTGCAAACTTCAGGAGTAGTACAGAAAAAATGAGTGAAAAGTTAGGGGAAAGAAAGTCATTTAAAATTCCTCACTTGGTATTAATGACCTTTTTGGGGTACCATCTTTCTGCATGTAAACTTAATCAGAAAGGAAAACAAAGTTGTTTGAATGGATTCACAGTGCACATCTGTGTCTATGGTTGATGTCCCTGAAGACAAAGATGTAGTATTGCATTGTTTTGTAGTCTGATTGCTTCTGAATATTTTATTAGCCAGGCATTATATTTTAGACATGCAAATAAATAACTTGTCCTTAGTATGGAAACACTTTTCCTTTCCTTAGTGTAACAGAAGATAGAATTTGCCTTGCCTCAGAGCTTCAAATTATTTAGCTTAGAGGCATACCTTTTGAGGCTATTTTTGGTATACTTTTCTTTCTGAATACAAAATATGCATTAAAATTGAGCTCATATCTTAATTGGTTGAGTTACCCATCCCACTAAAACTGTAATTAATGTAATTCTTATCATTTTACTGGGGTATCATTTGATTATGCAGCAATCTTTTTTGATAGCATGCTATGGCCTGCCATCTGTAAAGCAGAGTTTGAAGTAGTGTACTTAGAGTAATCAGCACACGGCTGTCTGTGCATTAGAGAGAAGAAAGAGGCAGAAAAAAATATACCCTCCTTCTTGGTCCATTTTCTGACCTTGAATTGGCCATAAAAGTATATGGGTTTACATTTTTACTATAATATTTATATATATTTTACATTAACTTTTCCACTACCATTGAAAGCAATTTTCCTGGTTCTGAAAGGCAGCCTTAATATCCTAGCACAGCAGAAAAAAAGAAGCATAAGATTACTCACCACATATAATATAATTTCTCAAAGATTAATTTGATTATTCTTCAGTTCTCCTCCACCTCCATTTAGGGTCCTGATATTTTCCCTCAAACTCCTGACCTTTCTCTCAGCTCAATATGTTAAGTAAAGCTTATCATTTATTCATGCTTATCTCAGTGTAATAAAACATTAATTATGGTATCTAGGGGATTACAGAACTTGATACATGGCTTAAGTTTCTCCATCACATTCTTCAATGGAATATTTGTCTTTACTCACCCCAATATGCAGACTGGAATCCTCTAATTCACATCCTGAGACAGAATTCCAACAAGAATCTACAGAAGTATTTGCTTAGATATTAAGACCAATACTTTTAACTGCCAGAAATATGTAACTAATGATTCATAATTGTAGGATACAATGACTGCCAACTTTTTTATTGTATTCAAAACAGTTCCCTGGGAAAACTATTAGGTAAGTCACAGGAAACAATCCTATCATTGATGCTGAGTGGCAGCATCCTAATTGAGAGGACTCACTAGAAAGATGTGGCAGGAATAGATGTATAAAAATAAAAGAAAAAATAGTGTTTTGGGTTACTGATACTCTTACTTTAAAATTTTACTTTCTGTGTTAAAAGAGACTGTTTATGCAGCAAAATGTAGAAGGTTTAAATGAGATGACACACAAAATGCCTGTGTTTGAAAAACTGAATCTCTCATTGAAGATCTAGTTAATACAATGAATGGACCCTAAGGAGTTTTACATCTCCCTGCAAGTAGTAACTGGTTAGTTAAATCATATGCTGGGTATCACTGAAATTAATGCTTGAAGTATTAAATACCTACCTTTCATGCAGATATCTGTGTGAGACATGTAGATATTGCCACTCAGCTCTGGAAATTAATCCTTCTGTTTTTCTTGGTTTTAAGAGTTCTTAGAGAACAAACATTTGTTATTTTCATAGAATTGTAGAATCATAGAATTGCTAGGTTGTAAAAGACCTTTGAGATCATCAAGTCCAATCCTACCTATCTACTACTAATACCACATCCCTGAGAACTTAATCCACCTGTCTTTTAAATACTCAACCACCTGCTTGGGCAGCCTGTTCCAGTGCCTGATTACTCTTCAGGTGAAAAAATTTTTCCTAATGTCTACTCTGAGCCTCCCCTGGTGCAGCTTGAGTCCATTTCCTCTCGTCTCATTGCCTATCACCTGGGAGAAGAGATCAACAGTCACCTTTCTACAACATCCTTTCAGGTAGTTGTAGACAGTGATAAGGTTTTCCCTCTTCTTTAGGTTGAACAACTCCAGTCTCTTCAGCCATTCCTCATAGGACTTCTTCTCCAGACCCTTCACCAGCTTCACTGCCCTTCTCTGGACATGCCTCAGCACCTCAATGTCTTTCTTGTAGTGAGGGGCTCAAAACTGAACACAGTATTCAAGGTGTGGTCTCACAAATACTGAGTACAGGGGCAGAATTACTTCCCTGGTCCTGCTTGCCATGTCATTTCTGATACAGGCCAAGATGCTATTGATTCTGTTGTCCACTGGACACATTGCTGACTCATTTCAGTCTGCTGTCAATCAACACCCCAAGGTCCTTCTCAGCCAGGCAGCTTTCTAGCCACTCTTCCCAAAGTAATGCTGCATGGGGTTGTTGTGTTCCAAGTGCAGGACTCAGTCCTTGGCCTTGTTGAACATCATATTGCTGGTCTCAGCCCATCAATCCAGCCTGTTCAGATCCCTCTGTAAAGCCTCCCTACCCTGAAGCAGATCAACACTTCCTCCCACCTTAGTGTAATCCACAAACTTTGTAAGGGTACATATAGTCCCCTCATCCAGTTCATTGATAAAGATATTAAATAGAACTGGACCCAGCACTGAGCCCTGGGAAACACCACTTGCAACAAGCTACCAACTAGATTTAACTCCGTTTACCACCATTCCTTGGACCCTGATGTCCAGCCATTTTTATTACCCAGAAAAGGGTAATGGTAGCCAGTTCAGGCCAGCTGAAGCCAGGTTCTCAAGCAGAATACTCTTAGAAGGGGTGTCAAAGGCTTTACTGATGTTCAGGTACTCTATATGCACAGCCTTCCTTCATCCATTAAGTAGGTCACCTTGTTACAGAAGGAGATTGGGTTAGTTTGGCAGGACCTGCATTTCATAAACCCATGCTGACTGGTCCTGATAACCTGGTTGTCCTGTATGTGCTGTGTGGTAGCACTCAAAATGACCTGCTCCATGATCTTCCCCAGCACCAAGGTTTGTCTGTCAGGCCTGTAGATCCCTGGATCCGCCCTCCGACCCTTCTTGTAAATGGATGTAACATTTGCAAACCTCCAGTCAAGTGGAACTTCCCTAGTCAACCAGGACTGGTGGTAGATCATGAGAAGGGTTTTGGAGAGCAAGTCTGCAAGCTCCCTTACTAACCTTGAGTGGATCCCATCTAGCCCCATAGGCTTGTAAATGTCTAATTTGCCAAGCAGCTCTTCAACCATTTCCTCTTGGACTGTTGGAGCTTTGTTCTGCTCTCCATCCCTGACTTCTGGATCAGGAGGCTGAGTACCCAGAACATATCTTACCTCACTATTAAAGACTGAGGCAAAGAAGGCACTAAGTACCCCAGCCTTATCCTCATCCTTTGTCACTATTGTTCCTACTTCATCAAATAAAGGATGGAGATTCTCCTTGGCCCTCCTTTATTGTTAATATAATTGTAGAAATGATTTTTATTATCTTTCACAGAATTGGTCAATTTATGTTCTAGCTGGGCTTTAACCCTTCTTATTTTCTCTCTGCATGATCTTATGTTATCCTTGTAGTCCTCCTGATACGCCTGCCCATTCTTCTCATACATTTCCCTCTTTTTTCCAAGATCCACCCAAAACTCTCTTCTCAGCCAAGATGTTTTTCTTCCCACTGGCTCATTTTTCTCATGCAGGGATGACCTCCTGTTGTGCTGCCAGGATTTTCTTTTTGAAGATCATCCATCCCTCTTGATTCTTTTGCCTTCTGGGACTACATCCCAAGGAACATTATCATCCAGCCCTCTGAAGAGTCCAATGTCTACTCCAGAATTCCAATGTCCCCCTCCTTACTTCACCTAGAACCAAGAATTCCATTTAAATTAGTATCCATTTTCAATTAAATCTCCAGTTTTGAAGTCACATCTACACTGTATACTTAGTTAAATCAGATGAGTCTCTGTGATGGGATTAGGGGGGGAGGGTAGAAAAGAAGTAAAAATGTGTTAAAACTCAGTTTTCCAGATTTCTCTGAATATTTATATACAGTATATACCTCTTTTTTTATTTTTAGAACTGTCCTTTCTAAGCTGCACTGTGTGTACTCAGCACCTCTAATCTTTCCCCACCTGTTAAATCTTAAATATACTGAGGATCATTTTGTTCTATGAAAAGCCAGTCTAGAACTAGTGTAACTTTTCATGGATCATTGTTTCAATGTCTGAGGAAGGATGGCAGAATTGTATGTTGCATTTTCAGTACTCCACTCAAAATGTTTATATAGATAATATTCACAAAAACTGACAAGAACTAAACTAACAGCTTGAATTTATCCTCAGTTCTTTTACAGTGTATGGTATTTAAATGAAACATTGATTGACAAATAAATACCAATATATACAACATACACTTCACTGAGTCACAGAATCATAGAATTATCGAATCACAGAATAGCTGGAGTTGTGAAGGACCTCTGGAAATCACCTAGTCCAACCTTGCTGCTAATTCAGGTTCACCTACAAGAGGTTGCACAGGAACACATCTAAACAAGTCTTGAATATCTCCAGAGAAGAAAACTCCACAAGATCCCTGGTTAGTCTGTTCCAGTGCTTCGTCACACTCACATTGAAGAATTTTTTCCTTGTGTTCAGATGGAACTTCCTATGTTCCAGTTTGTACACATGGCCTCTTGTTCAGTCACGTGACACCATCGAGAAGAGTCTGACCCCATCCTCTTGACATATGTCCCTTAGATAATTACAAGCATTGAAATGGTTTTGTGTTTTCAGTAAATTTGCTGAGTGTGCACTCTGTCCCCTCATCCAGGTCATTGGTGAATATGTTGAAAAAGACTGGACTCGGTACTGATCCATAGGGGGCATCAGTAGCTACAGGTTTCCAACTGGACTCTACACCACAGAACATATCTTCTCAGCTCTGTCACCCAGCCAGTTCTCAATCTACCTCACAGTCCTCATCTAACCCACAATTCCTAGGCTTACCTATGAGGATATCATGGGAGACAGTGTCAAAAGCCTTGCTGCAGTTGAGATAGACAATATCTGATACTGTCCCCTCAACTACCCAGTGAGTTATGACGTCATAGAAGACTATCAGATTGGTAAAATACCAAGTAACTTTGTATAACTTAAAACCTAAAAATAGGAGCTGTTTCCATAATTAACCATATGATTATTAAGCCTTTTTCTTTTAATTGTTTTGTTTCATCTATCTGAGGCATTGCCTTTGATTGTTACTATATTGATATAAAAAGGATAGCTTTATTTATTTATTTATTCACCTTATTACAAGGTTGTTTTCAAATCATTATTTTTCTGATAAATGTTCAATTCTTATTACTTTACATGAGTTTAATGACTTAAAAAAATTTTACTTTCTTAGTATAATGAATTATAAATTGAGTAACATGTCATGGTTTCATATCTTAAAACATTTCTTCACTGATTTTTTTATATGTCATTAAAAAAACCAGTTTCACTTCTTGCACTATGCACTAGCAGTTTTGTCATCAAAACCAGAGAATCCTTTTGGGTATCTGAAAATATTCTAAAGCTTTGTAAATTTCTGCACATCTGCCTTGATGAGTAAATTCCTTGTAATTTAAGAATATGTGTATGAAACAATTGAAGTAGCTATAAAATTTCAGCATTGAAGGAAGAGTGAAACTAAAAAAAAAGAAAGAATGCATAACAGGACATAGAATAACCATACACTTCATGCAAATGGGAATTTTACCATTAATTATAGTGGAAACGGAGACCATAAAACAGTTGGGGAAAATACAGAGGGTAGCAAGTTTATTAACAGTGTTGAGAGCTTTTAATTTTCTGGACATGCAGATTGTCTACTTTCAGTCCTCCAAAATGATGAAGGAGAAAATAAATTAGGTTCTGCTCTCTTCCTCCTCCAAGGAAACAAATTATTTCTGTTATAGACTATGTAGTGGTTGCTATTATTTCCTTATTAACTCCAGCATATTGGATTATGAGGAAACCACAGAGGCTAGTGTCTTCTTATTCTTCCACTCTGTTTCTCCATGTGCTCAAGATGGGTTAATAGGCTGAAAAACATTGATTTAAATCTACATATTCTGACCATGAACTGTTGCCTCCTGTGATATTTAAAGAGTGTTCTTACTGTGTATTTATTCCCAGTATATTTGTGTAGTCCAAATGAAAAACTAATCTAGACTAGAGATCAGAGTTAGAGACCTGTGATGTGTTGATATGCCCAGAAGTAAATTTTTCTCTTGAATTCCACTGGAATAATCTCCAGATTTATACCAGTATTTAACTGGTGCCAAATCTGGTCTCCCTTTCCCATGAACCAGTCTTCTTTTATGTCTAATTCCAGAGTATGATAAACAGAGTGGGTTCCAGATTCAAATCAAAACAATTGGAAGAATTTGACCCTATTTTCTGAATGCTGTTTAACCACTTTCTTCTTAACATTAATGTTCTGTAGTCTGAACAAATGTACTTCATGCTTTGATTATGATGTAGGCCTTCCCCATCCCTATTGGTAAGCTACATATTTCTGTTCTTGAAATAGTAGTTATTAATAGCAGCCTTTGACACGTTCCCCCACAATATCCTTCTCTCTAAATTGGATAGATATGGATTTGATGGTTGGGCTGTTCGATGGATAAGGAATTGGTTAGATGGTTGCATTCAGGGAGTAATGGTCAACAGCTCTATGTCTGGATGGAGATCCATTACAAATGGAGTCCCTCAGGGGTCCGTACTGAGAGCAGTGCTGTTTAATATCTTCATTAATGATATAAACAGCAAAATTAAGTGCACCCTCAGCAAGTCTGCAGATGACACCAAGCTGAGTGATGCAGTTGCCACACTAGAAGGACAGGATGCCATCCAGGGGGACCTGGGCAAGCTGGAGAAGTAGGTCTGTTTGAGTCTCATGGGGTTCAACAAGGCCAAGCGCATTGCCGTACACCTGGGTCAGGGTAACCTGTGGTTTCAGTACAGGATGGGAGAAAATATGGTTGAGATCAGTCCTGTGGAGAAAGACTTGGGGGTGCAGATTGATGAGAAGCTTGACATGATCCGGCAAAGCACACTCACAACCCAGAAGGCCAACCACATCCTGGGCTGCAAAATAGAAGCGTGGCCAGTAGGTCAAGGGAGGTGATTCTGCCCCTCTACTCTGCTCTTATGAGACCCCATCTAGAGTATTGTTTCCAGTTCTGGAATCCTCAACATAAGAAGGATATGGAATTGTTGCACTACAAAGGTGATCAAAGGGCTGGAGCGCCTCTGATATGAGGACAGGCTGAGAGAGTAGGGTTTGTTCAGCCTGGAGAAGAGAAAGCTCTGAGGAGACCTTATAGAAACCTTCCAGCACCTTAAGGGTGAGTACAAGAAAGCTGTGGAGGGACTTTTTAAAAAGGGATGTAGTGATAGGACTAGGAGGAATGGCTTTGAATTGGAGAAGGAAGATTTAGACTGGACATTAAGAAGAAAGTCTTCATTATGAATGTGGTGAGGCATTGACACAGGTTGCTCAGGGAAGCTGTGGATACTCCTTACCTGGAAGTGTTCTAGGTCATGCTGATTGCGGCTTTGAGAAGCCTAGTGCAATGGGAGGTGTTCTTGTCCATTGCAGGGGGTTGGAACTGAATGATCTTTCATGTCCATCCCAACTGAAACCATTCTATCATTCTATGATTCCTTTTTACTTTTAAGAATATGAGCACTGCTACACTTTCATTGGTTAGGCTTGCATATTTGTTAGTAAATTATTCTCAGCTGCACAAACATATATTCTGAATAAATGTAGGAAAGAGGACATCTTAAATACCTGACAGCAGTTTTATTCAAGAAGAGCTATGTATAGCTTGGATCTCATCTCTTTAGCCTCCTACATGCACCTGTGTCTCTTAACTTCAGTGGGAGACAGAACTGAAAGTTTACTGGAGAACAGAATTTATCCCCTAAAGTTCAGGATTTTATTTTGCTTGTTTTTGGTTTTTGTTGCCCATCAAGAGATAATAGGAAAGACACAGTTTTTCTTTAAAGTTTTGTTGTGGTCCTCATTGCAAATCTCTAATTAAACTGCACAGCATTTGGCCATTAGGAGGATGGGCAGAAAAAAAGCTACAGTTAGATGCACGTAAACAGTTCTTATTAATGGCAGGGACTACTTTGGTGGTAAGCTAAAGAAGAGAAATGTTATATATTTCATATTCCATTGACTAAAGAGAAAATCAAAGGCAACTACAAAAGTTATATACAAAAGTTATAACTCTTTAGTTATATTTTTCCTGCTGATTGCTCTTACTGTCCTTCAGAGAGTGTCTCTCTCCATGAATATAACTGATCTGACATGCCTTTTTTTCATTATCACTGTTAGCCCTTTTTTTTAGTGTGACAGGGATCATTCTTCATGTTCAAAGAATCACATGAAGCTAGATGGTTTGAAGATACAGCTATGGAGAGGATTTCCAAAGAGAAAATTTAACACAGTTTCCAGGCTTCATTGGCTAGGTCCACATTAGCAAGTAATTACTTGCTAAGGGTACAATAGAAATAGTGAATAAACTGAAACTCTGCCCCTATAGCACACTCCATGTGATATGAATTTTCACTTCAGGATAGATTAGTTCTGTCTCCTAGACTTAGTATTTCCATCTTATATGATAGAAAGCTATAAAAAGTAAAGGTATTCAACAAACTCTCACCATACTACAAAGTGTCATACTGGCCTTTTTTCTGCTTCAGGCAACTGATTGTAAGTTATCATAGCCCACTCCAACATGGCTCAAATAAAACCTCACAAGTGAAAATGAACCTGCTTTCTACTCCTGCCTGTGTTCATGGCTGCTTCTGTTCCTATTCATGTCCAATTAACACATCAGTACTCAATTGTCTTAGGGATATTGGAATGACTATCAATGAATGCAGCACTTTTTTTTACAGGGGCACTGTAGATATTCTTCTGTGAGCTGACAGTACTGTGAACTACTACTACTTCAATATCATGGCTTCACATTTCAGAAAATCATACCTATGTCAAATGGAGTGACTATTTCACTCTATCCCTCTTATGAAGCCCCACAATACTAAGTACCCAATTGATCAATGGCCTGATCAGTGTTAGATCAGCAAATGCACAGGGTCCAAAATCATCATCAAGACTTCAGACATCATTGTCCAAAACTTCTTGTTTGAATAGTGTGGGTAACATCAGGAACAGAATGGAACAGGCTGTCCAGGGAGGTGGTTGAGTCACCATCCCAGGAGATGTTGAAAAGAAAAGTATATAAAAAACTTAAGGATATGAGTTAGTAGTGGACATGCATGGTTGGGCTCAATGATCTCAAAAGCCTTTTCCAACCTAGTGATTCCATGATTCTAAGAAAAACTTCCATGAATTTTTAGATTGTGTTGGATCTGTCTATTAAATTATCCATTGTTAGTTTTGTGCATTATTTCATGGTGGCTATTTATACATTGTCATGTTTGATTTTGGGGGATATTAATACTTGCTTTGAAAGGATGGACACAATAATTTATTGTGTTTGATTCCTGATAGTATACTGGGAAATGCTAAGTATTCAGCTCACTAACAGATCTTGAGGTCAAATCTGGACATGGAAGATATCAACCTTGATCAGGCAGAAATGGAATGTACCTTTGGTTGTCTAAACCTAAGGTAGTCCATGCTGCATGACAAATGTGGTTGTGATGAATCCTCCAGTTGTCTTCAAAAATATGATGACTTCTATAATAAAAGATAATGCCTGCATAACGGTAATCTCTTATTTTGTTTGCTTAATTTGCTTGATAAGAAGATCACACACACAGAAAAAAGTACAAAAAAAAATATGTCTCTTGCTCTGAGTGCTCTGAAGTACAGTGATTGAGGTTTTAGAAGGTAATGAGGTCTCTTCTGTGACACTGCTCGGTATCCTGTGGCTGCCTGTCCAGGTCTGGAATGTGTGTTATAGAGACTATGTAAAACACTATAATGCTGTCCTTTGCTGAATAAGAAGTCTGGAGTTTGGCTTTTTTCTGATTTCAGGTAAAGTAACAGCAGAGCATGCGGTGAGACTGTGTTCCATTAGAAGTGATAACATTTGGTGGGAATGGTCGGACTCGAGGAGTGTTAAACCAGTAAATATCAACTCTACCACTAACTGCTCTGTATCCTGAATAAACAGACCCTTTCCCATTCTTGTAGTTTGTGGGCAAATATTTGAAAGTCCAAGTGACAGAAAACTATACTATGTGCATCTCTTTTACCATATCATCAGCTCACAACATATTACTTTTGAAAAAGGGAAGGAACCACATGCTTTGAGAATCCTATGGTGACTGCATTACTATGGCTTGGTTAGTACTAAGGCTGCTTTTGATTCACACAGAGCACAAGCTGGGTAGACCTTTTCTGACATACCAAAATGCCAGGCAGAAGATTCCCCTGACAGCTCAGAGCCCCAGTACAGCTTTTAAAGACAAAACAATGACTCAGTGCTATGTGTCATCGCTCTGTGACTCTGAGACCAGGGCTGTCATTCTTCCCTCCCTCTGCACATGTAATAATGACAGGTGCAGAAGAACACCACATTTGTTTTTCAGGTTGGAAAACAGAGTGCTCACACAGGGGTTTCCTGATACGATCTGTGGCAGGTAGCAAGCTGGAGAGGTACTTGTAGATCTGCTCTTGTTCTCAGTGAGAAGTTGGAATGATAAAACAGGGCTCAATAGGTTATTAAAACTTTTGTATATGGAAATCTTTGGGCCTCAGGTGTGACTAGGAAGTCAAACAGCCGTCCTGGTGGTCTCTTCTCACCTGAAGATCAGTTCAAGAGCTCTGTAATTGATGAATATCATCTGCTTTGCATCCAAAGCATAATTATTATCCTGGGTCTTCATAGACAGAATATTCATCTTCTGATGGGAATTGAGGCATAGTTTGCCTGCCTTCTAGGTGCTCATCAGCAGTTAAATACTCCCACAATACTTTTCTTCCGATACATAAACTTGACCCTGTTTTCTCCTTAGGCAGGAACTCTGTCTTTGCCTTTGCAAAAGACAGCAATAATAAAGGGGCAATAACAAGAAATCAGGAGACAGAATAAACCCATGAACTTCAAATGCAAGATGACAAAAATTAATTTCAGCCAAGTGAAGTGGAATTGTGCATGAATGAACAAGGTGCATTAGCCACAGAGCTCAGAGGTAGTGGATGATGGCATATGTGGAAGTAAATACACTTCTAATAGGTTATGCTTCTTGAAGAGGGTCATGGTATTGTGGAACAGTTGGTTCAAACACTTACAAATCTACCATAGAATCATTCATGTTGGAGAAGACCTTTAAGATTATCAAGTCCAACTGTAAAACTAATACTACCAAGTTCACTACCAAACCATGTCCCTGAGCACCATATATACATGTCTTTTAAAGATCTCCAAGGTTGATGACACCATCACTTCTCTGAGCAGACTGTTCTGATTCTTGAGAACCCTTTTAGTGAAGAAATGTATCCCAATGTCCAATGTAAACCTCTCGTGATGCACCCTGAGGTCATTTCCTCTCATCTTATCATTTGTTACTTGTGAGAAGAGACCAAAACACAACTCATTACAATCTCTTTTCATGTAGGCCTTCCTCTAGACCCTCCATCAGCTTCATTGCTCTTCTTTGCACATGCTCCAGCACTTCAATAACTTTCTTGTAGAGAGAGGCCCAAAGCTGAACATAGTAATTCCGATATGAACCAGGGTGCTCTTGACCTTGACCACTTGGGAACACTGCTGACTTACATTCACCTAGCTGTCAACCAATACCCTCAGATCCTTTTCTGCTGGACAACTTTCCAGTAATTCATTCCCCAGCCTGTAGTGCTTCATGTAGTTGTTGTTGCACCAGTGCAGGATCCAAAACTTATCCTATAGTGTGTATTTGGTAAACAATTGGAGTAGACACCCCAGTTTTCTTTCTTCCAGAGTGAAATTTGATTGCACTCACTAAAAATACTCTTATGTGTATCAAACATGGGTTTTTTGTGGTATAAACAGGAAGCTTACTTCAGAACTGCTTTATTGTTCTGAACCAAAATGTTAATGTTGTTTTGTTTGAATCAACCACATAGCCTGTGCATAAATCAGCAGGTGATGAAGTGGCATTTTCAGTGATTATAATATAAAGGGATACCCACAGAAAGTTGCTGGCATACTTTGAGAAGAAGGATAGGAAAGTTACATTTTCTTTACTGCTGAGATGGTGATAGGGCATTGAACATATATTGTTGTATCAATACTTATTTGAAGCATTTTCCTTTTTATGTCATTAAGACATATGACATGTATACTTTATAATATAACACGTAAATCTTTGTCTCAGATGATCCACTTTTTTAATTTTAATTTTTTTAATGTTGATCTAAAAGATATGAATAGTGTTTCTCTAGAGTGTGATCCAAAATAACAAATATGCAGTATCATCATCTCTTCGAAGACTACCACATCTAACTGTATAATGGTTTTATTATTGCTCAGTGCTCAAATACAAGTTGTTTCTTCTGCTGCTCTCAGTCAGACGAAACAAAACAAAACAAGTCTTTGAGGAAGAAAAACATACTTAAAAGGAAAGTACACCCATTTGTCTCTCCAGAGCACTATGAAAAGGCATAGGGTAAGGAAACAATAACAAACACACAAAATGAAAAGAAGAAAATAAAATCATGAGTAATACTATTCAAATGCTTTTCCTGACATAACACTTTCCATTTGTGAGAGAAACAATGGCTCTGCAAAAATCTGCTGCAAATGATTCACCAGCTTCTAAAGGCTACATCAAGGGTTTAATATTCACTATGAATCACTGAGTTAAGGCCTACTACTTCCATTTCTCCTTTTTCAGCCCTTTTAAAAAGCATAGCCTTTCCCTGCCCCAAATTCCTTTCTCAAACTCTTTTCCATTTCAACAGCTACAATGATCATAAATACTTTTTACCTATGTATTTGTCCTAATTCTGTCTTTTATAAATGCTTTAGAAATGGAGATGATATCATTACTTTTCCATTTTTCTTGTCTTCCTTTCTTTGCTCTTTTCCATGTAGAGAGGTAGCTGCAGTCCAAGCAATGTATTCACAAAACAGAATTTACAAGATAACTTAGGCTTCATGTTGGTGTTTGTCTATATATTGAGAAGATAATGGAATGTGTGATGAAATTTAAATTGGCAAACCTAGCTCTGTTATTTTATCTGTAAAATTATTCAGACAGTCTGACACAACACTCAGTTCTCTGGAATCACAGTCAACAACTTTCTTGCAAGAAATGCAGAATATAAGTTGTTGGATGCCTCTCATCTTAATCACAGCTTTTTACCTTTTCCCTTATCATTCTTTTTTCAGCTTTCAGATCCCAAATGACTTCAGAATGATCTAGTGTGATCAGAGGACTGTATTCAGCAAATGTCAGACATACACGGCTTTATTCATAGAGCCTCTGCAGGCTCCCACAGCATGACAGCTTTAAAGCTGAAAAGTCTCAGCGCACTGCCCCAGTGAATCTTAGGCACTGTCTCCTTTTTTGACCAAACTGAAGTAAAGAGTCACTCCTGAAATACATTAAATTCAGGATAAGTCTGTTCTCAGGAATAACATTCACAGGGCAACTAAAAGGAGTCCCATTCTGTTTTCTGCTACCTAGTGACATACCTCTCATTTTTTGTGCCAAACACACAAGGCCTGAACTTCAGTCACGATCATTTAGACCTAAAATCATTAGTGAGGTGGTATGACAGATGGACCATATTTACCCCCTAAACTTCCAGTTACTGATTAGCCTAAAGGGTATGGTTTGTTGGCTAAGCAGCACCCAGGGATTCAATATCTAACCAAAAAGTCTTCATTCTGACAGTTCTTCATTTGTAACTTGGTTGCTACACTAAAATGTTCTTTTAAGTGCTGATGTGTGTCTATTTGTAAAAGTAAGAGGCAAATAAAATCATAATGACCTCTCTTGACAGAAGATGGATCTTTTTACACCCATTCCATAAAGAATGCAGGGTGTTTTCTGACCTGTAAGTACAATGTAGTAGCAGTTAAATAAGCAGTAATGAACCATCTTAACTTCTTTAGTGCACAGAGCAGAATAGCAAAAAATCTGTTTATTTTTTCTTGAGTAAAGTTCAAGTTCATGCAAGTCCTTTTTTTTTTTTTTTTTTGAACAAAAAGTGTCTGTGAAGAAGCTCTAGACAATACAAATCAAAATTTATTAAGTAACCATTTGGACAACAAAAATTTTCTTCTATAGAGACTCTGGCAACTCAACATCCTCATCAATAGCTTTAATATCATTTATTTTTATATCTGGATGTAAGCCATAGACATTATATAATTGCCTAAAAATCATTCCTCTAGTGTTTAAAAAATATTCACTCTTGTTTTTAGATATCTGAAAGTTAAGTTAAAGAACTGTAAGTATTAATAGAAGTTTAACATGGTGAATTATACATCTACCAGTTTACTGGTATCACTGCAGCAGAGGTAACTTAAATACTAATTGAAGAAAATCTTTAGATAAAAACATCTGAAATGTATGTTAGTGTACATTAGATGCATAGCAGTGTACACGTACTTACAGCCTTAAAACATCAGTACATGCATGACACTGAATCACATTAACTCTATACAGATCTGTGTTTGTGTTTTGTCCACAGGGGAAACTGAGACATCTGTAATAGATCACAGAACTGGAAAGCTGGTCTATATCATTCTGGATGAACTAAATTTTAAGGAAGGAATAGGCTCCAGCAGTAATCTCATTAGGTCTTTCAATCAATGATGAAGCAGATGTGCCTTCATTAAGAAAAGACCCATCTCCTCTCACTTCTTGTATACTACATGGAAAACAATTAATCGGGCTTACCCTCTAGCAGAAGTGGATAACCTTTCTGTTTTCTTGCTTGTTTTAGTCATCCTTCTAGAACACAAGGAATAAACAAAGAAACTAGATGGCATATGCCTGATTTTTTGAAGAGGAATACACTGATAATGGAAAAAAAACCCCATAAAAATTAGGAGATGTGGAAAATCAAAGGAAGTATATAAGTTTAAGACTGGGTTGTCTCAGCAGACATCAAAGATTATCACACAGTTTTTCTAAACGAGATAAATAGAATTGCCTTATTAACTGTCAGTTGAGTTTAAATGGCAGACCTGCAGTGTAACTGTCAGCCTTCTTCAGCAGGATGGACAAAATTTGTTGCAAGACTAGAAGATCTCTGAAAGCAATCTCACAAAAAAAAAGAACCTGATAGATCATTGAAAAAAGCTTAAAAAGTAGTTCTTTTTTCAGCAAAAGTTTTTGTTTTATTTTAGAGATGATCTGTGTCTCTTCTCATATTCCTAAGTAGAGACATAATTGCAGTACTTTACCCGAAACAAGAGTAAGACTTAGGCTAAGGTGTCTTAGACATTCACAGCAGTGAAGGATACATGTATCCTGGGTCGATGGAATAATGGTGTCATGTTATTTGAATTACTATGCATATGTATTTGCAAACTAACAATATGTGTCCAATTTGCTCTACATGTGCCACAAGCTGTGACCATGAACACTTTCACTGTGGCCTTTTACAATGGCTGTTTTAAGAGCACATGCTCTTTACCATGTTTCTCATTAATAATTCTTTAACTAACAGTACTCTTTAGTAGCAATTATATCCCTTAGTGTCCTCTCTGTAGAGGGTACATACTCTGACCTCTTTTTATAGCTCTTTCAAGAGTTCAGCTCTCACCTTTCACTTCATTCTTCTTTGGTATCCTAGAATTTCTCTTCGTTTGAAGAAGATCATTTGAACTTCAGTCCTTTTGAAGTCATACTATAGTGTATTAAATTAGCAGCTGTTTATTGCTACAGCTGAGATAACTTGGGATTCAAAAGAGTGTCTGGTCACCAGCTATGAGTCTTGTTATTCTCCCAGTGGCATAATAAACTATTTTATGTACTGGCACAATTTCAGCATGATAGAATGTCATCATATAATACTTTCATAACTGGTCCTTTGAGTAAGAGGTAAGTCCTGTTATGAGTGCTAAATGAAGCAAATAAGAAGCTGATAGACCAAGTATCACACAGTTAAGTTTCTAACCACTGAATTTCTCTAGCCACTGAAAAAGATCCACTTTTCCACTCATGCACTTTTCCCTCATTCTCAGATTTGATCTCAAATAAAGCTAGCTAAGACCAACTATACATGTACTAATCTAAAATAAAATTCACAGGGAAATGTCTGAGGTAAGGAAGATACATAGTTCTGAAAGGAGAGAAGACATACATAGTATTTGGCTTTCATATTTTGAAAAAAAAAGTGGAAAAAGGATTAGGTAGTCTCCTACAGAGAATACTAGTTTCTGTACAGTTAGTTTTTATGTGTCAGATTCTTTCTGTGTATTGGATAGAGAACCTGTAAATCTGTCTCAAGGCTGTGGATTCCACTGTTTAGCAGGAAGGCTAAAAGTAAGATTTTTTTTGCAATAGTCAGCATTATGATACTTAAGTCTTTTTATAGATACAGACTCCGGAAAACATATGATTAAATTGGTCGGTGGAAAAATAGATGCTGACACTACTAGAATATGAGAATAACTGTTGAATTTCAACAGATACATGACTGTGAAAGGCCTAAACCAATAGATATAAGCAGGTCAAACGTGGACCCTCAAGCTCTCCAGATTTATTAACTTTCAGAACATTTCCTAACATGTGCACAGAAAAATGACACTCAGTTTCTACCACCTTAACATCCTACTTGTCTCCACTAAGAAAAAAAAAGTCCGAAGAGACGAAGTAGTTGCTGGAATACTTTTATTTGATGGGCTAGTGGACCCAACATAGTAAAAGGGAGTGGCCTCAAGCTCCGCCAGGGGAGATTTAGGCTTGAGATTAGGAAAAAATTCTTCATGGAGAGGGTGGTTAGGCATTGGAACAGTCTGCCTAGGGAGGTGGTTGAGTCACCGTCCCTGGAGGTGTTTAAGGTGAGGGTGGATGAGGTACTTAGGAGCATGATTTAGGGATTGGTGGGAATGGTTGGACTCGACGATCCAGTGGGTCTCTTCCAACCTGGTTATTCTGTGATTCTGTGAAAAGCTTCCACTCATTCTGCCTTTGCACAACATTAAAATAAAATAGAACAAAATAAAAGAAAAATACTTAAACTGGAGCAGATATAAAACACACCATGACTGTAAGAAATACCACATTTGTTTCAGAGAGTGGACCTTGGTTTCTGTTATATATCATTAAAATCTTTTCTTTTTATAGTAAAAGGATAAAATTCCTCCACTGAATATGGACATGTTATTCTAAGACATATTTTTTTGATTTAGAAAAGGAAAGAATAGAAAACCAGAATGAGAAAGATTCTGAAAACAAACTTCCTATTCATTCTCCACTGGGGTCACTGTAGGCAGGTATATCTGTAAGCCTTGAGAGGGCAGGTCGGCATAATAGGCACTGCTTTGGGCCCTGGCTTATTTCCCTTATCTAGGATACGATCTGGATGAGTTTGGCAGGTGTCTTTCTCTTCCTAGTTCTCTTTAGTTTTGTCTGGGGTGGATGAACAGTCTCATCTCAATGTGTTAGTGCCATATGCTACAAGATAGACAAGCAAGTCCAGGGAAGTTATTCTCCTCCTGTACTCAGCACTGGCGAGACCACGCCTCAAATACTGTGTTCAGTTCTGGGCTCCTCACCACAAGAAGGGTGACAAAACTGGTGAAGGGGCTGAAGAACAAGTCTTACTAGGAGTGGCTGAGGGAACTGGGGTTGTTTAGCCTGGAGAAGAGGAGGCTGAGAGGAGACCTCATTGCTCTCTACTATTACCTGAAAGAAGGTTGTAGAGAGGAGGGAGCTGGCCTCCTCTCCCAAGTGACAGGGGACAGGACGAGAGGAAATAGCCTCAAGCTCCATCAGGGGAGGTTCAAGGTTGACATCAGAAAAAAATCTTTCACAGAAAGGATCATCTGGCACTGGCACAGGCTGCCCAGGGAGATGGTTGACTTGCCAGTCCTGGAGGTATTTGAAAGATGGGTGGATAAGGTGCTCAGGGGCATGGTTTAGTGGTTGATAGGAATGATTGGACTCAATGATCCTAGAAATCTTTTCTTACCTAATGATTCTATGATTTTAAGATACAATTGATTTCAGTACTAGGTCGGAAGCCAAGAGAAAAAGAGAGTGGAGAGGAGGAAAAAAACAGAGAACAAGAAGAAGCAAGTAGGGAAATAAAGACAGAGTAACAACCTCAGAAAAGCTAAAATTAAGTTCCTCCTACTGCAACAGAATCACAGAATAACCAGGTTGGAAGAGACCCTCCGGATCATCGAGTCCAACCAATCCCTAAACCATGCCCTAAGTACTTCATCCACCCTCACCTTAAACTCCTCCAGGGAAGGTGAGTCAACCACCTCTCTGGGCAGACTGTTCCAATGCCTAAGGACCCTTTCCCTTTCTGTGAAGAATTTTTTCCTTATCTCAAGCCTGAATCTCCCCTGGCAGAGCTTGAGGCCATTCCCTCATGTCCTGTCCCCTGTCACTTGGGAGAAGAGGCCAACACCCTCCTCTCCACAACCTCCCTTCAGGTAGTTGTAGAGAGTAATAAGGTCTCCCCTCAGCCTCCTCTTCTCCATGCTAAATAACCCCAGCTCTCTCAGTCGCTCCTCATAAGATTTGTTCTCCAGCCCCCTCACCAGCTTTGTTGCTCTTCCAGCAGTCACTGCATGAGATTTTTCAAAGCTTATTGGCATTGAATCGCATCTGGAATAATTCATGTTCAAAGATGTAGTCTGATTATTTGCCGTGACATTGAAGCCCTTCAGACTTTTGTCAGGTTAATTCTGTTGAGACCTTGACATTGATCATCAAGGCCTAATTTTCAAAAATATGATAAGAAGGACCTAAGGCACCATGAGATGTGATGTCTAGAAGAAAATTCAAAGAATCTGTCAATTTCTATATTCTTCATTTTTTCATCACTTAAAAATCCTACTGTTTTTAAGTCTTCTTGAAGCAATCAGCTTAGTTATTTACCTATGGTCAGACTGATATTTTCTATGTAACACTTTCATTTTTTTCTCCCTGGCCTTGAATTTCTACAACTTACTGTGTTATTTTGTTTTCCCACTCAAAAATCTTTCATTTGCTCACTAATAAAGACACTACCTAAAAAGTCTATGTTCATTCTATTTCAACTGAAACACCGGATCTCCTCTTTTTCCATTAAAAAAATAACAACTTCCTACATAAGACTATTGTAATCTAGTTATCTTTGCTTAGTTATAAGAGTAAAGTGAATATTTTGTTAGCAGTCACAACTCAGAATCTTACCCAACCTATAGGCAGACTTAACACATTCCTTCATGTACAGTCTCCTAGGAAGAACATTGTGTGTTGCAAGGCAGTGACTGTAGCTATATACAAAGAAAAGAGAAGACAATTCATAGTATTGAGACTACAACATTCCCCTCTGAAATTTTGTGTCATTAATTTACACTGAGGTAAAGAAAAAAACAAACACACCTATTATCCATCTCACTGTGAAAGTAATGAAACATGCTAGAAAAAGAAGTTAGCAGTTACTATATTACATACAAATATTTCTCATCATACTCAAATCTAAATGACAGCAGTCACCCAAGAGATTTGTCATCCTCAGCTGCCCTTGAACACCATGCCTATAACAGACTGTAATCAGACTGAAATAAGATTATGATTAGTGGTGTCAAATGTTCCTTAAAGATTCAAGTAGTTCATCAGGAATGAAGAACGTCCACCAACTGCAACTGGGAGAACTTTTTATGCTTAAGCATTACCTCTTTCAGCAATAACCCTTGTATTTATAAGACATTTCCATTGTGCTTACACTTCAGAATATTTATTTAGCTCTCTGCTTTTTAAGGCAGAAGATTTTCTCAGCAAGACACAGTCACAATTCTCATTCTATAGATGTAGAGGATACACATACACAGGTACAAATCTGTTCCCTTTTTTACCAACTTACTATTTTGCTGAAAGCAAGAAGAAGGTAGCTACAGTACCTACATGTAGCAGATAATTTGCACTTATACAAACTGAGAAGATGTAGGTGAGGTTTGTTTTCCAAAAGACACTACTTTTTCACTTTTAAGAAAATAACAAACAATCCCCAAAAACCTGATGAATACATAGAATCATAGAATCATAGGATAACCAGGTTGGAAGAGACCCATTGGAGTCCAACCATCAAACACTAAACCATGCCCCTTAGCACCTCATCCACCTGTGCCTTAAACATCTCCAGGGTTAAACATGAACATACTGAACTCTGAAGACAGAAATTTCACTTGGAAATAATACTTATTTACTCTTAAAGTTATGAAGGTAAAGATGTCAGCACACTGCATCTTTATTCACAATACATGATACTTTTTATTCAAAGCAGCCAGACATACAGGAGTGGTACTGGTCCTTAGTGTATTTCACTCCTATCTCTTCAATGTAAAAAAAATAGAAAACAATCAGAAAAGGTAAAAGTTGACATTGCAGCAATGATAAAATACAGATCTGAGTTCTACTAACCGTTGTTTAGGTAAGGTTTAGGTAGTTAGTCTGTGGTGTATCCTAGCCTACTGATGGTTTTCCTTAGGCATTTATTTTCTTGGTGATGTTAATTCCTATTCCCTTCCTTCTATTTATCTCTTTGTGGATATTGAGCTCCTCAGTCTCTGGAATTGTCCTTATAGCTCTTTTTCTGTAGGGAGCTCTTCCTCCTCATGAAACATACGTATTCACTGTACAAAATACACAGAATATACATAAATGTCTTCTAGCAGTTAGCTACAATTTCTGCATCAATCTGGGCATTATTTCTGCCTTTGCATTTGATCTAGTAAACAGATTCTAAATAAAGATATTATTAGAATTCTGTGTTTATGCCACCATCTCTTCTATTACCAATGTTACATTCAGTACAATCATTAAATATTTGCTTATTTGATTGTTTAATATACTTGTTAGCATCAATGTCTCCTTCTGATAGCCCAGAAAAAGAAATATTCTTGAACTGTACTTTGTCATCATCTATACCTCCACTAGAAGACTCTGTAGCTTGATTTTTGGTAAGACAAGTTTCAGACCTCTCTAGACATTTCTGATTAATAAATTAGAAGCCTGCATGCACAGATGATAGATTGAAATAAGTCTACAATACTATTTGAATATTTGGGTTCAAATATATTGTCCAATAATAAAACATGTCTTCTACATCTTAGCTGAGTGTTTGAATGATCTCCTTGTTCTGGAGTGCGAATGTCTCTTTTCCTTTGTCCAAAATATTTGAAAGATTTCAGATTTTCCACAGTGTAGAAAGCTGTTCAGGGATAGGACTTGCTGATATTGATTAGAAACAACATTATTTACATTTAAGTTTCTTCTCAAGGAAAATCCTTTTGAATCAAAATATTCTTAAACCAAGTTCTATTCATCTGAACAAGCATTTCAGACTTGTGTGTGTCATTTATGCTGTTTCTGGTAATTGTAGCTAGGTCATAAAACCAACATTGAGTGGAATCATTCATGTGAGAATTGTAATTAGTTGCCTGCAAACACGAGTAGATGTTGGTGTGGAATGACTCTAAAATTTATTTATTTTCTGAAAAAAAAAATTATTTCCCTTAAAGAAGTTCACTTAGAATAGTCATTTGATGTCTGTGATCATCAAAATACTGTTATACACGCAATATACAAGCTGGTTTCCACAGATAATTGAAAATGACTTGAAAAGGACTGTTATGGCCCAGTCAAATGATATTTTCTATAAAAAGGCGAAGTATGTTATTCAGATTAGACTCCTTATTTCCTCTCTCTTTTAAAAACGTAGAAACTGTACTTAGAAATGCACTTGCACTGTTTATGCTGCTTCAAATTCTTTTCTAAGTATATAAGTCTCAAAAATTATTTAATGTTAACAACTTCAGATATGGCCTCACAGTAGTTCTCTGACAGAAGCTCCAGCTGAAGACATTTCTCTCTTAGACCTTCCATACTAATTAAATTATCCTTTTTATTATCCCAGTATAGCAATGTGTGGTCCAAGATTAACAACAACAAAAACCAAAATACGCATCTTCTTGAGAAAGAGAAGGTTGCTTTGAGACCATTGGCCTATTCAGATACCCAAGGAATCAGATCAAAAGTTTTATTTTTTACAAATAATTCAGATTTTTGTACCACTCTGCCATGACATGACAATAACATTGATTTTTAGACAATTGTAGGGATGCACAAAGTCAGAAATCTATAAGCAAAAAATTTTGGTTTACTGGTAATTTTTAGCATCCAGTTGGATAGAAGGGAATGACCAAAATCTTATGTATGAATTTTCTTACAATTCTTTTGGTAGTCATACTGAGGACAGGTCTTTCTTCTGCACTAAAAAGTTGCAACACTAAATCAAAAGGAATTATCTTTGCAGCATATTCCCTGGGCATGCAGGACAGGTATCCTCAATTTATTAGGGCAGAGAAACCTTGCATCTGGAGTATGACATAGCAATTAACCCACATTAAGTTACAGTGTGAACCTCTTTAGATCCAAAATCACATCTAAACATCACAGGTGAATCCAGTGATTAGAGTTTGTTCTTTTTGTTCAGTTTCTCAATTCAGCAGAGGTAGAAATATGTATGCCATATCAATACTAATTCACACATCCCTGGGATAAAGCCAAAGCTGTCTTGTACTTTGTCCATTGTTTCTGAGCTAATTTGTGGCAGAAAAGTAGTACTGTACTGTGGAATTGACTGCTGTAGCAGTGAAGTGCTACCCACAAAGGTAAAATCACTGATGTTTCCAGAATTGTGGCCCAAAATATAAACCAAATCAAACCCTCCATTTCTTCCAGTTATATTCTTCGTATTACAACAGGAACAATAGTAAGGATATGGACTGAAGCCAGGAGAGTTTCATTTGGAATCTGAGACACAATAAAGACACAAACGAGGTCAAGTGAGGTAAACCAAAAAAAATCTCTTTCCTATGAAAAGGGCAGTAGATGTGAGGCAAGACAAACAGAGCAATAACAGGAAAATGAGGAAAAATGATCGTAAAATTAACCAAATATTCATGATAGGATTGCAGAAGTAGTCACCACTATGGGTCCGAGGCATATCCAGAGAGTCAGTATTTCAGAGGTCCTATGAAGAATCGATGGTTGTCTGAGAGGAGTCTTTGATGGGCACAGAGCAAGCATGCAGGTTTTTGGGGTGTTTACATAGCTTCCCTCAGTCCAAGTTGTCACATCTTTGGCCTTCTGTGCTTATTCATCATCATACAGTGTCTCCAGCTCATGTCAAATGGCCTCTCCCCTGCCACCTTCTGCCATGTGCTTCTGTGGTAGTTCTTGCACTTGGAAACAGCAGCAGTCTTTGAGGAAATGATGACTTAATCTGACCCCTCACAGTAATACCCAAACTCGAGTGAGCAAGAAAATTTTCTGTTTGATGTGCCCACATCGTGACTCCTGCAATGCGTGCACATACTGCAGGAGTCATCCTGCAGGATCAGGACATACAAAAAACATAAGAAAATTCAAAAGGAATTAGATAGATGCTTCTCTTCTCTTTCTCTGTGTTTCTGGTTTTGGTTTTTTTTTTGTTTTTTGGGTTTTTTTGTTTGTTTGTTTTTTTTTTTTAAAGAGATAACTGAGACTAAAAGCAAGCTATTCAGGAAAATAATTCTAATCTGCTTACTGAGTGGAGCTCGAATATGCAATTAAGGAAAGCAAAAAAAATATTGATTGGTTTTGTAGTGTGAGGGAAAGTTTACTCATGACTAAGTATGCCATCGTAGTAAATGATTGTGAAAAAACCAGCATCTATGGTTTGTGGGGACTCATTTTATATTCTGAATAAAGTATCAATTTCATATCTAGTCTAAAAAAACTGAAATCTTAATATGCTCCAAAATTATTGTCATTTTCCAATCTACAATATCTGCAACTTCAGAGATAGTTTTATAGTATTTCTATAAATATCTACATATTTGTGATGAAGATTTTCCATATGCAGTGCCTCTCTTTCCTTTTTATGAATTAGGGTTGCTGTCTATGTCTGCTCTTTCACCTAGGTCACCAGGTAGTTTGTGATTTAATATGAATTGGTTTTTTCCTATTCTTTGAAAGATATTCAATTTTGTTTAGAAATATGTGACTTTGACAGAAAACTGGAACATATTGTGTATGTGTGCTGATGAACAACCAGTCAAGAGAGTTACTATTCATCTCTTTAGCCCATTAATTACTCAATTTGCATGTGCACACTCTACATTAACACTGAGTGCCTTAATTACTTGCCTGTTAGATATTAGGAAGAAGCTCCTCCAGCTAGTCCTAGAAGAATGAAATTGTGGAATCACAGAATCATAGAACAGTCTGCGTTGGAAAGGACCTTAAAGATCATCAAGGGCCCATCCAATCTGGACTTGAACACTTGCAGGGAGAGGGCATTCACAACTTCCCTGGACAACTTATGCCAGTGTCTCACTATCCTTATCATGAAGAATTTCTTCGTAACATCTAATCTAAATCTTCCCCCTTCTAAGTCCTTCTAAGCCATTCTACTCATCCTGTCATTACATGCTCTTGCAAAAAGTCCCTCCCCAGCTTTCTTGCAGTACACTTCAGGTACTGGAAAGTCACTATAAGGTCTCCCAGCAGCCTTCTCTGCTCCAGGCTGAGCAACCCCAGTTCTTTCAGCCTGAACTCATAGCAGAGGTGCTCCAGCCCTCTGATCACCTTTACAGTCCTCCTCTGGACCTATTCCAACAGTGCCATCTCCTTTTTATGTTCAGGATTTCAGAACTGGAAACAATGCTCCAGATGAGGTCTCACAAGGCAGGAATAGAGGGGCAGAATCACTTCCCTCAACCCTCTGGCCACACCTCTTTTGAGCCCAGGGTCGAGTTGGTCTTCTGGGCTGCAAGTGCATATTGCTAGCTCGTGTGGAGCTTCTCATCAGTCAGCACCTCCAAGTCATTCTTTGTGGGGATGCTTCAATCACATCATCCCCTATTTTGTATTGAAACCATGGATCACCCCAACCTTGGTGTAGGACATTGCACTTTGCCCTGTTGAACCTCATGAGATTCATATGGGCCCACTTCTCCAGCTTGTCCAGGTCCCCCTGGATGACATCCCATCCTTCTGATGTGACAACTGCACCACTCAGCTTGGTGTCATCTGCAAGCTGGCTGAGGGTGCACTTAATCTCACTGTCTATATCATTGATGAAGATATTAAACAGCACAGGCCCCAGTATGGACCTCTGAGGGACACCACTTGTCATGGATCTCTATGTGGACATGGAGGCATTTACCACTACTCTCTGGACTGGACCATGTCAAAGATTTTAAAGAAGCCAAGTTAGATCTCATCCATTGCTTTTCCTGTGTCCACTGATGCAGTTACCCCAGAAAGCCACTGGGTTAGTCAGAGAGGACTTGCCCCTGGTAAAGCTGTGCTGGCTGCCACTAATAACTTCCCTGTCCTCCATGTGCTTTAGCATAGCTTGTGGGAGGATCTGTTCCATGATCTTCCCAGGCACAGAGGTGAGGCTGACAGGCTGGTATCTCCCAGGGTCATCTTTTCTACCCTTTTTAAAAACAGGCAAAATATTGCCCTTCTTCCAGTCACCAGGGACTTCTAACTGCCATGACTTTTCAAATATCATGGAGAGCAGTTTGGCCACTACATAGGCCAATTCCCTCAGGACTCTGGGATGCATCTCATCAGGTCCCATAGACTTACGTATGTTCAGTTTCCTCAGGTGTTCACAAATCTTACCTTTCCTTACAGCAGAAAAGCCTTTACCCCCTGGTCCCCTTCTTGTTGTCCATTGACCCAGGAGGTGTGAGGAGAGCACTTATCATGAAGACTGAGGCAAAAAGATTGTTGAATACCTGAGCCTTCTCCTCGTCTGTTTATACAAGGTTATTCATCAGTGGGAGTACTCTTTCTTTAACCTTACTTTTCTGGTTGACATACCTATAGAACCCCTTCTTGTTGGTCTTTACTTCCCTTGCCAAGTTCAGCTCTAGCTGCACTTTGGATCGTACTATGGAATAAGTTATTTTTATTTTGATTCAGTAATTGTTTTGTGTGTTTTATATAGTTTGGAGATTTTTAATGAGACATAAGTTTTTGATAACCCAGCTTTCCTCTTTCAGTACTAAAAGTGATTTTTCATTGTCAAACAAATAGATATCCATGTTATTAGGCAATTATTTTCTTGATTTCCTTTAGATATTTTGCTGAGATAACTCAATATTCCATGGGCATTTGATCAATGTCTGTCTGTAATATTTACTTATTAACCTGTGTTGTCATCTTATAGATAACTGTAGGCTACGCATACTGCAAAATAATTAAAAAAAAGAAAAATTAAAAGCTTGTGAAGCACCTTTTAATACATCTGGAGGTGGGGTTTGAGTGTCAAGAACAAAGATGTAATACTTTTCTTTTTTTTTCCATTTATTGACATAACTGTTTTGCAAACCCTGTTATTTTCTCTCCTTGTTTTAACATTTTGCAACTTCATCTCCAAAATCAGAATCAGTATCATAGGAATATCACAAACCATGACTTACCAATTTTTAGTTATTAGATAAAAACTAGGGCAGAATCAAAGCAAATATAGAATCATAGAATAACCAGGTTGGAAGAGACTCACTGGATCATCGAGTCCCACCATTCCTATCAAACGCTAAACCATACCCCTTAGCACCTCGTACCATACTTCCACAGAAGCTGACCTATCAGATTACTTTTTTTAATAAGTTATGCAGCAATGTGATAAAAGGTAGATTACCTAGTAAAAAAGAAAATTTAAAATACTCGTTAAATGAGTTAAAAATACTACTGAAATTCACTCAGGAAATTATTTACTATGAATAGTTCACCTGAACTAGCCAAAGAATGTAAGAATAATCAAAATAAAATTTCCACAACTATGTCAAAGTGATTGTGACTGTGTTTTTTTAGTTAATTTCTACAAAAATTTGGAATCTCGAAGTCTTCCTTACCAGGAAAATTCAGTAGTCTTAATATGTCTTGATTTTTGAAGAATTAAATTCTGTCTTGAGAGACTGAAACCTTCTTAGTTATGGGAGAAGTCTTGTGAAACTGTTTTTGAGAAAGAGCGGTATTAATTAACCTAAAAAATTATTTTTTGAGATCTCAGAAAGAATACCTTTGTTTTTCTTTTTGAATGCATCTGGCTTTCTCAAGAAGTAACAAATATATATAAAAAGACTTCAGATTATTTTAAAATTAACTGAACATAAACCCAGAACTAATATTCAGTAACTATGAAAATAGTACAATTTAATATAACTCAAGCATCATATTTGATTCTGAGTTGTAGCTGAAGGTCATATTTATGTCATGAATATTTCTTTACCTGACTTCACTTCAGTTTTATAATTTTGTCTTATCTGTTCAATCAGAGTGAGTTGTTTAGGGCTAAGTCATTGCAAAAATTAATTATTGCAAACTTTAATTTATTGCCATTCCATAATTATTTCCTGGCAATTTTTTACCAGTTGAACAATTCACATCTAAAGTAAAATATTGGAATGCTAAGGAAACATACATTAAAAAAAAAAAAAAATTACCTGCTACATACAAATGAATATTTTTCCTATACCTTGAGAATGGCATAAAATCACATGCTGGTCCTGAAAATTTATATACTGAAATCATCATTACTTATGTGAATTAAGTATTTGTTATCAGTGAAACTATTCATATTTTCACAGACATTTACTGTAACAGTTTGACAAATGTTGGATATAGCAAATAGCGTGTACACATTACTTTCTCTAAAAACCCCAACAAATGACAAAAAACCCAACAGAACTTGCACTAGCAATGGCTTAAGCTATCACAGTTATTAGTACTTAACCATTTGTAAAAATCTCTACAATTCTTGTTGTTGGTTGTTTGTTTGGAATCTGAATTTCTAGTTTTAAAACATATACTCCAAAATCCCTCTTTACTTTCCCACCCAAAGCAGGTGAATGAGATTTCATTTTGAGCCTGTATCTCTTCACTTCTAGGAGAAATTGTTGTTGAGTAATTCAATCTTACAATTGAATATATAGAAGTCAGTGACGAATCTGCTAGTATAGCAAATAGTTAAAATGAGACAGCAATGACTTGAAAACATTATAACATTATACTAACAGTATTTACCAGGTGCCTATGGAAAATGTTAACTTCTTCCAGTGGTTTTGCTATAGGTACAAAAGTTTCTGTTTAAAGTGTCTCATAGGACTTCTGCAAAATACAGTTTGCTTTATATACAGGACTCAAAATACCTCTGACCACCTTCAATAATTTGGCTTATGACTTGTATCACTTTCTGTAGTCTGTACACACTTTGTAAAGTCTAAACTCTTTTTCAATAATACTTTAAAGTCACTTTGCAAAACGTCTCAAAAATAAGGCAAAGATGAGAGTCTAGTAATTCGATCTACTTTGGAAGGTCTACGGAAACACAAAGAGAAACAGGGAATTCACTACAGTGGTCAGTTGTTGAGTTTTATGCCTAAGGAAAATTCAAGAACGAGTTCAAAAGCTCAATCAGTATCTTCAGTGTTTCTCTTTGATGATTAGTTTAAATTTCCAGAGAGCTGTGAGAATAAATATAATTTTAAGATGTAGAGAAAAAAAATAGATTATTTTTTGTTTTGATATTTGTTTCTTTCAGCCCAAAAGAAGCACGATATTAAGTGAAAGGACAAAAGAGCAATAACATCCTCTCAGGAGGAAAAGGTCTAGCGGCTTTGTCCGAGTATAAAATTCGTAAGCAATTAACCTAAAGGCTAAAAAATAAAATTAGCAAGCATATGTGTTATTTTCAATTCTGAAATAAATGTATGATAATAGATTATTCAATTGCATTTGTGATTATTTTAACTACTTAATAAGCTTAAAGATAAGATTGTAGTGTATGAGCAGGTCTTCCTTGACACATTGCAGCTTGTGAGCATTGAAAATCCTGTGTGCCCATTATTTGGGGGTTTAATGCCTTAAAATACTTTAGAATGTTGTTAAATTTTGAATTCTCAACAAATGCTTGTTTCTCATTTTTGAGGTAGTGTAATGGATGTATGCGGCAAGCTTTAGATATCAGATGAGCTACAGGGTGGCTTCTGTAAGAAGCTGCTAGAAGCTTCCCCTGCATCCAATAAAGCCAATGCCAGCAACACTGGTAGCATCTCTGTGATAAAATATTTAAGGAGAAAAAAAATTGCTGCACAGCAGCAACTGCCATTGGGGACTGGAGTGAGAAGATGTGAGAGAAACAATTCTGCAAACACTGTTATCAGTGAAGGAGGAGGGGGAGGAGGTGCTCTAGGTCCTGGAGCAGAGATTCCCTTGCAGCTTGTGTCAAAGACCATGCTGAGTCAGGCTGACCCACTGCAGCCCATGGGGCTCATGGCAGTGCAGATATCCACCTGCAGCCCCTGGAAGATGCCATGCTGGAGCTGATGGATGCCTGAAGGAGGCTGTAACACTGTTGGAAATCTATGTTGGAGCAGGTTGCTGGAAGTACTTGTGGCCCCATGGAGAGAGTAGCCCACACAGGTTTAGAGGCAACACTTGTGACCCCATGAGGCACCCACGATGGAGCAAGTCTGATCCTGAAGGACTGTATCCAGTGGAAGGGAACCATACTGGAGCAGTTTATTAAGAACTACAGCCCCCAGTCACATGTGGTGTCTCACAGGGCTCAGTGCTGGGCCCGGTCCTGTTCGATATCTTTATTGATGACCTAGATGAGGGGACTGAATGTACCCTTAGTAAGTTTATGGATGACACTAAACTGGGAGGAAGAGTTAATCTGCTTCAGGGTAGGAAGGATTTACAGAGAGATCTAAACAGGCAGGATCAGTGGGTTGAGTCCAGCAGTATGAGGTTTAACAAGGCCAAGAGCCAAGTCCTGCACTTGGGACACAACAAATCCATGCAGCAATAGAAGCTTTGGGAAGAGTGGCTAGAAAACTGCCTGGAAGAGAAGGACCTGGTGGTGTTGATCAACAGCCAATAGTATGAGTCAGCAGAGTGTCCAAGTGATGTCTTGGCTTCTACCAGAAACAGCATAGCCAGCAAGACCAATTAAGTGATTGTGTCCCTGCATTGCTAAGGCCACACCTTGAATACTTTTTTTAGTTTTTGGCCCCTCACTACAATAAAGATGCTGAGGTCCTGGAGCATGTCAAGAGAAGGGCAATGAAGTTGTTGAAGGAGCTGGAGAAGAACTCTTATGAGGAACAGCTGAGGAAAATGGAGTTATTTAGCCTAAAGAAGAGGAGGCTGAAGAGAGAACTTATCACTGTCTACAACTACCTGAAAGGAGTTTGTAACAAGGTGACTGTTGGTCTCTTTTCAGGTGATAGGACCAGATTAAGGGCCTCGAGTTGTGCCAGGTGGTGGTGGGGGAGGTTAGGAGGGAGGGGGTCTGATTAGGCATCAGGAAAAATTTCTTCACTTGAAGGGTTATTTGATACTGGAAATGGCTGCCCAGGGATGTTGTTGAGTCACCATCCCTGGAGGTATTTAAAAGATGGTCAGATAAAGTGCTCAGGGATATGATACTAGCAGTGGACAGATGTGATAGAATTTGATGACTTCAAAGTCTTTTCCAACCAAGTGATTCTGTGATTCTATACGAAGGACTCGTTGAAGAAGTTAATGAAATACTGTCTCCCTTGGGAGGGACCTCTCATTGGAGCAGGAGAAGACTGTGGGGAGGGAAAAATTGGAAGAAAAATTAAGCCCAGGAAGAAGAAGAGGATGGGGGAAAGGCATTTTATGATTTTTTTTATTATTATTTCTCGTTATCCTACTGTGATTTGTTTGGTAATAAATTAAACTAAATTTCCCAAAGTAAAGTCTATCTTGTCTGTGACAGTAATTGGTGAATGATCTCTCCATATCCTTATCTCAACTCATGAATCTTTAATTATATTTTCTCTCCTTTGTCCAGCTGAGGAAGGGAGAGAGAGAGTGGCTTTGGTGGGCACCTGGCATCAAGCCAGGGTCAAACCACCACAGCTAATCTCCTCAGTAAGACAGGGTATAACTTGTTCCCTGTCCTAAAAATTTAACACCAATGAAGACTAAGAAAGGATATGGAGAAAGAAATTTCATTACGTTTTATTAATGTGAAAGAAATAGGAAAATTAGGATAGTCCATACTTAAAAGTTTTATTGCTTTAACTGCCTAGAAAGAGTTATAGTAAACACCACTATCCAATGGTAGAAATGATCACTGTAGTACACAGTGATCCTCAGGTGGATCCCATCCATCCCCATAGACTTTTGAGTGTCTAGTTGGCCAAGCAAGTTTCTAACCTCCTTCTCTTGAATCTCAGGAACTTTATTTTGCTCCTCTAGCTCCTGGGGATACACATACAGGAAAACACAGGTTTGAGTGTTAGTCCTTGATAGTCCTGACTTCTTAATTAATGGCACACTGCTGGGTACAGTTGTCCTCTGTAATAATGCGCACTCCAAAGACAAGAGCCAGGCATGGTTCAGGGGATATACTAGCCTAACATCCAGTGCAGCTGTCCTTACCTGTTGAGTGGGAGTAAAGATTAGCTGTACATATGCGACCTTTGTTATACCATCTGTACTCACAGATGAAGAAAGGGCTGAACCATTTTATTTACTTGTTTTAGGTAGTCAGAGAGGCTAGACAAGGAGCTATTTTAATCTGCATTATTAATATTCAATCACAGAAACTCAGAAACTACACTCGTATAAAAATGTTTTAGAGATATAATTGCATGTACAGTAAATAGTCCATTGCTATAAATACAGTCAGAGAAAAAGCTAACAAAATCAGTGCTTTCTGTGCCTTATGTTTAGAGAATTTTAAAGAGTAGCCATGGTAATTCCTTTATAAAGTGAGTACAGCAAATCAGCAAATGCACCTTTTGAATCTCAGTTGTGTGCTTTTAGACACAAGGGCAGTCATTTACTCTGCTATTGCTAAACTACATTTAAATAAATTCTTCTGTAGAGTGACCAAACTTCTTTAAGTCTTTGAGCTTTCATATGAAACAACTACATTTCTATGCTGAGCAGTTTGCCCAATACCAGGTAGCCTGGCAGATGAGATAGCAACAAAATGAGAGTGAAATTAAGGTGGTATATAAAAAAAAATGTCATTCCAGTATTTTATCTCAACATGCATTTTGTCTTCTGACTTCCCTTGAGAGAAAGTATGTCAAGAAATAGCCTCAAGACAATGACAATAACAGCAGAAGTGGATGCATTAATTTATGGGGAGGAGGACAATGAAACGTTTCATGAATTACTTTAACTTTCTTTCTCCAAATAATGTTCCAGCAGGGGATTGATGGCTGACAGCTGTGTTCACTGATAGGTAACCTTGTTGCAAGTTTCTGAAGAAAGATGTTCTTCTTCACTGGACTTGTCTCCGCTTTGTAATATTTTTTTTTCTCTCCTTAGAGCCAACACAGCTATTGTTACATTTTAAAATATTTTTATCATGTATTCCTTCTTAGAAATAATTAATTTTTTCTTTGCACTACTTGGCTGATAACATGTCACAAAATAGGCTGCCAAGTGCCAAATGACTCTCAGATTCATTCAAGCATTCAAAGCAAGAAAAACCAGTCATCTAGATAAGATCTTATCTGACAAGTCAAGCTCAAGAAATCTCAGTATAATTATATGGTGTTAATGAAGGCCATGTATGCAGGCAGTTCTCAATATTAACCTCTCTGTCAGTCTATCTACAGAAATGTGAATCGGTCAGTTTAAGTTAAAAGAAATGAGTCAATTTTTTTAAATGACTAAACAACCCACCCCACGAAAATACTTCATATGAGAATTAAATTTTAAAAAGGTGTAATGTTGCTCTTTAACAATTACTGTCATTAACAGTCATGTTAGAAAATTTTCTTAATAGCAAAGGTAGTTCTCTGTGATTTTTGTATATGATTACAATGCTTATTGTTTGATCATAAATTTATGCAAATTGTATTTCTTTGTTCATACAGTAAGGTACAATATTACTTATTTTTAATAAACAAGCTATGTACAACTAGCAAAAAAAAGAATTCAATTAAGTACTACTAGTTTGCTTGTTTAGGAAAAGACTGAATTAAGAAAAATTAAATATGTGAAAATATTTTTGTTGTTTCAATAATTTTGTTAATTTTTTTTAGGTGTAAACCTCCTCTTGCTGAAAGACAGATATTTTTCCAGAATGTTCAATAATGTATAATTTAAAGATCCACAAGAACTGGGTTGAAACTCTTTTAAGGTCTTTGATGACAGAGAATGTGAATTTTATGTAAACAAAAGAGTATCTACATTTACTGAAGTTTGTGTGCATGTTTTTCCCTAATTTTTTTACTTTTTTCCCAGAGTTCACAGTTTTAGTCTAAAACCTAAATGCTTTCCCTGCAACAAGATGATCACCTATAGTACCTTCTTTAATCTGTTTTTTACTATGTCTTTATTACTGAAGAACTATTTACAAAAAATATTAAATTGATGTGGTAGGTTGTTAGGCAACGGTCTGTTTTATGAAACTGCATTTTAACATAGAAAATTTGCGATGGACACCTGCACAAGAACTGGAAGAGGCTTTTAGAGTCTATGTGAAACCATATGAAAAATTCATTAAAGTTTTTAAACTTCGCTAAGTGGTATGAAGAAATACTGCACCATAATGGAGAATAATCACAATTGCTATTTACGTGTGTGTGTGTGTGTATGTATACATATGAGGACAGGTACACAGAGAGGTCAGTAGATAGATATACATAGATCAGCTGATCACCTTTTAACAAAACCAAATATATCAACAGAAATCAATAGAGAGTATTAGACAAGGGCTGGTTGACTTTGGCCATGAAAATGGTTGTGTTCCTGTCTTCTACAGAAAGTGATCCTACGCTTATACAAAGCAGTATCATAACTGATCCTCTTCTGTGAGCAGAGGAACTGTTCCTGTTGACACAACACTGTGCTTAGGCATGAATTCTTTTCTGCCCTCCATGATACCCCTGTGATATTATTCCTCTGTGTGTGGGAGAACAGCAAAGCAAGCAGAGGTAGTGGCCTCACGAAGGGGATCATCCCACTGTACTTGAGAACTCTGAGTGGAGAAGGTGACAACAACTGTTTTCAGCCACAATTGACCAGCAAGCCCAAACTTGGTTAAACCAGAGCCATAATATAGCCAACCAGTGAAGTTCGTAGGTCAGCATTAGCAAGACACATGGTCAGGCATAGAAATGCCTGCGGCATAGAGCAGGCAAGGGCAAGGGGGTGAACTTAAATACAATTCTGAAGCAAATGATGGGGGGAATGTGATTAATGCGTCTCACCACTCCTTCTCACACAGATTTTTTCCCAGTAGTCTCACCAAAGATTACAAACAAAACAAAACAAAACAAAACTTAAAAATCATTTTTCCTTTGTGTGGTTGGCTATTCTTTCTCTGAAAGATCTGAGGCTTTTTTTTTTTTAATTTAAACAACACTTCTTAAGTTCTCTAGGACATTTTCTGTTTTAACAGATACGTATAATAATACCATCTGTCCTTTTTTTCCCCCTCATATCAGAGAATCCTAATGTATTCAACCACTCTTCACACGCAAGCTCTACAATTATTAACATCTTGTGTTTACTCTCTGTTCTATTTTTATCCTCTCTTGCCCTATCAATTTTTGAGGCAGGAAATTATTATAGTTGGTACACAAAACGTCAATTTACCTTAAGTTTATGCAGTGAGGTAAGTATGATTTCTGTTTTGTTCCTTTCGTAAAGATTCATAGCATTTTAGTTGTATTTTTTGTCACTACTCAGCTTCAAACTGGTATGTTTTGGGTTGAGGTTTCTTTCATAAAAGCATTTGCAATGACTGCAAGATGTCTTTCATAAGTGGTAGTGTCTAATTTAGAGCAAATTATTGCTTTACCACTGGTAATATATGCATTTTCTGTTGTTCTCCACCCTGTGTACTTTTTTCATCTGTCAACACAAAATTTTATCTGCCATTTTATTTCTAGTACACTTAGTAGTGTATAATCTTTCTGCAACTCTTTGCAGACAGAATTTTTTTATAACTCTCAGTAAGTGCACGTCATCACCACTTCTCCTCTGAATGTATTGACCAGCAAAATTCTTAGGAGAAAAAACTCTGAAATTTCACTGTTAGCTCTCCTACAGTTGGATTCAGTAGGGGAACTATGATATATCTAGTCCTTTGTTGCCTCTTTTATGCAATTATTAATCCACCTGTACAACTTCTCTTTGTTTCTATGAAACACAACAGTGATTTTTCAAGGATCTTTCAAAAAAAATAATTCTGGAATTCCACACATAGTGAATAACCTGATAACATGAACCCAGGTGTTGTTTGAATCCCTCAATAAAATTTATTATATTTAACATCCATTACTTACACCTGCAAACATTTTTTTTCCCAGCTATTTCGTATCTTAGAATTCCAAAGTGTTAATAAGGCCCTAATGTTATACTATTCTATTTGGCCACCAGATTTCAATACAAAGAAACCTGACATTTCTTTCAGTAGTAAATTTGCTCTCTCTATTTCCGTATTTCAACTTAATCTTTCTTTTAAAATACAGTACCACTCCTGCACACTTACAACTTGTTCTATCATTCCTAATGTAAATTGTGCTAGCATCAAAACAATGGTGCTGCACTGTTAATCAGCCTTCCACCATGTTTTCCAATCTGAAGTATGTCAACACTATTATTTAAAACCAGGACTTTCATCTTGGTGAGCTAATTCTTTACATTTCTGTAATTTGTACAGAACAACTATATATTTGTTCTTGTTCTGGTTGTCAGTTTTTATGTGCTCTGCCTCAATAGAATCTTATTTATAGAGATTGCTCCTGTTCTGTCAGGTTTTGTAATACTGCGGAGATTTTATTACAGTACACCTGTTGGACTTTTCTGTCTTTAGTTTAAAACTTCCCCATAAACTTTATTTTAGGTTTCAGTTTTATTTGCTCTAAGTGGAACTGCTTCCCTTATCAGCTATTTCAAAGGTTTCCTCAGTTGCTAATAATCTGAAATTTTACCTCTCTGGTTCATTGCAAATGCTGCATAAAGGGCATTTTAAACATCAGAGTGTGAGTTTACCTTACCCTTCGGAAGTTTTTCCATACATTTCTGCCTGTATTGTTCATCTGGTCAAGAATTATTTTTTTCCCAGGACTCCCTGGGAGGCAGATGTCCTATAGTATTTGCCACTCATTGACAATTTATTACGACATCCTCACAAACATCATTAGATGAGCACATCAATTTATTTATTTATTGTTTTATCTCTTCTGGATAGCATCTGGAATTCTGTTTTGCAAAGGGATCTATACAACCTATGTTGTAATAGTCTAGCTGAGGAAAAGAGAAATTCAAACAGATTTTGTTCCCCACAGGTACTAGAGCATATGTTAAATGTACTACTGATTGCAAATATACTGGGAAGTAGGAATTTAGCTGCTAGACTTCTTTTAGCCTTTCTTTTTATTAATAGGCTGTTATTCTATTGTGAATGTTGGGATGAGATGAGGAAGTACAGAAAAATAAATGAAAAACCTCCGTGTATGTAGGATTATATTTCAGTATTTGTAAACACCTGTATGAAATTTATAGATCTGCTACAAATATATTCAGAGTAGTAGATGAGTGAAAACAAAATAGCTTCACATATTTCTAAGTGGCATTTTTTCACATATTTATTTATCACATGTAAAATTTTAAGTATCATACTTAAAGGGTAAGTGTCTTCCCCTCAAGTCAGAGGCATAGAATATCTGTATTATAAGAGGCTTACACGTAATACACATGTGCATGTTGCCATATTATTTGAGAGTATGTTGTTTTGTATTTTTCTTGAAACCTTAAGTCTTACAGTGAGATTCAAGTCAAGAGAATAGACAATTACAGATCAATTAAACTGTCTAGTGTTGGTTGTCTAGTGCTATTTGACTAGCTCAGGCTATCACAGACATGGTACGTCATACCAGCTCTCAGAGTTGACATAGCACATACAGAAGGCTTCAGTCCTGGATAAGACACCAGAGGTCAAGTGAAATAACACTAGATGCTTATGCTGAAAAAGCTCAACCAAGTCTTTAAAATTTACCTGCTATACTAACTAAATATCCATTGACTGTACTGACACTTTAACAATTACACAAATGCTATGACCAGAATGTCCACACTCTGGAGGTGAATATCTCTCTTAGAGTCACTCAGGTACTGTACTATTCCACCTCCCTGCCCTCCACATAATCTATGTTTATAGAGAAAGGCTTGAGCATGACTTAAAGTATACTGATCTTTGAGACAGTGTGAAAAACATTCTCATAAAATGTATTAAAAGTTCAAAAGTGTCCTCATTATTTTTAATAAAAAGTCAACTTTGTAATTCAGGAGAGACAACCATATGATTTGGATCAATAAAACTGTTTGTTTTTTTAAAAACACTTATGTTTCATATTACACTATTTGCTAACACATGTCTTCATGTATCTGGTTGATAGTAATATCAGAACAACTAAACTTAGATGTCTTCTTTTCCTTTTATTTATTAGCAAAGACATTATGTGTCTTTATAAATTGGATTCTTTTACACTGTATTTAATGTTTAATAATCTGAATATGATTCAGAAAAAGTACAAAGAAATATTTAGCCTTATGTCCCTTCTATGCAGATACAGAAAGTTTTCACTTGATTTAGGGTGTTGGTTATATTAATTAATGCATTTGATTAAATATAACATAGAATTAATTGCATTTTCCATGCAACATTTCTTTTACCATAGAACAGTTTCTGCCTCCTGCTTCAGAGATTTGTTTAAAAGACTGTATGAAAGAGGATTATGGAAAAGTAGCAAAGAACAGTCCCAGAAAGAAAGAACTACAATTTTACCCATTGTATTTCACTATTGGTAATGTGTTTTACTTGGTAATTCATATCACTGCTGTGAACACACAAAAAAAGATGTAACAGTGAACTTTCAGTAAATTCGTGTGATAATTATTCTACAAGGTAGAGTATCTTCAGGCCATACAAATCATATCTTCTGAAGGAATAAAGTCTATTACTCATTCAAGAAATAAAATCTTATAGTAAATACAGATCATCTATATTACAAAAGCCCAATTCATTCATTTTCTGATTGAGTATGAAGCTTAAAAAACACTTATTATCATAAATAGATTATATAATAAATAGACCTTGTTCCTAACAACTGTGATTTTGTTTTAAGTTCAAAATGGATGTAGTAGTGGAGGAATGCTGTAAGTGAATGTAAATGTTGCTGTCTTGCATGCAAATTTGTCAGTCATTATTGCGTCAAGCCTACTGATTTTAAAGATTGCTAATAAGTGCCTGCTATTTGGTTTCTTTTTCTCTTTTTTTTTTATTTTTTTTTCCTGACATAATCAAGACAGGTAAACCTGTATTTGCTGGAGAAAAACACCTCATTTCTCAATAAAAAAACTGTCATCTCCACTATTATAAAACAAAGATATTAACAGTTCAATAAAGTCATAAAGGGAGATAGAGACAATCAGTAAATAATTAGAAGACATTTCATTCAATGTTTTCTCCAAATTCCAGTTAGTATTTGAGCCAAATCTCAGCTTATCTTATCTCTTTTCATCCTCAGACCTTTCACAAATGCCAATATCAACATGCAAATAAATTAACCAACCTAAAATATTCTTTTTTTTTGTAACTATATTTTCTATGATTTTTTACTTCCTCTTTCACCATTGCACTGAAAGATGGCAATGTGAGCCAATATTGAAATGTTATTGCAGAAAAGGCTGCCATTATTAGATGTCACTGCCTACCAGTTCCTTATTTCCTCTTCTCAGCTGGAATCTACCACCTCACAAACCTGTCAGTTGTTTTCAGTATAATGCTGTTCAGTTTCATGTAGTGTCTCTGAACAGACTTTAAGAGGATCAGTCTGCCATTTGCTTGTTGAATTAAAGGCTTGCATTTTGGGGAAGGTATACTGAACCTTGAAAGAGAGAGAATCAAAGTACTTCAGTATGTGGAAGCCACCAAAAATCTGCTTTGTCCTTCTACTTTTTTAGTTAGTTATAAAGGGAACTAAAGCACACAGTAAATCTGGTGCAGTAACTCACTACCATTAAAGAAAGTGGTTTTTTATCTCCTTTAAATTCATATATAAGTAAACTTATATATGATTTATATAAAATTTGCTGTACATGTTTGCTCTTACAATGAAGAAAGTGAGAACAAATTATATATAATATGTTTTGTCACTTGTTAATGAAAAATCAAAATATCATCCTTCAGACATGCTATCCTTCTGAAATTCCATATGACAAGGAGGGAATATTAATCTAAGAAGGATTGAGCAGAAGGGAAAAATATTTTGACCTCTTTTATGGATTTTTCATAGATCTGGTATAGTTTTAGATCCTTCTCCTGCAACTTTGTACTTTTACTAACATTTTACTCAACAGCAGAATGGAACAATTATTTATTTATGATCGATATCCAGCACAATCCAGAGAATTGATGGCATGGTGCACAGAGCTCTGATTTCTCTTGTGACTTTTATTAATATTGCACCTGCTAATTTGTTGTTACTGACATACTAACCGATCTCTCAGGTGCTGGCTTACTCCTCTCACCAAAGCCTTATTTTTCTAAACCCTTTTTTTTCTAAAAAAGTCAAGCCCTTTACCCTTTTTACTGACACTTCTGCTTTATCTCATTTGGACATTAATTACAGATCCACACTGTCAATCAGTGAAGTTTTGTTTTAGCAAGGTAAAGAGTATGAAAGGTTTAATCAGGTATGAAAGATCAGAATAACTTCAGCTTCGGTATATGAGGGATGCTTTTGGGATAGGTGCAATACTCATCTAATTTTTATCCTCTCTCTTTCTCCAGCTTCTAACCTCCCTCCACCCTTTTATGCTGGTCCCAGAAATTCCCTTTTTTAAAGTCAACACGTGGTTACTTTACCTGGTAAGAAGGTTGGAACAGTAATGAAAGAGTACCAGCTGGGATAAGCATGGGGTTCAATATCAGTGGTCTTTTTAAATAGAACTTTGAACTGAGAAAAGAAATGCATAGTATTACCTGAAACTACCTGCATTAAAATTTGATGGGATTTGATCAAAATATTTTCTAGTTATGTAGGTAGAAGATTGGTAACAACACATTATTCAATTTTTTCTGTGACAAAAACAGCTGTTTAAAAAACATATATACCAGAATTTATTTGTAAACTTATTCTTTTGCCTGTTATGCAGATATAATGTATGTTCTGCTCTTGCTCATGAATGTAATATTCAAGAGCTTTTAAACAGCTTTCAGCTCCTCCTTGATGAGTTCTTAATGTTATAATAAAGGAAGCAAAGACCCTGAGTTCAATTAACAGGAATATATACCTCTCTAAGCCTAGGGAGGTACTATCTATTTTCTGTTGTACATGTGCTTTTCCACAGATTATGTCCTTGGAAAAGCTGATAGAAATTACTTCAGCAAATATCTCTATGACCATGGAAAATTTATTGGCCTTTCTGTAGCATTTTTCCATCAGGTAGAAAGGTGTAGTCTGCTAGGGAAATAGGCACAGATTTGGCTGCCCATGAGAGGCAAGGCTGCCATTGTGTTCCCAAATCAACCAGTAATGAGGCTGAGCACGTATTCCCAGTAGGCACAAATACAACACATTTATACACATGACTAATAACACAGATCAACATGGTCATACATATTCAGTATTCATCTTTAACAAAGTCCCAAAGGCTCCTCTTACTGACTGGGCAATATGAAGGTCCACTGGTGAGAATATATATTTATACGTACAGCATGAGTCCCTGCAGCAGTTAGGTTCAGAACCTCAGTCTGCCTGGTAAGTGACCTCTGGATCCCACTGTCCTTGCTTGCTGGCACCTTGTCATACAAATGCCAGAGGCAGCAGCCCCACTCCAATTTCTGATACAGACTGCCTCATTCAATCCCACAAATGCACACACACACATATTTGCAGAGTTCACTGGGACCTTCCTGGTCCGCAGTAGCCATCCTTATTGATCTCAGTTTTATAGACACACATACACACTCTCCTGTACACCTCCAGGCCCTGAAGTCTCTCTGGCATTCACTCATCTTGATAGAATTCACCCCTGGAAACTGCGTTAAAGTCTTTCAGGATGGCCCTGAGAGGAGCCAAGAAACACTATCTGTTCATCTGAGTCTTTAATTTGGATTTTCCATGTCTATCATTGTATTCCTGTTATTCTCTGTAGACATGGACTTTTTGGTGGGCTGATGGCTCCTGTGATGTGTATGAGAGTAGGATGGAAGGGTGTTATTTGGGTCCTCACCTGCCATTCTTTCTCACTGATCATTTATGGGAGTACAGATAAGGTTTTGTCACACCACCTTTTGTAATCCAAGCAAATTGATTCAGTCTTTTGGGATTTGTTCCTTTTTTACTGTCCCTAAGGCACTATTTCTATTATAATACAATTAAAGAAGATGTGTTTTAGGGGACTTTATCAACATCAAAGCAGAAAAAGAACTATTAAATAAAGTAACAGAGGACCTGCCTAGAGCAGTACCTGAGTTAACAGCAGACTACTGCCAATCCACTTAACTAAATATGATCAATTGAAAAGGGAAAGTGTTCCACTGTCTCCACTGGAATACATTTCCTCCTGGATTACTGTTCAATTAATTAACCTGCCAAATACTACTTACCCTTTGGGATATAAAATCTGTGGGGTTTTTTAATTATTTTGCATTGAAATGGATCACACTCATAGTATAATACAGAGCATCTGTACAAGTTCATGATGCATACACAGTTAAGCAATCCATGCATTACAGACTCAAACAATTATACAGATAAACACATTTTTTTTAAATAATATGCCACCATTTTTTGTTGATGAGAGGTGTATGAAAGTATTTTCTCTTAGACATTTTGATCTATATTTTGACACCATTGTGACATCCACTTAAAGAAAGATGTGAAAGGCACATTTAGGTTACACAAACAGAAATCTCTCCTAGCAGTAAGAATAGTGATGCACTCAAACAGATCATCTAGAGTCTATGTCCAATCCCTGACACTGGAAGTTTTTGAGAACAGATTGATAAAAGCAATTGTGCTGGAAAACATTGGCACAGTCACTAGCAACTTTGGGCAGAAATAAGTTAGTTAGCCTATCAAGATTTACTCCCATCACTGAATAGTATGACCTCAAGAGAACCTCTGGTTCTCTGTGGATAAATGACTTCTGGAAACCTCATGTTGTGTTTTGGTGAAACATACCTTCTTAGTATCAGTTTCTGAGACAGGTATTGGTAAAAAGGCACCTAACAAATTTTCTCAACATTTCCCTGTTGGTATATTTGGGCTGGCTTCATATCATTCTGAAAGGTGTTCCTTAGGCCCTGGGTGTGCAGGACAGATGTTCAATTTAAGGCTAGATATTGTGCTCCAAGAAGCAATTGTGAACTTCTACCATTAGTTCAGCAACAGTAGGAGTCCTCACTGAACTTTGACCTCTGAAAGAAGAGAACAAAAGGCTAAGTGAAATGTAGGGGGAACTATACAAAATAGAGGTAATTTATAGTGTACAGTTCACAGCATCCAATATAAAGTATATTGTGTGTGTCATGTGTAATATGTAAAGTGTAATATGTAGTATGTGATACACACATGTGTGATACGTGATACATACATTCTGCCCCTCTATGCTGCTCTCTTGAGACCTGACCTGGAATACTGTGTTCAGTTCTGGAGTCTTCAACACGGGAAAGACATAGGTCGGTTGGAGCAAGTTCAGAGGAGGGCAATGAGGATGATCAGAGGTGTAGAACACCTCCCATATGAGGACATGCCAAGAGAGTTGGACAAGTGAGAAGAGAAGAGAAGAGAAGAGAAGAGAAGAGAAGAGAAGAGAAGAGAAGAGAAGAGAAGAGAAGAGAAGAGAAGAGAAGAGAAGAGAAGAGAAGAGAAGAGAAGAGAAGAGAAGAGAAGAGAAGAGAAGAGAAGAGAAGAGAAGAGAAGAGAAGAGAAGAGAAGAGAGAGAAGAGAAGAGAAGAGAAGGCAAGGCTCTGGGGAGACCTTACAGCTGCCTTCCAGTACCTAAAGAAAGCTGGGGAGTAGTTCTTTATCAGGGAGTGTAGTGATAAGGCAAGGGGTAATGGTTTAAACCTGGAAGAGGGGAGATTAGATATTAGGAAGAATTTTTTTTTTTACTATGACGGTGGTGAAGGACTGGAACAGTTTGCCTAGGGAAGTTGTGGGAACACCCTAGAAGTGTTCAAGACTAAAGTTGAATGAGACTTTGAGCAACCTGACCTAGTGGAAGGTGTCCATGCCCATGGCAGGGGGTTGGAACTAAATGATCTTTATGATACCAAACACTTCTATGAATTTATGATATTATATATATATATTTTATATTTCTATTCTAAATAATTCTAAATATATTCAAATGAATTATACAAGAAGCATGCTGGATTCACATCAATTAACAATGGCATGCTTTTCTTTTTGCTTCTCTGTTCTGTGGCTCCTTGTAGTGTCTTTGAAAATTAGAGTTGTAATTTTCCTACATTTCCTCCAAACATAACAACTGATTGAAAAAAAGAAATTCTGCTTTGGGATTCGTGCTTTATATGCATGGGAAATCCTTAAACGAGATGCTTCGGGCTGTGTTTATTTTCTAGACTTGCAAAAAGGTATTTAGTCACTTCTGTTTGGCCAGCAGGGACTAGATTCCTTGTGTGCAAACCTTTATATATGCAGATGAATGTATGTGTATGGTAGGCCTCTATCCTTCTGGTGATTTTGTCTGACTTGTTTGAAAGCATGTATATTGTTTCTCTTACTTGTCTTTCTTACTTTTGAGAAATGAGTGGTTTAAAAAAATACAAAGCCCCAGACCTAGTACATTTAAATCAGTCCATCATTAAAAAATCATGGATCGAATTAATTATTAATTATTGAAAGGAAAGACAACATGCAGTACCCTCAGGCTTGACAAGCTGTCAAGAATGCCTACCAAGGCTTCTAAGCTCAACAAGCTCCTGGGTAGTCATTGCACTAAACACAGAAAGTTAAATGACATTTTGTGGAACCTGGAGAATAGAAATTGGACATAAAAGAAAGGTTTAGGTTTTGGTTTTTTTAAACATCAGTATCCTTTACTTTCTCTTATTCTTGGCAAAAGATAGAAGGCAATAACAAATCTTTTAAGCAGACAGTGGCACATATGTGGTGGTGCAGCTAATAGATTCCTACAACAGCATGTGAAGAAAACAGTTTGGAATGCCAGTTATCACAAAAAGATAAACTCCTTCCTCATAAATATATTTTGTAGGACTCTAAAAGATAAATTGGCTGAAGACAAGTAAGAATACAAATTATAGGGTGCAGAAGAGCATTTAGTATTGTCATTACTTTAGTTTACAGTGCAAGATAATTTTACCTGACTGTTTACCATGCACATAGGTTTTATTAAGCACATGAACAAGGAATAGGGCTATATCATGGAAGTATTTGGCTTGCTGTAGTGTTCCATGCACTGTAGCAAAATAGTCTTAAAACATTACAAGACTGTGAAGGGCAAGGGAAAGAAAGATCTTTTCTAAGAAATCATAATACAGGCAAAGCTGGTATGAAAGTCAGGCTGACAGGCTTGTATTTCCCCAGATCCTCTTTTTTGTCATTCTTGTAGATGGTAGCCACCTTGGCAAGGCTCTAATTGTCTGAAACCTCTGCTGTTAACCAGGACTGCTGATAAATGACAGTAGCTTGGCAAGTTCCTCTGTCAGCTTCCTCAGTAGTCTTGGGTGGATCCCATTTGGTCCCACAGACCTGTGAGTGCCCAGGTGATGTAGCAGGTAATTGACTAATTCCTCCCAGATTAGGTTGGGGTTATGCAGCTCTCCATCCTCATCTTCCAGCTTAGGGGGCTGTATGCCATGGGGACAACTGGTCTGACTCTTAAACACTGAGTTGAAGAAGACATTAAGCACCTCAGACTTTTCCTCATTCTTGGTAGCAATGTTCCCCTCCCTATCCAGTAAAGAATGGATGTTCTCTTTGGTTCAAATTTTGTTATTGATGTATTTGTTAAAACATTTTTTGTTGTCTCTTACAGCAGTGGTCAGACATAACTTTAAAACTTGTTTCTAAAGAACAATATGTAAATTTGATTATAACCTAATTTTCCATTGTCCAAATTAAAGTTAAAATGTTTCAACATTAATTGATGAAAGAAAGATCAGAGACAATAATTTTTGTATCACCAGTCTTTTCTCAGATAGTTATATCCAGAAAGAAATACTGTGGACTTGACTGTGCGTTGTCATAGTTAAAAATTTTATTAGGAAAGTATGTGTAGTGAGATACTATTACAGACTAAACTTTTCCTAAACAAGTGTCAAACATAAATTAAAGCTCTATTATTAATTTCAGTGGGATTATGCCTTTAATTTGTCTATGACAATATGGAAAAAAAATAAAATGGAGGAGTGCTGTAATAAAAGTCAGTATTTGCCAATTCCATTGGTCAAGAAATTTCTACTTGTACCAAGGATGTATCTTAAAACCAAAAATATTCTAACCAATTAAACACAAACATTTTTCTTCTATTTCTTTAAAAAATGTGCCAAATGTTTATTGTATGTGCAATATTATAAAAATGATAAAGATTAACCAATTAAACAACCTCAGTAGAAACAGTTATATATAAGGTCCAACACAAAAAATAGATTGTGCCTGTAACTTTTAAAATTTAACTAATTAAGAAAATCAGCTATGACCACCTTCAAAATACTTCCTTTCTGAGTTGTCATATAACTGCATATGATGCTGCCAGCATTCAAAGTAATTCCACTGATGTTTTTTCTGAAAGACTGTTGAAGAACTCTGTCGCTTTTCCTATTACATCTTTTGCCAACAAAAAAGGATTCCTTTGATGTTCCAAATACCTTCACCATAAGCCTTTTCAATAATTCAGTAACTGAAAAGTGTCCATTGTGGATTTCTTCAGTTTCACAAGAAACTTGATGTTAACTCACTGTTCATTCTTGCACACCAACATTTTCCAAACAAGGGTAAGAAATCATCTATTTTTGAACAGCAAAATGATCAGATTGAGCTTGTCTTTCTGTGACAGGTTAGAACATGATCTGTAACTATCTCACTGTCTTTCCCTTCCTACCTTTGATTCCCAGATTCTAGGGTTAGTCTTGGTTTATTTTGTGTTGGACCTCATACATCTGAAAACAAATTTCATTTCAGCTTACAGGAAATGAACAAAATGATGTAAAAGAACTTTTCATAAAAGCCCTAGAAAAATCATAGAAGTTGCATCTTCTTCAGCTGACTTCAAGAGCAAAGAACAGCTTTTATTGGGGATTGTGTTAGGACTGAAAAAGAAGGAGCATAAAAGTCAGACTAACATGGCCTCTAATTGTTTTGTTCTGAATGACTTATCCCATATGTTTTCTGTAGTGCGTTGTAGTATGTGTACACAGAATGGTTGATAAAAACACAGATTCACCAATGCAATTATATCTGGTTCTGCAGGATTTTGGTATACACATCACCACGTGATATTCCCTCTTGCCTTGTCATTACCAAAATAGTCCATTGTGTTTCAGTGCTCTCCTCAAAGGCACATACACTTTGATTGTTATCACCAAGTATCTGTAAGCTAACCGATCATCATTTCAAATTAAATCTTCAATTTCAGTGGATTGGTATTTTGCCACTAAAGATTCCACATGGGGTGCACATGATTTTCCTCAATCTGTCTTCTATTTAGAAATCTTGTGAATTTTCTGTTCTTTAGGGAATTCCACTTTTATTTCAAGGGCAGCCCTGGGCCTTTAGCTCTGTTTTTTAACCTCTCCAAAAACCATTCAGACTTCATCTATTAAACATGCGCTGGACTTCCTTTTTCTGGCACTGTGGCTGATTGGCTTGCAAGAGCTTATGTCCTTAAAACTCTTTTACAATACAGAACAAGGTGCCTGTACCCAAATTACACCCTGGGAATTGATTCTATTTCCATGCAAACTCTCCAGCCACAGCCAAAAATCCTTTGACATACAACAAAATCATGCCAGAGACTAAGTTAAAAATGTAACAGTATAGATGATTATGTTTCAGTACCTGGGAATGTTGCCTAGCATCCTTTAATTTTCTAGTATGATTATAACTCCAGAGTTTTCATAGTTCATAATTAAACAAGGCTAGATCCTCAAGGTTATTTAGGTATCTAGCTTCCACTATGTTCAACAAATTTAGGCCCTCAAAATGCCTTTAGGAAGTGAGCCAAAGTGCACAGAATAAATATCTACACCTCTGCAGGTTGATATGGATCCAGATTCAATTTGGTGCAGAAGTAACTTCCTTGAATTCTGCAGAATGGCACAATCACAATATCCACTGCTAAAACTCAACAATGTTGCTCCTCATCCATTTTGGTTTGTATTTTTATATAGCTCCACTTAGACAAATGAAAATATTTCTGTGAAAACATCTCACCTCTGACTCTTGAAAGCCTATGTCAAAAAATGATTACTTATGTCACTAACTAGAATGTTAGATTTATTTACTGTTTGGAAAATACTTCAAGCAACTAAAGCAACTATGTTTAAAAGTATAGTCTTCACCTTCCAGCAGATTTTAAGTGCATAAATATAGCTGGCTATTGCTTAGACAGAAGTTTAAATGACAAGAGGGCAAATTGTTATTGCCATACAGAGACATTTGAGAGCAGCAGTAATGTAGGGGGCTGTGCTTTGAACTGCATAATGTGTACCCTAGTTTCTGTGTGGGCAGTGGTGTCCTGAAAATCTCTCCCAACAAATCTCTGTTGTGGTTGGCTGGACCTGCCAGCTGAGATTACTTCTCAAGTTCTGTCTTTGTCTCACCTTCTGGCTGTTGTTCCTCTCCCTAGGCATTTCTATTTTGATTCTTTGTTTTGTAAGAATTTTCAGCAGTAACTCCAGCACAGTAAGCTACAAAAATCCCTGTGCTCAGTATACAGTAAGGGTTTGAATAAACCCCATGAAAGCGAGCAGTCTCAGATCCTCAGCAAGACTTCACCATATGTTTACGTGAAATCACTTATAACGTGGCAATTAATGTTTTGCACACATAATATTTATTTATTACTGTACTATACAGCATTTGTACACATTCACAGATGTGTTCATAGGCATATGCATAACAGGATACTCCTTGCATTTTTGATGCACAGAAGACACTTACTGAATAGATATTTTGGACTCCAATGTGTTTCTCCCAGAAGATTTACTGTTACTGAGAGACCACTGATGTTGTTAGTATTATTGATTCTGGACAAGTCATATAAACTCTCAGTGTGATAAGTTTAGCCGAACTGACAATGATCTTCCCCTTGAAAATCATTGTTGGGTCTATGGATAAAAATTATGATACTGTAAAGCAGCTTGTCCTGTCTGAAATACCAGGGAATATTCAGATAAAATACATCTCAGTAAGAACAAAAATATGTGATGCAAATAAAGATACACTACATTATTACCAGAGCATGTTTATTTTTTATTAGTCTTTTACTGAATGTGAAAAAGCTAATATACCAAAGAAGCCTAAGATGTGTGCAGAAAACATGATCAGTCATCAAATAAACTAAGTATTACTATGAGAAACAGAATATGTGAAGGATTATATCCTGTGGCTTTCCACCTTTTAAAGTCTGTATTATTTTCTTTTCTGTCACTAAAAGCACTGATTTAAGTCTCTCCTCCAATAGAAACTTCCTTTCATAAAACCTTCAGGAACTTCAGGTCTGTAGTTGTAATTAAAAGATGCTTCTGGGAATAAGTTTGAGTATTAGATCCCTGAGAAGTTAAATATTACCTCTCCTGAGGGCCCTGGTTTATATACATGATTCAGGGCTACTTGGCCTTACATCAAGGGAGTGAATTCTAGAGTGGGTTGGTTTTTGTTTTTATTTATCTGTGTAAATAAGAGAGATCACCATCATCAGATATGGCCTAAATTGATAATCCAGTTAAAACTGTTACTACATGCAACTAACAGAAACAGTAATATATGCACTCAATCATCCAGATGAACTTGTTGTATTACCCATTAAATAATGCAACCAGGACAATTGTGATTTCTGAATGAGAAATATTGTTAGTAACATGCAAAGCATCTTAAATTCATAGTAGAAACGTGATCCCAGAATAAATGTAAGAAGAAAGCTTTGAGAAGACATGGTAGCAGAAGACAAACCTGACATTTAGATGTCTTTTTAAGAAAAGCAGCACAATTCTTTTCCAAGACCTTTCCTGAAGATTTTGTTGTTTTCATTTAGTGATTATCTGGCTAATCTAACTCACTTAAGTGCAGAGAGGTAGGACAAAATTATTCTTCTTTTAATTCTGTAATTGAATGTAGGATTCATCTCACTAACTTTAGAGTACCTAAAAGTCATTCATTTTAGTCTACAGTGATCACATAGTTTCTTTCTAGAGTCAGTAAAGAGGAACTGGCATCATCACAGAGTGATTAATCTGCTTTATATTGGTGTCTAAAATAGGTGAAAGAATCACCCTCTGGAGATGCCTGCATTGCTGTATCATCTGTAAAGACACCTCCAGCAAGTAGCTAACAACACACAACTAACTTTGAAAAGCTTACATTTAAATCTTAACGATTCCATCTCAACTGATTTTTCATGTAACAAACCATGATTACGTGAACAGTATTTCCATCAGTGACTAAAGTGTTCTTTGTTTCGAGCATCACAAATCATACAGATTCCCATTCTGCCACTTCAGCCTACAAAGAACCATTCTTTATTTGTAGTGGGGAATGATGCTCAGCATTGAGCACTAAGGAAGGGTGGAAAAGCTTGATGTGAGATTACTAAATCCTTGTAGATGAGGCTAAAGCATTTACCTGTCAGAAGTTCTTTTTCACTGTGCAACTGCACTTTACTGATTGTTAAGTACTTGCATTTCCTGATTGATTTTGTTTCGGATTGCCACACAGAGGGTGATTACATCTCATTTTTCTCTTTTTTTTTCTTTACAATGTTCCGCCTGGCCTTTTTTGCCTTGTGTTCAGCTGTAGTATTGTGAGTTCATCCGTGGCATCCCCAGATCACATACACGATACTGTCTGTCCTATGTTGCACAAAATACCCTAAATATAGACTTCTTTCCAACATTCTTCTCTTTGCCATGCTTGCAATTTCTATACTGTTCTTTAACACCTGCAATTTTTGGGACACCAGACTCTAACTCTATCTCTGGGATTTTTGCTATTAATGCAAGCCCTTTTTTTCCTTTACAATACATAAAAAATTCCTGACATCCACACATTATTTTGAGCATTGAAAGCAAGAGGGTGAGTGTCTGATTAGGAAAATCCTTCAGCATCTCTCATCTTTTTGCAAGGTGTGGAAAGCATACCTACTGCATTCTCTTAACACCTCATTCACCATGTCAGAGATTATCTCCATTTATCTCATTTCACGTAGACCTTTTTGTGATACACTAGCCAAATCTAATGCCTTGGTCAGTTTTCTTCACCTTTCCATCCATATACACACCTTACAGTTCACAACCAATACCTTTGTAAATTATATCTGAACTTGTTTATTGGCTTTTTGGTAAATTTTACTAAATCAGTTTGTGGTGAGTGCTAAATAGAGTTTTAAATATTTGCATATTTTATGTTACAAAGTTCATATATTATTTATGCTTTTACTGCTTTGGAAGAATTTCTTTTTTAATCTAGCAATTTGAGGCTGCGATTCTCTTAAACTTATTCAATGATCCAGAATTTCTTATTTCAGCTAATCTGTAGTCAATCTACTCATAAAACAAGATGGTTTCATTTCTCTAGAAATAAGGGTCAGTGTCGTAGTCCCCTCTTCCTCAGGATACAGCTGTCTGGGCTCAACACCAAACAACAGACAGTGTTTCTGGTAGCTGTGAAAAAAAGGCTTCCACAAGTATCTTTGCTTCAGAGAGTGTCACTTCTCCTTCCTTGGGAGATTCCTTTAAGCTGAAACTCCTGTACTCGGTGCCCACCTGAACCCCTGCACCTGCCATGACACAGCCATTGCTTTGCCCAGACACTGGTCAGATCTCCCACTCATAAATTCATGCCCTGTCCTGGCCTCAGCCTGTCCCAGTCCCCGTGGAGGTACTTGATGTTCAGGGCTGAAGCTGCTCCAATGTCTTCCAGCTACCTTGCTCCTGGCTGGGATTGCAGGTCACCTCTGGCTGCCATGCCTTTCCCCTATCAGACCTCATGTGGAGGTCAACTTCTCCATCTCCCCATCCTCAGGGAACCTCTAGCCCTCACAGTGCCCTGGTAGCCAGCCCCCTAAAGTGAGGACAGCAGTGTCCTGGCCTATCCCACCTGTTGTTGATAAGCAAGATAATCTGTTTTACAACACTGCAGAAAGTCTTACATGCATAAAACCAGAGTAAACACCTTATAATAGGCTTTGAAGAGTCTTGAAAAATGCAGTTACAAGTGTGAAGTTAAAAATGTAGTGTTAAGATTAAAATTAAGAAAGTGCAGAAAAGTGATTTGGTATTAGTCAGAGATATCACAAAAGAGAAGACTTTAGAAAAATTAAATAAAAATCCCTCAGCCTAAACATATTTTACTAATTCAGGTTTTTGTAGTTCAACTTGCCTTGCTTCAGTGAATCACTACATTCTTAATGGTTCGCTGAGCTGGGACAATAATAAACTGTACAATAAATGTTCCTTTTGTTCTTCTGATTTAATGCGTGGGGATGGTTTTGATGAAATGTGCTGCTTATGAAGGGCAATAATAGCCTTAGATGGTCCAGGTACATGGAAGAAAGAGGACATAAAGATTTTCCCAAGCAGACCTGCTGATATATCTCTATTACTTGCAGAAACTTGACTCTTCCAGTCCAAAACATGCTAGAAGGAGTGCTAGGGATAAATTTCTGATTGCTAAACTGCCAAATACAGTCTAAACCTTAGAAACCACCCTGTGAACAAATGTGACCCTTGGGACCTTTAAAAACCTGTTCAACAAGGTGAGAGAGTTGCACTTTTTCTACTAATTGAAGCTCTACTGTCTACAACATTTTCTTTCTTTTTTCCCAATTTTTCTGAATATTTCAAATAAATATGTATACTATGTATTTGTATTTGTGTGCATGTTTGTATAAATGTGATTATACATAGCTTTTTTCAGTGGAAAATTGTTGGTACAAACGATGTGAAGTACAGTCAGTACTTTGTAGATATAGAATCATACAAAACAACTTTATTCATACATCTGTCTTTGAACCTGAAAAAATGTTTTGGAACAAAAGTTACATCACGAATAACAGTAGAAATATTACATCACAAGCAATAGTGACTCTCCAGTGAAATATGAATAAAGGAAGACCTTTCTCTTTTCAAATGGTGAGAAGATGGCATTTTTTCCTTAGGGAATACGGAATCACAACAGTGTGATAACCATTAAGATGGAACACTTAGTTTTGCAGCAGCCAAACTTAAAGTCAGTAGAGATATCTTGAAAACGAAATGAATGAAAATCACAGAATCACAGAATCACTAGGTTGGAAAAGACCCACTTTATCATCGAGTCCAACCATTCCTATCCAACACTAAACCATGCCCCTCAGCACCTCATCCACCCATCTCTTAAACACCTCCAGGGATGGTGACTCAACCACTTCCCTGGGCAGCCTGTTCCAGTGCCCAATGACCCTTTCTGTGAATATTTTTTTCTGATGTTAAGCCTGAACCTGCCCTGGTGGAGCTTGAGGCCATTCCCTCTTGGCCTGTCTCCTGTCACTTGGGAGAAGAGGCCAGCTCTCTCCTCTCTACAACCTCCTTTCAGGTAGTTGTAGAGAGCAACAAGCAATCATTACAAAGAAGAAAAGTATTACATTCTATTTTGTCATTTTTTCTTTTTTGTACTGGGTTATATTGTGAAAGAGAGGCATTTTGACTTCAAGAGATTTCAATCAGACACTTTTGTGGTAAGTCCAATGGCTTAACTAACACCTTTGTATTGTGTGAGAGAGAAAGAAAACCAGCTATTAACAGACTGGTCTGATGAACAGAAAAGACTGAGCAGAACAAGGAGTATATGGATACAGAAAATGAATCAGGCTTGCTCCTCTCATTTTGGCCACTCATATTCTGCTGTGACATGCTGTCAGATGGAAAGGATCTGTCTGTTACAACTGCTAATGAATTACATATATTGTGCCAATTGCTACATATGTATGTTTGCAATAAATAATCCTAAAATAACTTATCGATAAATCACAAAATGCTATGTAACAATGCAAAACTTATTTATATTCAGAACTAAGCTGAATCCCAATTTTATCAAACTATGTGACATAAAATTTTGCTAACTGAAGGAAATAAATGGAAAAAGGTATGTCTGTAAACTAGAAATATAGCTGGAACGATCTTTGCTATGCTTTCATTTCCCTGTGTCCACTTCAAAATCCAGTATCAGATTCATTAAGATGGAAAGTTTACTGTAATGAAGTTTTTGTGTTTTGTTTAATTTGGTTTTTTAGTGTTCAGGTTTCATTAAAGCTAATAAAGTTGTTTTGTTGGGTTTTTTTATTATTATTTTTAGGAAAATGGCAGATGTGGTGAGGTAAAGAAAAATTAGGCACTGACCTGGCATGAAGTTTGTATGTAGAATACTTTCTTGTGCCTTGTATGTAAAAGAAAAAGCCATTCCACATTGTGTTTCATGTTTCATGAAATTGTAAAGGATTTAAGGAAGATGGTGAAAGTAGTGGTACCTTCTCATCAATATATGTTAGGCAGTGTGACTTAAGCATATTGCATGATAGCATAGAGAGGCCTGAAACCTGGAGATCTTCTGTGGTTATAGTGATGACATTTAAAATGTGGTTCAAGGAAATGGTCCCTTCTTTATGAAGAGGCAATAAAGTGCATTGAAGCTGCCCTAGAAAATATACTGTGATCTCCCATCTAAATATCCATTGTGGCCAAAAGAGAATGAAAGCTTATTTTTCATCTGTCTTCCCACAAGTAATATGACTAGACTAGGGAAGGCAGAAGTTTGATCTATAAGCAAATAAAATAAAATGGCATTGAATCATAAAAGCAGGCTTCCAGGAGGTAAGTAATTGAATATTTGATATAAAGTAAGGTGGTTTCATGATAAGCAGGAAAGACACAGGAAAAATTCCTTTCAAGAAGCCAGCAGCAATATAAAAAGAGAAGAAATACTGAACCAGTCTTCTAAGAAATAGGAAGAGCAAATAAAGATAATCACAGTTATCTGAAAGCCAAGACCCAAGTAGATAGGGGTAATGGACAGGAAATACCAGAAGCAGCATCTTATCTAGACATGACATACCTCCTTAGATTATCTGCAGTTCTTTTCTAGAAATTACTCATGCGAGCATAAAAGATGATTCAAAAGGCATCGATGTGCTTAAGAAAGGTGAGTCAGAGCAGAAGAATGGACTGGAATTTTTATAATACATTGATACAGAATTTCTTAACACTTAAACATTTTGAAGATCCTTGAGGTGATCCAAAAACATTTTGTGTGATTGTAGCTTGGGACAATGCATTAAAAGCATATTATAATATTTTCCATCTTTTACACTTTAAGTAATGTTTTGTGAAGCCTGCCAATTATGCAAGGAGGAGAATTTAAACATTACATCCTGAATTGGTTCTTTTTTCCATTTCTATTATAATTATTCTTTTTCCAAACAAAATACATGCTTTTTAGTAAGCAAAAGTTTAGCTAAGCAAAAAATATATATTTTATGTGGCCACGTTTATCATAGTTAGGTTTTAGTTTTAGATTTTGGGACCTGAATAGTGAGTATTTAATGTAAACTATGTATTAAGTAATATTGGGATTAAGCTTCTTTGGAGCAGAATGGCAGAAAACCACCAGAGGCTTCATACTGTAAAAATCCACAGAAAATTAATTCTGACAAAAATTAGACTTTTAATGATATTACCCATTTTTATTTTGGAAGCATGACTTTTAAGTGTATGCACTATGCACAATTACTGACAGCTGTCCAGAAATGATGAAGTAGACTTCCTCTATTGTTTATATCCTATGTAGGATATGCCATAAAAAATAAGTTAGGAATATCCAGGATGTTGTTAGAGAATACAGTAATTCTTTGTCTTTTATGTGATATCAAGTCTTTCAAGTATTCCTAAAATATGATGACTTTTACCTAGCACATATCAGTCACTTTGATACACAACATTAAACAAAGCAATGTTTTAGCAAGGTGGTGTCTTTTTACAGACCACTTTTGTCAATGACTTCATTTAACTTGTACGATGCTTTCAAATAAAAAGACCACGTATCTAATTATCATGCTAGACCTGTCTTCAGTTCTCATTAAACAAATATTTTTTACCTGTTAGTTTAGAGAAACAATGGGATATTTTTTTATTCAAAAAAGCAACATATAATTTTAAGTTTAGGACACAGAACATATAGAGTCTATTATTATTTTCATAAAGGTGTCCTAGGCTCTATTTCCTTTAGATAGAAATAGGATATTGATCTTTACTTTAGAACATCAGAAGAGAAATAAACAGACTATAAAGCTACAAATTACTTTATTTCTGCCTGTACAACAGTGTTTATAAAATTTTATATAGTTAGTTCCTTCTTTGAATGAAGAAGGGAAAAAATAAAAAGATTTTGAAACTTTTTTCAAAGTTGTCGGTAATGATCATTTGTAACTCTTGTTCAATTTTCTTGTTCTATTTTGCACATAAATATAGTGGGCAGGGACATTTAGTTTCACACTTAAATTTCTCAATACATTATGATTGCTTCTTTGCATGCTTAAAATATGTGATTACAATTAATTTTAAACCAATTCTCAAAAAAATCTACTGATTTTGAAAAAAATATATAGTTTTGTTTCTCAGGTGAACTTATATTTCTTTATGGATATATTCATTATGAGTAATTGAAATATTTCTTAAAAAACCCTGGTCTACACCCTCCAGTTATCTCCCCCAAATAAACCTCAAACAATATGGGTTTGTTTACAAAGTGATATTTCAGTAAAGCTTTCAGGTTTTATTTATTTCTTAACAAAGACAATTCATAGAAAAAATAATAACAATCAACTTAACTCAAATCAAATAACCACTTTTCTGGTTCTTTGGAATATCTTTTCAGGCACAGATTTAGCATAGATGAACACGATTTGCTCTGCACATTTTAACAATACAGTCCTTCATACAAAGATAAGAAATCCTCAGTCTTGTATTTATTTCTGTGTAATGTTTCAACTGTAATAGAAATATACGAGTATCACATCAAAATTCATCATCTTAATTTTACAGAAATTCAACACAGAAATTTCGTTGTCCTTTGTTATGAGGAGGTATGTCCTGAGTAAGAGAGCTTTCATTTTCCATTGGTTTGGCTTCAGAGAATGGTTTTCAGACATATTTCTGAAAATGTATATTGTAGCAGTAGATTTTAGGATGCAATGCACCACCATTAAATATCTTTGCATGAACAAGTAGTTAGCCAATAAATTTAGCTCTTTATTTCCCACTTCTCAGCTATTGCAATTCCTCAGGTGAGTATCTGGAATATGAAGTCTGAATAATATTTTAGGCATTTTTTTCAAAACCACGACTGTGAATTAGATGTATTACTAAAAGTTTAAATTATATTGTGAATGCATTAGAACACTATTATTAGAGTAGGGTTTTTTCTTTAGTTGAATTTTTGTTTATTTGAATAAAAAACCGTGGTTAGTGACATACAGTTTTGAGTGGAGAGATTCTTTACCTGATGGGTTTTAATAGGAGCACTCAATACAGCAGTGCTAGAGCCTGCAAAACACCATAGCATATAGAAAATGTACATAACTCTGGGTGTTATCTTAATTTCTGGATTAAATCAAACTTTTTGTACACAAAAATGAAACTGAATATAAATATCAATTTAAGGTAGAGAACTGGCTGTCCTGAGGTAACTATTTAAGCCCCCAGAGTCTATAAAGAGAGGTTGACTCCTTGAGAGGTGTCTAAAAGGAGACATTTCTAAAGCTTTGACATCCAAGTTTGAGAACTAACAAGACAAATACAATGATTTTATAGTTCTTCTGGTCAGAAGTTGTTCAAGTGTTAGATGACTGATTTATTTCAGTCTCTAATTATAGAAGTATCACTATTCATATTGAGCCCAGGATTATAATGTTCAGTTAATGTGCTCTTACTGGAGTACTAAAATGCTGAACAGAAAGGGAAGATTAAATTCATGTGGATCAAACAGAAAATTAAAATCTACAGCAACACAATTTCTATAAACTGTCAGAACTGTCAGTCTTATGCTTTTTAAACTTTGTTTAAAATTGACCTCATGGGAGTGTGAAACATAACATTAAAGACTCAAAACTTACTTGCTGATAATGACTCAAAGGCTTCCTGCTTTAGCATGGAAATAGGGAATTCCCAATTTCCTGTTACTGTAGCTGAATTTTCACACTTTTTTTTTCCTGTTGGATAGAAACTTCTCTTACAAGGGTACTTCCAAAAATCTCCATGTTTTCATCATTTATTTTTCCATAAGATTTTAAGTGCTTAATAAATGAAAGACTAGTGTCACTTCTGACTTTGGAATGTATTTTCTTCAGAGAAGGCTATATTGTCTTTTTATTCTCTTTATTGCATAAAATTCAAAATACTATACTATAAATTTGCTTGGTGTCACATTGTGGATGAAAAAAAATGTATCTTTTGAGACAAGTGAGAAAAATAACAACAGCAAAGAAAAATCATAGTGCTTGTTGACAACAAGGGTTTTTTTTTTTTCCAAAAGGTTGAAAGGAGGTTTTCAATAGTCAGAGCTATTCTGAAACTAATGAGATTTAAAGCATCTTTAGAATTGGAATGCAGTTTTGAGTAATTCATTATGTTATTTGCACATATAGGTGTTCCTTTATAAAAAGAAAGTGCAGCTTGATAGCCATAAAGTTAATAGTTTACCACTTAACTACAAGTTATTGTTCCATAGTCTCAAAAATAGCAATAGGTTCAAGTTTATTTGTTTGTATGCTTGTTTTTAAATTTGCAAACATATACATTTTTTCACAGAAGAGCAATGAAGCTGGCGGAGGATCTAGAGCATAAGTTTTATGAGGAGGGGCTGAAGGAACAGGGGTTGTATAGTCTGGAGAAAAAGAAGGCTGAGGCGAGACCTTATTGCTCTCTATGACAACCTGAAAGAAGGTTGTGGTGAGGTGGGTGTTGGTCTCCTCTCCCACGTAACAAGTGATGATGATCTGTGGGTCTTTTGCAATCTAAATGATTCTATAAATTTTAAGTCATAGTAACATTAAACAGTTTGATCTGGAGTAGGGAAAAAATCAGATGTTCTCATTTGTCAACATATTGCCAACAGCCAACACCAGGGAAGATTTGAGATGTAAGCCTTGGTAAATACATAATCACCCATGGGACACAAAAACTGTATTTTCTTAACCTCAATACTGAAAAGTTATTCTTAAGTTTATATGTTGTTGGCATGGATATCAAAAACAAATGACAGTATAAAATTCTGGAGGAAAAATCTTCATGAAATATGAAACCTGAGTTTCAAAAACGTCTTTACAGAAGGCAGCTGTTTGGGAGTAGCTAATAATTAACAATAGTTTAAATAGGTTGATTTCAGTTAGAGGAGATTCATTCATCTCTAAACTCCATTTCTCCCCAAAGTGAGAATGTAAGTCTTCATCAGTGATTCAACTTTATGATCTGCAGGGCATACAACTTTCATCTGAAGGAAGAATAAATTGCTGCAAATGGCACTGAATAATACAAACGCTTCCTCACTGATCAAAACTTTTCCCCTTTTTTTTTTCCATATACTACTTTCAATATGTCTTTTAGTAGTGCCATGAAAGGATACAAATATGTCAGAAGACTAAACGTAATCCTCAGAACTCTCAGGTATTGACTCAGATACTTAGCAATAACCATTTTGCAGCAAAGTCAGTGTTTGTCTATTTGATGTTTGTGCTGAAGAGAGGCATTTCACAAACCTTTATAAAATTTACCTTTAAAGTAGATACATGAGATGGGCTGTACTCACAGAGTGCTGACAAAAAAATTTAATTCAACAGAAAAGAGGATGATCCTGGTCCTATGTTCCATCATACCTCCTTTTTATGAGGAATGTCTGAGAGAGCTGGGGTTGTTTAGCCTGGAGAAGAGGAGGCTGAGCGGAGACCTCATTGCTCTCTACAACTACCTGAAAGGAGGTTGTGGAGAGGAGGGTGCTGGCCTCTTTACCCAAGGGACAGGACAAGAGGAAATGGCCTCAAGCTCCGCTAGGGGAGGTTTAGGCTGAACATTAGGAAAAACTTTTTCATGGAAAGGGTCATTGGGCACTGGAACAGGCTCCCCAGGATGTGGCTGATTCACCTTCCCTGGAGGTGTTTAAGGCATGGGTGGACGAGGTGCTAAGGAGCATGGTTTAATGTTTGATAGGAATGGTTGGACTCAATGATCCAAGGAGTCTTTGACAACCTGTTTGTTCTATGATTCTCCCAGTGTCCAAACTTGTAATCATCAATTTTCCTGCTTGTTCAAGTTTCTGTTTCTCATCAGTCACTTCTCAGAACTGTTTGCATTCCTTACAATAGTAAAAACTACTGTAGAAAGCTAGTTGATAAGTTGTCTGCTATTTTGATCAGTCATGTAAAATGGAATGAATTTTTGGATAAAAGATTTAAGATCACTACTGCAGTTATTCTCATAGTTTTAGTTTGGTTTTTTTTTTTTGTGAGGCATCAGCTGTCAGGACCTATAGAACTGACAATTCCACAGATGAATTTGGTAGTCCAAAATCATATGTTATGTGTGTTATAAGTTGAGCTGTTTGAGGAGTAAAGCATGTGAAGAGGATGGCTGGTCTGGTGAGAGTTTTATGCTTCTTGTGTATTTGCAACAGATTATTTTGCATAATTTGCTTAGTATTGGGATCTTGTTCAAATACATTCATAATCACTCCTGTATTTAAAAACTTCATATTTTTATTGATTTTACTAACATCTAACAACACTACAAATATAAAAAAATTTACTTCTAATCAGTGGCAGAATTCATGTTTTTAGAAATCATTAAAATAGACTATTAGGTGCCCCTCTTGCTACAGAAAATAAAAAAATAGTCCTTGTGCATATAAATGTAATCCCCCAAGAGAGATGTTTTTGTAGAAGCCCGGATTATATTACTTCTCTAATAATCTAACAAATCTGTCCTTGTTTCCAAAAATAATTTTGTTGTGAATCTCTCTGAAATGAAGCTAGTTTTCCCTCTCTCTCTCTCTCTTTTTCTTTGGTTTTCTTTTTTTTTTTTTTTTTAAAAAAAAAGTTTCACCTAGAGGCCAAATTATTCAGCAGTATTGAAATATTGAAGCTCATTCCCTAGTTGAGTTTGCAGTTGATAGATCAAGTCTGTAAATCATATTAACAACCTTTGTTGCCTCTGTCGTGGCAGCTTCAGGTTTAGACCAAGTCATTGATGCTAACCCATTCCCAACAACATATTGCAGGTTGTAAAGAGTGAAAGACACTGTGCAGCGTGTCAGGTTAGAGTGCATTATACATGTCCACTATCCTTTAAGCAGAGTTTCCATTTCAAGGTGAGAACTCTGAGATTCAAATCTATCTATGGCAGGCCTTTACTGGTGGATATAAGGCACTTCCAAACTCTCGTCTCTGATTGTCTTGGCTCAATCCCAGGGCAGGTCCAGGACTACAGCAGCATCCTCCCTTCACTTTACTGTATATCATGATTTCTGAAGTAAGTAAACAGTGAGTATGACCTGGAAGACAGGTTTTTTTCACTTTGTATAGTAAGATCTGTGAGATCTATCCTGATGACTGCTTCTAAGTGAGAAAACACATTTACAGAGTAGCAGAGTCAAGACTATACCCTTCGCATAACAAAATTAGTTTTACTTTTCCATTTTGAAAAAAACAATGAGCTAGCAGTCCTCATGGGTTTGATGCATCATTCTCTTTCAATTCTAAGAAAACACATGCAGAAGGTTTTTTTTTACTTCAGAAAATTTTGAACAAAAAAGGAAAGAGAAAAATAAATATTATAGTTATGTTTATTTCAAAAATTATGTCTTCTTTTAAATAAACAGACCTAGATCTGCAGGATCAGTATTAGGATGTGAATAATATTCTGTATAGGCTTCAAAAAAGAGAAGTCTGTACTTCGATCTTGAGATGCCAAGGTCAAAAGGAAGTTAATGCTCCTCACACTTCTATTCTGTAAACTAAACTGTCATCAGCAACCTGCCTTCCTAGCCAGGACAATGTGTGAGATTTTTCTGTCTAAATTTGGCACATCAATGGAAGTGCTGCAAAGGCTCCTGAAGGAAGAGTTTGCTGATCTCCTGATACTGCTGTCATTTATTTCTCAGAATCTTGCAACTACAATGAGCATTGTAGTACAGACGCAATTCAATGACAAAACTGGCAACCTTGCTGTAAAGAAAGTGGAAGATTATTTTTGAAGCTAAGAATACTGAAAGCATCCTTTTAGATTGTTTGAACTCTTGAACAATCAATATTCATTGATATTTTTTTTCCCAGAATATCTTTCCAATCATATTAGAAAAAAGTCAATCCAATTTTCACAGGTGAGCAGGGCTGGAAATACAAATTTATGCAGTATTCTAACAATTTCAGGATGAAGTCCTTGGAAGTATAATAGCGGATGTGGCATGTTGTAGTTGTCACAGAGGATTTATGTACATTTATGTTTGACTGTCTAAGTCTGTTCTGTGGCCAATGCTCCTGCCTCTACATTTCAAGAGGAAAGATTTTTCAAGAGAACATTAAATGGCATCAGGTTACTTTTTACTTGTTTTTCACTTTTTTTAAAAAAAAAAGATTAGATCTGTAAAGATTTAAAGTCTTGGTAGAGACAGATTATGTGACCATCTTTGTATGGACTGTTGAATATTTAGCACTGGATGTTATTGCTCTTGCAAGATCCATTTTGGAATTAAGAGGCATTTCAGTGTTCTATATAGCTCATAGTTGACTCACAATAGTTATGACACTGTGTAAGGCATTTTTTTTTTTTTTGGTTTCTCTAGAATTGCATGGAATTACAACAGCAAGCCTGGAATACAACTGGCTAACTGCCATATATTGAAGTAGTCATGTTACCTGGAGTCCTCATTTTTGAATGTACATAACATATACACAAAACTAGGGGGTGTTTCTACCTCGCAAGAAATTTATCACTCAAAAATTCTGCAGAGACACCTACAATGGACATGTAGAAGTGAACAGGTGGCAAGGACTTACCTAGAGGAAAAAACTACTGTTTGCCAGTTCCTCGGTGAGGAACTACACCAGACCCATCGCCTGCACACATTAACCCATTAAGTTCAACCCAGGTGGCTGAAAATGGATCAAATAGCCTTTCTCACTCCTGACCTTTGCTTCTGTGGAGAAATTTGCAGCTGTGGGGCTGTTTTTCTTGGCAGTTACCCCACGAGCATTTGTGCAAGAGATGAGGCAGCCAGGTATCTCTGAACTGCCAAGCTCAGATGTGCCCTAGGTCTATAGCCAACTAGTAAATACAACATACCTTTGTTGTCACCAGCATCATCATTTCTAGGGAGAGCATGTGGTTCTCAGTAGGGCTGAATATGTTTCCACACAGATGGCCAGGTTGCTGGCAGTCATCCTGCTGGTTGCAGAGCTTTTACTGATATTAAGCAGCAGGCCAAGCATGCACTTCAGGAGGAGGGAGCTGGTGTGCGGCAACTTGTTGGCAACCCTGAGGGTACAGGAACGTAAATTAATAAAATAGGTGTTGTGAACACTTGTCACCCAAGTTGTTGTCACCTAAGTCCACTCAAGGGAAGCCTCCCTGGCCATGCCTGCTCTGCAGTAGAGGGATTGCCTTCTCTGAGACACTGCCACCTCCCTCTTTGCCCTTTTGGCAAGACTATTTTCATAGAGAAATCTCCAGTGCCTTCTGGAAGTGCTCCAAGGACAGAGATGTTTTTCTGTGTCACTTTCCTTCAAATGCAACCCAGAAGAAGCTTTTTTTCAAGGAGGCTATTGCTTTCTCTCTACAAATGCCTGGGCTCTGCCAGTCCCTGCAGAGCAGATAGGCAGCTCATCACACTTACTGTCTCAGTCCTGTCAGCTTCTCCTGACTGCTGGTCTTCTGCATTGTTGTTATCTACTCCTTGTACAGGTCTACATCAAGGCGCTTGGGAGGGATGTTTTGCTGGAAGTCCTGCAATGTCAAAGGCTCCGGGTGAAGTTTTGAGCACCCCTACTGGGACCAGAGGCAATGTCCTTGGCACTCTGGCTCATGAGCAGACAGCTAGATTTCAGCTGTCTTCTGTCACAGGATTCCCATCAGCACTGAGAGATTCAGGAGCTGCTGGGCTCTGGGTCAGGAGAAATCACCTTCAAGATGACAGTCAGGAGGTGTGCAGGCTGGTTTTCTAGATTTAGTTCCGCGTCACTGTTGAGGGCCTTCATCACCATGCTTGAGACACATTTGCCAGCTGCAAACCCTAGTATCCCCTCTGTGGAGGGTCCTTGCTCTGGTGGATCTCTGCAGGTGTCCACACTTCCCCTGGGTTTCCCTGGCTTAAGAAACTCCCTAAAATTCCATGATCCCCTGCTGTGCTGTGACACGCACCTGCACCACAGCTAATCACCTCTGCAAGCGTAATAATGTGTAGGATCTAGTTTGCCTGCTTTAGACTGCAGTAATAGAACTGCCTGGAGTTTACAAGACTTCGTTATAATACTAGAGAAGATGGAACAGTGGTTGTGAGACAGCTACAGACTTTGGACTATTAGTAAATACTCTAAAATCAGTGATGTAATTCAATTTGAAAAGAAAACACTCACATTTAGGCATCCATTACAGAGGTCTAGATGTAAGTTTGGTATTCAAAAGCTCTGCTTATAAGCAAAGTCCAAATCACTGGGCTTTAGTTAATGGTGATGATAAAATCCAAAACTTTCTGCTATGATTTCAACTTCAGAGTATGTTCCCATGCTATCATGAAATAGAAGCACAAAGGGATACTCAGCTAACTAATGTAAAGGTGGTATTAATTTGTTTTGCCAGTAATGTTTAGCCATATTAGGCATACCAGAGTGTCCTGTATGAATTTTGATGTACTCTAGAAAGGAGTTTGTGTCATTTCTACAACTCTGCCATAGACTCCGCAAATTGCAGTAGACACTTTACTTTTGTAGCCCTCTAAGTATAAGTTTGCCATTACATATAAAAGGGCACATGTTTCATGTCAATCTGTCAGTGTCAGGATTTTTCATGGCCCGTTTTGGTCTGAGATGTTTTTAGTTTGGTTCAGGTGTGATCATTTTCCAATGATCAAGCTGTTATAAATCAACTAAATTTTAATATTTTAGTTAGTTGCAAAAATATCAGAGTATCATGTTGAATTTGAATACTTACATAATAAGACTGCAAAGTGTTCACCCCTGAAAACATGAGTTGGATTTTTTGTCTTCTTTTTTTAATTATTGTGTTTTACTCTGATAGCACAGATTGTTGTGCTTAATTATCATTATCGACTAAAATTAATCTGAACCAAAAGGACACACTTAAAACCTATTTATCACAGACCATGATGAAATACCCTTGGACCATTTTGCCTGCTTTTTATGGAGTGTTATATATGAATTGTGTCTGGAATTAACCAGTGAATATACATGGTATCTTTTATTTATTTATTACATTGATATGAAGTACTGAAGATAATTTTCTTGTATTTTTTTCTATTGGACTCATGGAACAATTCAAGCATCTATCAAATACTAGTAATTTCTTCGTAATGCTGGTGGAAAACTGATCCTTCTAGGTGTTGAAATGTTTTTGCTTTAGTATTTGAAACTGAGAACTAAAGATCCTTCACCTTACAAAGCAGTTTTTGTCTTAGAGAGCAGATGCTGGGAGGAAGTTAATAACTCTTCCTTTCTTCCTTACCTATACCCATGGGTAGTAGAAGAGTGGAGTTTGAGCACAGCCTAGGCTGACCTAACCACAGTGGAAAAGGAACATAATTTACAATGAGTGAAGAAAATTCTTGTTTTCTGATAAAGGCTCCTTTCTGGAGTAAAACACCATTATTTTTTTCTGAGGCATCAAAAATACTTAAATGAGAGTGACATAAATTTATGCATCATTCTTCACATTCTTTCCCAACCTATCACATTTTTACTTCTTTGTTGAGTGACAAGAAGAGCTTAAGGCCTTGCAAGTCAGCCTCTTATTTGGAACCAAAATTATATAGAGTCACATACCCTCCTACAGATTTGTTACCTGTATACATGTCCTCTACTTCTGTACAGGTTGTAAGAAACAACAGATGAAACCTCTGTTTCAGTACAACTTGATAAAGACTTTTAAGCTATAGTTGTGAGCAGCCAGAAAGGTGACTTTGATAGAATGGGAATGTTACTGAACAGAAGAAAATATCTGCTGAAATACTAAAAGAGAAAATGCCTGCCAGCCTGGGAACTAGGCCTGTGAACCGGAACCATCCTTGAAAATTGCAGCTGGTATCTTTGAAGTACAGCTGGGTACCTAGAAACCAAAGATACCCTGGGATAACATTGATAAATGTGAAAAGAATGAACTATAAGGACAAGTTACCCTCTGAAAAGGGGAAAAATAGTCTGGGAAAAAGGGAAAACATCCTTATAAAGGAAAAGTCCATAACTGCTGGTAACTGCAAGAATAGGAAAAGAGGCTAGAAACATAGGTCTGAGTGAAGAGAAAATATGATAATCTACTAGTTGTCTCAGGTGAAAAATAGAAATTAACAGCATGTATTGGCTACTTGAAATCATGGTGTCCAATGCCCTTTCATGTCTCTGTGATATAAAAATGCTTTAATTTTTGCCCAAAATGCACTTTGTCTCTCTGAGAACTTCTCATGCTACACATGTTGTAGTAAAGTGGAGAAATTTAGAGGGTAATGTTCTTTGTGTTCATGTGTATTATGGTCTGTGAACCCAGGCTCAGGGTTCTCTGTATCCACAGCCTGGGCAAACCCAGGCAAGTCCTGAAAACTGTGTAACCAAACCTGAATGTTTCTGACCTCCTGGATAAGGTAGCTGGCTTACCTGTCTAAAGAAGGAGAAATATAATGGGGTAGTAGTATCTGAGAAAAAAACTCTGGGGACCCAGACATGATAATTTTCCTTTGTGCCACCTGGAAGATTAGCAGAACTAGGAGCAGTGACTTATGCTGCCCAGAGGGATAGTTGTAGCCCGCATACTTTAATGTCTCAAAATGGCAGCCATGCTAAGTTATCAGGGCTTTGGACAAATAAACAGACCATAGTCCTCTTTCTGTTTTCATCTGTTCAGAGAATTACACTGTTTTGACTACGCTACAACTGGGTTTCACCTTTGGCCTTATCCAGGTTCATAGTATTCTAAAAAAGTCTTCTCAGAGTAGCCAATATTGCAGTCTACAAATTAGTGCAGGCATACTTAACCTAGCTCTAAACAGTTTTGGACCTGTTGAAAAATCACTTTAAGCAACAAGGAAACAATACTAGCGTTAAAGAATGTAATATTAACTCTTTTTGAGTTTTGAGAATCCTTAGTAAATTTAAGAGTATACTGAAAAAAATATTTGTAGTACAAGAGTAGTAGGATTTGAACTTTACATGGCTATGTTGTAAACACGTAGACATGTAGACATCCTACCAGACAGATGGAGAAAAATAATTAAATTTTGGGCAACTATTTATAAGATATAGTTAAGGCAACAACTTCAAGATTAAAAAGGTCTTGCTGTAAAAGTTAACAGCCAACAGAAAGTACTTCAAAATCTAAGCACTAAAATGTGGCAAGTATTAAAAATTAAAAGTTCAGTTGAAAATGAGATTTCTTCTAGAGTTACTATAGTTTGAATTACTATAATAATTTGAATTTTACACCTTCCAGTTATTTCTAATATTCACTTGCATTATTCTCAGCATATTTCTTATCAATCTTACTATGAAGTCATGGGAACAGATTAAATTACATAAATTCAAATGCTTTCCACCTCACTTTAATGCTGAATACCATTTGGTTATCTAAGTCTAGATCTGTACTTGTAAATTAAAACAGGACATGTCCTCCAGCTCTGAGAGTAAATGGCAGAAAAACCCTCAGTCCTGAGCAGGTTAGGATAAATATTCCCTCCTCTACAAACTAGTAGTCATACTACTGGCTGAAAACAGTGCCTACATCAGTCATTGTCAGTGGAAAGGTTAGTTGGATTAAAGTAAAACTGTAGGACAAAAGATGTTAAGAATCATCTATTGAAAGATTTTACTCTACTTCAGTGCCTGACTGGCTGTGTGAATATGAGATCCTGCCATGTTGTAGAGATTGCACTCTGGTAGTGCTTAAAGAATTTAATGGCTTACAATATTTCCATGAAGTCTGTGGGCGGATATTTATATAATTTAGACATACCAGGGGAACTTTCACTATTTAGGTCAGGATTATGATATACGTGTTCTGAAAAAACATACTGCAAGACCATATATATGAGTATTTGAGACTATAATGATTTCTGTGATTCTCTGTCTGGATCCCTACCCTGCCCAGAAATTCAAGCTAATTACCAAAATTAGTTTAGTAACCAGCAATCTGTCCTTCCTATGCTTGCATTTTGGATGGTAAAATCTTATGAATGTGTACTGTCCTTTAAGATTGCATTTAGGTCAAAAAAAGACTTTAAATGACTAAACAGATTGTTAGGTCAAATCTGCTGCCAAGCACATTTCTGTGTTTTATAATAACCATGAAAAACATTAAAAAGACCACTTGATCCACTAGATGTTCAAGCAAATAATGGACTAGTCATCCCTGCTACTATGAGACTTCAAAGAATCACAGAATAACCAGGTTGGAAGAGACCCACTGGATCGTCGAGTCCAACCATTCCCACCAATCCCTAAACCATGCCTCTAAGTACCTCATCCACCCTCACCTTAAACACCTCCAGAGACGGCGACTCAACCTTTGGCAGACAGTTCCAATGCCTAACCACCCTCTCCGTGAAGAATTTTTTCCTAATCTCAAGCCTAAATCTCCCCTGGCAGAGCTTGAGGCCATTCCCTCTCGTCCTGTCCCCTGTCACTTGGGAGAAGAGGCCAGCACCCTCCTCTCCACAACCTCCCTTCAGGTAGTTGTAGAGAATAATAAGGTCTCCCCTCAGCCTCCTCTTCTCCAGGCTAAACAGCCCCAGCTCTCTCAGTCGCTCCTCATAAGATTTGTTCTCCAGCCCCTTCACCAGCTTTGTTGCTCTTCTCTGGACTCGCTCCAGAGCCACAATATCCTTGCTACATGTAGTAAAAATTAAACCAAATTTATCATATTAATATGAAAAAATTAAGTTTATTTGCATCCTATTTAAGAAATAAACTCTATAATTACTATTAACACCTGTATTTTTTGCTGTTACTTTTTCTTCTAAGTGTTAACCCTATGCTTTACAGTCAGTCCATCCAATTATTTGCTCTTATTATTGATAGCACTGCTTTTACTTCTACCTTACAGGTCAGTAACCACCTCTAATATTCAAATTTACATAATGCATTATAAACAAAATACATGCACATTCTTTTTTTAGATTGATTTTTATAAAAAAAAATACTTCTGTTAGCAGGAAAGATGTTTTATTTAAGCTTTTGTCTTTCCTGAGTGTGCTTCTCAAAAGAAAAGAATGCATTATTTATTATTTGAAAGATGAAGATGGTATTGGAAGACTTGGCTATTACTCTTTCCTTCAACTTCTATATGTCAACTAAAGTTACTTCTAAAATCTTCGATGTTTCTCTGTGTATGTTCAGTATCTTTAGTACTTTAGGGAATATATTCCTAGATGCATGCGGACTATTTTCTTATCTGCAGAGAAAGGTAATGTGATTTGCCTCTAGTAATTTTTTATTTGTGCTTCTAGGCATAAATTATTTTGATAGAGTTAACTGCCCATCATTTAAAGAAAACACTTTGCTGTGACACTTTTGCTTCACACAGTGTATTACTGCATATATTATTTAGCTTATTCAATTAAGTTATCACTGCATGCTATACAAAGTAAATATATTCAAAATAGAAATCTTGAAACCCCTTTAAAGAGAGATTACAGTTTCTAACTCAATAATGCAGACAATTGTGCATCATTAAATGGATGACTGAGTAGCCACATATTTAAAAGAAATTTAAATTCAGAATGTGATATTCATAACTAGTGATTTGGTAGGAGATCATTTTACAAATTGGGTTCATGGAGTATAAAAGTGAATGCCTTGTGTTCAGAGATGTCTAAATCAGGATTAGTAGTGGAAACTGACTTATGAAAGAAAAATTTTAGAGTCTCTTCACCACTAAGGATTGGCCATACCTAATAGACATAAACAGGTAATTACTGAAATCAAAGAGAAAACTTTCAGGTCTGAATCTCCTGTCATAGCATAGCATCCCTTAATTTCAACAATATAATAAATAAATAAGCTTTTAAAAGTGTAGTAAACATTTTGTATAAATTAACACACTTTTTCCTGTCAAAAAATCAGATGATCGGAGGGCTGGAGCGGATAGGCTGAGTTGGGGTTCTCCAGCCTGGAGAAGAGAAGGCTCCAGAAAGCCCTTCTAGCAGCCTTCTAGTACTTAACAGGGCCCTACTGGACATCTTAGTCAGGGCACTTTATCAGTGAGTTTAATGTTATGATGAGGGGTAGTGGTTTTAAGCTGAAAGAGGGTAGATTTAGATGAGACATTAGGAAGAAATGTTTTACTACGAGAGTCGTGAAGCACTGGACAAGGTTCCCCAGAGATGTTGCAGATACTCCATCCCTGGAGGTGTTCAAAGCCAGGTTAGATGAGGCTTTGAGCAGCCTGGTCTAGTGGAAGATGTCCCTGTCCATGTCAGGTGGGTTGGAACTAGATGTTCTTTAATGTCCCTTCTGACTGACACCATTCTATGATTTCTATAGCATCTATGTTTTTTGTGAACAGACTGTTCATAACATTATTGAAAACTAGGATTGATAACTACTATATCGAATCACTAGCTTCCCAGCAGAAAATCAAAACCTTAACATTTCAAGTAAAAAAAAAAAAAAAAAAAGAGGTCCTTTGAAAAAAATGGAAATATGAAGTAATGCCATGACTACTCTGTATGGCTAGTGCACACCAGTAAGAAATACTAGGTGTTAGTAAGCATTTTGTTTGGGGATAAATGTTACTGGAACTTTCATTAAGTGAAATAGTAATTAGTTAATTAACAATACTAATTCTACAAGATATGACAGCATATGAGGTAAAACCCCTGCATTTAATACGTTGCCTGTGTTTTCTGTAAATTAAAAAAGGAAAGAGAGTTTTCAGATGCAATTTTCTTACTAAACACAAAATAATATTCCAGTTTTTAATTTATGGTCTATTTCTATCAAGTATTTAATAGCAAAACATCGCAGCTGCTGAGGTTTTTCTGATGTAATATATCAACATTTGTCTTGTGCTGTACTTGACGAATGGGTCAGAAATTTTCTTCTCTGAATTTTATTTTCTGTGTGGGTGTGTTCAAATCTTATTCTTTCTTTTGGATTTGTTTTTACATGCATTTAGTATCTCAGACATTTTAACAGAATTGACAGAGATGACATACAACCTATGAGATATTCAAGCCTTATGAGGAGCAGCTGAGACAGCTGGGGTTGTTTAGCCTGGAGAAGAGAAGGCTGAGAAGAGACCTCATTGCTCTCTAAAACTACCTGAAAGGAGGTTGTAGAGAGGAGGGTGCTGGCCTCTTCTCCCAAGTGACAGGGACAGGACAAGAGGAAATGGCCTCAAGCTCTGCCAGGGCAGGTTCAGGCTGGACATCAGAAAACAATTTTTCACAGAAAGGGTAATTGGGCACTGGAACAGGCTACCTAGGGAAGTAGTTGATTCACCTTCCCTGGAGGTGTTTAAGGCACGGGTGGACGAGGTCCTGAGGGGCATGGTTTAGTGTTTGATAGGAATGGTTGGACTCGATGATCCGGTGGGTCTCTTCCAACCTGGTTATTCTATGATACTATGATTCTATTATTCTGGAATGGCAAATAAAAGAGAGGCAGAGCAAACTAAGACTTCCCAAATAAAACTAGACTCACGTATTTGTGTTGACAAAAGAATTTACTTCCTGCTGTCTGGTCAACTGAATTATATGCTAAGCTTCTTGGACTGTTTTCACAAGTCACTCAGTGAAGTTGACTAAATACAGAGATTTACTGCTGTCTCACATGCTGTAACTTCTGCCACTTAGCCTCAAGCTGCCTGAAGAGACTTGGGATTTATATATGGCTTTTTCATTTAACAAGATTAATATGATATCTATCAATTTTTCAACTGCTTTAACCTCACTTATAAACATTCATTAACGTTTTGCCTTTTTTTTAACTTAAAAGAAATAAATCAGATTATAGAAGTAGCTGGAATTTATAGATTTATTTTCAGCATTATTTTTCCTTTTCACATTCCCTTTACCTTCATTGTCTCCTGTGCAAAACTTAATTGTCTTTTCAGATGCACTTATAGAAGGTGTAAAAATGTTCATTTGGAAAGAAGTAGAAAAATAGTCAGTGGAAATGACCCTGTCTGATCTAACATGTTAAAAACAGATCTTAATTTTTTAAGAACAGCACAAGCCAACTCTCACAAGAACTGAAAGGGCAAAGAAAACAGAAAACACGTCCTTTGACACCAACCTTTTTTATAATCTAGGAGACAATACCGATGACTTAACACAGAACACACTATGTGCTCACAAACTCTTGGGAGCTTTTTAAGACAATGTCTGCAATTCTTAGGAAACTCAATTGTATTTGCACATGAATCATGTGGGGCTTTGCTCTTTTCTGTCTTTCTTAGAAAAATAATGTTTCTTATAATAAGAAAATGTGTCTAAGTTCTGAAGCACCTTCCTTGTACACAAATTTCTTTTTTTTTATTTCTGAAGATTAGAAACCAAGACAGCATGAGTAGAACAGACACCTAACATTTGGATTTTTGAAGACAAGTGAAACAAATCCTGTACTTCATCCAAAAAATTTTCTGGTTTTTTTTACACTAATAAGTTGATGGATAGTACATTATAGCTCATCAAAAGGGAAAAGTGTCCTGAATATGAGCTGGCAACATGTGTTTGTGACAGAGAAAGCCAACTGTATCCTGGGCTGCATCAAAAGAAGTGTGACCAGTAGGATGAGGGGGATTATTCACCTCTTCTAACTCTACTTTCATGTGATCCCACTTGGTGTACTCTCTTCAGCTTTGGGGTCACCAGCATAAGAAAAACACGGGTTTGTTAGAGCATGTCCAGAGGAGGGCCACAAAATTGACCAGAGGACTGGATTACTGCCTGTGTAAGGACAGATTGAAAGAGTTTGGGTTGTTGAGAGGAGGAGAGGGGAGGGGAGACAAGAGGAAGGGAGGGTTTGTTCTAAGAATTCTTGCCTTGACTCAGCAAGCAGCCATCAAAAAGTAATTTTAATCTATTTTTTAATATATTATATGATTATAGTTTGTGTCCTACATTCCACTGTCAGTGACAGTATATTACCCAGTGAGAATACTCATGTACAAAATCTCTGTTTGTGTACTTAAATGAGTGAAGTGATTGTAAGAAAAGTGATGAAAGTGTGGAAAACAGTAGATCTGAAAAAAACCCAAAAGATTTCCAATACAGCCTGCTTCCCTTTAATATGGTTGCTGCTTAAGGCATCTTCCCATCCTGGCCTTCTGTTCCCAGCTACATGCTTTCAGTGCCTTTACTATGCAGATCTGAGTATTTGGATGGCCTTGAGAGGACTAAGAGAGAATTTTTTTGCTTGATAAGTAACTATGGTTTTTGCAGTATGTGTCTTGGGATAGATTCCCTGACTGATCACCATTCTACCTCATGAGTGCTGAGACAGCAGTTAGGAGTGTGAATAAGAAAAGAGAGGGAAAGAAGCCACTTATTTTTCTGGTAGTCTACACTCACACTAAGTTAACTGATGATACAATTATGTCTAAAATTCATATTTCACGTGCAGTTCCATGCATATATTCATTTTATATTGCACTTTTAGAACACAAGTTTCTCAAGACTTAACAAGTCAGTTGCTGAGTAGTCTCAGAGGGATGAGGTAAAATGCTAAAAAGGAGGAAAAAAAGTAAGTTAGGGTCCTGGAGAAAGACAATAGTCGACTTGGAGGAATTAATCTGAAAAGATGCCATATATCCACTAGCTGAGCCTTTCAAAGTGAAGCACTGTCATGATGGTGATTAATTTAGGCAGATGTGACAAGAATGGTAAAGAAGAAAAATGCCAGAAGCATAAGACATTGAAGAAACTTACTGTTTTCAACAAGAGCTAAGTAGTGAGAAGAAGCTAACAGACAGTTCTTGATAGAGGAAGCAGGTTATCCTGGTCCTGACTAGGATAGAGTTAATTTTCTTCCTAGTAGTGGTATAGTGCTATGTTTTGGATTTCTGTGAGAATAATGTTGATAATACATTGATTTTTCAGCTGTTGCCAATTAGTGCTTACTAAATCAAGGGCTTTTCAGCTTCCTATGCTTTGCCACTGGGGATGGGCACAAGAAGCTAGGAAGATGCACAGCAGGTATAGCTGACCCAAAGCTGGCCAAAGTGATATTCCATTCCATGTGACATCATGCTCAGTATATAAACCGGGGGGTAACTGCTGCTTGAGAAAGAGTGGAGCATTGGTCAGTGAGTGATGAGCAATTGCATTTTACATCACTCGTTTGGTATGTTCTTTTTACTATTGATGTTATTATTACTATTATTTTTATTAATGTTCCTTTGTTGTCCTATTAAACAGTCTTTATTTAAATTACAGGTTTGTGGGGGTCTTTTTTCTGAATTTCCTCCCTATCCCATGGCAGAAGTGGGGAAGTAATTGAGCTGCTGAGTGGTGCTTAGTTGCTGGCTGGGGTAAAACCACGACACAAGTCCATAAGATATAAGAGCAAGAGCTACTGCGTTGTAAAAGGAATGAGTTTGGAGGTTGCTTGAGGACCAGTTGATAATAAATGAAATATTCCTGAGCCTTTGGAGGGTTTTCATGGGAGCAGCATGAAACTTCTTGGTTTTGGAAGGCTCTCAATAGCTTTGAGTTTTGAAGGGGTTTCTATGTCAGTCTTTTATAAAAAGGCCTAAATCACAGGACTGTGCTGTTACATAAGTTTGAGTCAGAAGTCTCTCTGTGCTGTTGCTATTTACCTCTGCAATTTCCATGTCCAACTTGTTGAAATGTTCATAGGAACAAAAAAAAAAACCTTCTTGATTTTCCATTCTCAAACTGGTAAGTAAAAAAAATCATGCTTAATTTATCATGTCATTAGTATATATAAAGTTTGCAGAGTTATAGTTTGTGGATTTTAACCAAATCCTGGTAAGTTGAGGACAAAGGTATAATGCGTTTTACGTCAGCAAGACGGACTCTATTTTTGTAATGGGAAATTCTAAAGACGTCAAAGACATCAAAAATTTCCAGTAACTAGATAATATGTTTCCCAACCAGAGAGTGTCAGTGTCAGGAACATTCGAATGGCTAAAGCAAGCCATATTGAATCAAACATCAGATTCCCCATCACTTAGGGAAGTGCAAGGCAGGAAGCACTGAAGGCAAGATTATACACTTCAACCAAAGAGAAACACTTTTTTTTTTTTTTTTCTAATTCAGATCTTCCAGGAAAATGACGATTTTGTTTTTGTTTTTTTCTTCCCAATTCTTAGTTACTGATACAAACACATTCAAAAAGTTACGGAATAAGCCCCTGAAGACCAAGTGTGGAAGGAACTGTCAAGTGTTTTCATCATGATAAGAAGAGGAATCCAGTTATATCCAGCCATATCCAGCACAGATCTTGGTAAGAATGAAGTAGAGGATAGGTTTGAATATTACAGAGCAGTTTTGGAAGTACATCGCTGGAATTCACTGACCACTATAGTAAGTGCTATGAATAATAACAGTTTATTCTTTAAATTTAGAAGTGGCCTTTTTCATGCCAAAGATGAATTCAACTTAAGCCTTTCTTTTCTAGATAACAGAAAGAAATACCTTTTCCTGATTTTTCCTCCTATCATAAGATCTTAAAACCAAAGAAGACAGATTTCACCCTAACTGCTGTTACGAAGAATTTTTAACTTATTTCCTGCAGTGCAAGGTACAAGAGAGCTAACTATTCAGCCTTCTGTCAGCACAGGATTTTTTTCTCTCTATTCCTGATACTATTGTGACTCTGTGTGTGCTGACTCATTATTCACAACAAATTTCAGTTGCAGGTTGTGGCACTATGCACTGTTCCCTATTACTACATTTATTTTAGACAGTTTTGGAGCACAAATTAAGACTTGTTGTTATTTAAAAATATCTAGCATGACATCTGAAACATTTGTTTACAGTCTTAGTGGCTTGGAATGCCCTTCTTTTCAAGAGGATGAAATTACTTTTGTATCTTATTTTCCAGTATTTTAGTAAAAGAGGGAAATTCTTCAAGCCTTAAATAGTCTTTCACTGTAGAATTTTTGGTTTTCATATAATCTTTCCCTCTTACTAAAACACATTGTCCACAAAAGAATCCACCTGACACAGATAGGGACATCTGCTAGATCAGGCTGCTCAAAGCCTCATCTAGCCTGACCTTGAACACCACCAGGGATGGAGCATCCACAACTTCTCTGGGCAATTTCATCCAGTGACTCACCACACTCATAGTAATTTTTGTTTTTCTAATATCTCATCTAAATCTACCCTCTTTCAGCTTAAAACTATTGTACCTTGTCCTAACATTAAACTTACTGATAAAGAGCCCTTCCCAAGCTTTCCAGTAGTGCCTATTTAAATACTGGAAGGTTGCTAGAAGGTTTTCCCGGAGCCTTCTCTTCTCCAGGCTGGACAACCCCAACTATCTCAGCCTGTCCCCATAAGGGAGGTGTTCCAGCCTTCTAATAATCTTCGTGGCCCTCCTCTAGCCTTGAGAGAATAGATCCATGTCCTTCCTGTGCTGAGGACTGCAGAACTGAACAGAGTACTCCAGGTGAGATCTCATGAGAACAGAGTAGAAGGGCAAAGTCACCTTCCTTGATCTACTGATCACACTCCTTTTAATGCATCCCAGGATATAATTTGCTTTCTGGGCTGCAGGTGGACATTGCTGACTCATGTGGAGCTTCTCATCCACCAGCACCTCCAAGTCCTTCTGTTCAAGGCTACTCTCTATTCGTTCTTTGAGTTCCTTGTAGTATGGTGTCTTTTTAGCTTTTTTTAAATGCTGCTAATTCAATATAATCTTTAAGAATAGATTCAGGAAAATCTTGTTGTTTTGAATTAAATAACCAAACTTTATTTTCTTGGTTGTCTTTGTTATGTATCCAAAAATCTTCTATGACAAATTTATATTTATTAGTTTTTAAATGGGGGTTTACTATTCTTTATGCCGTTGCACTATCATATGAATTTGAAGGTGTATCTCCAAGCTGACAGAAAATTCTCATCTCTCTTGGATTCTTTTATTTCCATGTAAGATAATATGCAAATTGTAAGTGTGAATCCACTTGCAAATGAAGTGTGTACCTTAAGGCAAAGTTGATTTTCTTTCAAAGTCCAGCACTTTCTATGTGAAAATATCAGGAATTTGGCCATTTAATAAAATTTCTCTGAATGAAAGTCACTTTAGGGCAAAAGGCTAATATAAAACCTCTCCCAGCTTCCCAGGAGAGATGATTATGAGGTCTGTGCCTCTCTTTCTCAAAAAGAACTTCAGACCAGTCCCATGTATGTTATAGCAAGATAACCACAACTGGGAAGTCGGATTTGTATTCCTGAAGCAATCGTTGTACCTATCATTATTCAGGAAAAGCAGCCATAGCTTTTACAGGCACCCTGCACGACTGTACCTGGTTGAAGTAGGAATGGAGAATTTGGTCAAAAGACATACAGCTGCCATGCTTGGACATGGTTCTCACAATACTGTTCTGAATATTTCACCAGTAAAGAGGACACAATCCAGAATATGTTTATAGTAGCATTTCCATATAACTTAATACTCATTTTCTTATTACTTCCAAATGAAACAAAATATTTCCCTTTACTTAAAATCATAATGAGCCATCAAATTTGAAACAAAACACTGCATTCTTAAATTTAATTATTAGAAATATTCCAAGTAATTAATGTTGAATTAGTGTTAGGAATTTGTATGATACCTTCACTAATTCTAAAAGAACTTTTTTTGATCAATGGTAATACAGTAAAAATCAAAATAATTAATAAGATTAGGCTATCAATTTAAAGTGCCATCCTCACTTAAACAACACGCAATTTTCATATATTTTTAACAAGTTCCTATGTCAGGCCTTTATAACAAGTTACAAATCATCATTCTTTCTTTTTCTATTCATGTTATAACATCAGGGTAACTATTCATGTGTAGGTGTAGATAGCAATGCAGTACTGCATCTCCTAGACTTACAGAGTAATTGAGTGTTAATTATTCTTACAACAAGCATTCCTTTGAGATTTTTATCTGATGTTCATATTTTTCTTTTACTCTTAAACCTCATTTTTCTCTCTTGTACCCTATATTTTATTTGAAAGAAAAGGTAGAAAATATCAAATTATTGTCTTCAGTAGAAAACTTAGATATATTTTATAAACTTTACCTAATTAAAAGTAAATCATCCTACAGATAACTAGGTGATTTTAAGAGCTTGATCTGAAACATCCTGAGGGTAATCCTAAGGAGGTGAGCGATCCACCACTCAGCGTTTTCAAAATTCTAATAACATCAAAAGTATTTCAAGCTGGTTACACAGCATATTAGACACAATATTTTAAAGAAATTATTAACTGTTTATAATATGGTAAAAAAATAGAAACAACCTCTAAGAAAATTTAGACTTCTTTTGGCTCTTCCAGCTTTTAAAAAGTGGGGCATGAACTGAAAGGGTAAAACACAAATCTTGAAGTTAATAGAAAAACTGCTTTCAACCATTTTTATTATTGCTCTTTAAAGAAAAACAAAAGGAAAACTTCAATTTTTGAGCTAATGTCAGTCTTTCAAAATTTGTGTAAATAGAAGAATACTGTCAGTCTTGCAATAAATTAGAGTATCATCAATTAAGCAATAATTAATCCCTCCATGGATTATGAACTTTGCTTATCTCAGACTTAGTAAGTCTGCTGCAAAACCTGCCAACACTGCCTGGGTTTCTGACCTCCATGAGCAACCAGAGTTTTGCAGGAAATTAAGTAATTAGAAGAAATTAATGATAACACAGTAGGGTTTGTTTCATGAATCACACTGTATATTGCATTTGTGTATCACCTGGCATGTCACAACAATTTTTCCTCTCTTTGCGGTTTTACATTTTCACTTGGTTGACACAGCTACAGTTCTTGCAGCATCTTCTCTGAAAGCTGTGGTCTGTCTCTTGAGTCATATGTCCTATGGCATTTAGCTCTCTTAGGACTACTTTAAAAAAGAGATTGCACACTTGCTTGGTAAGTTCAATGCGACACATGTCTGTATGATCCGTTGAGAATAAAGCATCTATTGCTACTCCCCTTTACTGAAAGAAAACAGCACATATACATGCAAACAACATCAGGAACAGCAAAAGAACTGTAAAATGTAATGCCTAAAAGATCTCAGTGCCACTTGTATTTCCTTCAGCCGTATTGCTCTTGAATTTTTTAAAAAGCTTGCCTGAACAATTTTTTAACTATAATTTTTAAATAAAATATTCCAAATATTCTAAACAAGGAAGGTGAATAGAATTTATTTCTATTTTGTCTGGATTGGAACTACAGTCCAAAATTTTATGAAAGCTTAGTAAAAATCCTGGCAATTCTAAGAGAAAACATTTAAATGAAAAATTCCTGTTCATCTCTAATACCCAGCTAACCACTACTCATTTTCATGTTTTGTACATATAAGAACTAAAAATAACATAGAACAATGGAATTAGAGGGAATAGAATGAAAACATTTTATATATCCCTTCTAAATCTGTTAGAAGAGACAGAAAAAGCACAGTAAAGATTAAGATATTTTATGTATGAAAGAATAAAAAACACTGAAAAGATTAAATTCAGGATTTTCTTGCAGTTTCATAGCAACAAATCAGAGATGGAAAAGGCCTGATAGATTATTCATTTCATCTCTCTGTCTAGGCAAGATTTCTTCTACTACTTCTTTTCCTGTGCTTTGTCCTGTCTAGTGTTGAAAATGCCAGGTGATGAATGTTTTACCACTATCCTTAAAGAAACTGTTTCACATCCTAATACATCTCCCTGTCAGGATATCTCCCAATATACAGTCTAAACTTTCCATTTGCTAATCTCACATCATTACTTCTAGGGTAGCCTCTTTTCCATAGAAAATAAAATGATGTCTAAGTATTCCTGGTTCTTAAGACAGAAAACTGTAAACCAGTTGAGGCTGAACTACAGATATACTGATTTTTTAGCTATATTAATACCTAATACCCAACTAAATTTACTTTAAAGTGTTACATTTCTAAATTACTTCTTAAAATTCTTTGTGAAAATAAAAGGAGAAATATTCTTACAGAAATGCTAGGACAAGGCTTATAGACGTTATTTCAAAATAATCTTAAAAAATTTATTTAAGAGTCTCTTTTTTAGCTTGTGATTAAAATTATTGCTTTCATCATAAATTAATATGAAAAACTGTCACTGACTTCTCACATCTAGATATATATGTAAATGATTAAGTTGAAATTTATGCAAAATTTTTAATTATCAGATATTCTTTGGAAGCTCTTTCCACGTTGATGAGTCTTCTTTTTCAATAAAGGTTCCTTCCATATTACATTTTCAGTGATCCTATATGTGCAATTAACTATGAGCTAAAGCTGAACCACAGAGAATAATGTGCCTAAAGCTAATATAACTGATTTATTTTAATGTTCTGTTTTAATCAAATTAAAGATAAATTATTCCTCTAGAAATGAATTAATAAATCCTTTAATATATTTTAAATAATCCTACTAGATTTAACACATTTTGTTAAATTATGTATTGTCTCTTTACAGCAGTGGACATCAAAACTAGATGAACTGCATATCTGTGAAACGGTTGAATTGTAAGATGAAGATATAAAAGAACATTCTCAGATATGATAGAAATGCTGCTATGAGATGCAGATCAAAATTAGAGGCTCACATTACATAATGAAGCCAACAATTTAAAATTCCAGAGAGAAAATTAATGCAGAATGCCTGTTCTTTATATGGACTTCAGCAGCTGTTAATACTAGGATTTTTGAGTCTAGGTGAAGGAAGGGTTTTGATAATGACTTAGCTAAACACAATGAGCACAATGAAGACATCTAACTGTAACAGCAACAAAAGTGTTTCCATGTTCTACCGTATTGAAGAGCATAGTCCCTTTCAATAACACTCAGCTCATTTAACTCAATGAAAGAAACTCTGATAGTGATCTAATCCCATTACTTTCTTTCCATGGAGTGGATTAGAGATTGTGAAGGGTTCTTGGTTTTGGTTTTTTTTTTATGTGTGTGTTTCTTTAAAGCAATACCTTGAAGTGTCCGAAAGGAACATTATCTCTTTTCTTAGTACATTGTGGTATTTTAATAGTATAATAGTGTTGAAACTCTTCATACTAGAAAAAAATACATTAAGGCAGGGTATTACTAGAAAATGTCGTTTAAACTGACTGTAGAGATGTAGGTGTGAGCATGGTATTTCTCCACATAAAAAGTTGCTTAAAAATGAACTTCTGAATGGACATTTGACCTTATATTAATTTGTTTTGACACTTTTTTTTCTACTATTTCATGTCTTATCATTCTTTTATGATTTTATGATAAAGAAAAAAAAAAGGATAGCTTTAATTTCTCATTTAGTGGCATTAGAAGGTGTGAAATTCCACAGGGAGAGAAATCCATACCTTGAAATCTCAGTTCAATTCAGACGGGCTATATGAGGCCCCCATTTCAGATCCTCCAGTACCTTGGAAGTAGCACTAAGAAGTGATTGGCTAACTGAGCTACAAAATGTTCCAACTCATTCCAGATTACATCTCTTTTCTACTACCTGCTTGCTCTTTAGAGGCTAATGAACGTTATTTTCTGAGTCCAGGTTTTCTCTCTTCACTGTAGATACTGTGATGTGATGGAATCTCCTACTTCCCCTGCCTCTCCTCTTTCTTTTTTACATTATTTAAGCAAAGAATATTCATGAAAGTTATAGCTGGATGCAAAGGATAAGTGTATCTCGGGGTCACTATAGAAAAGAAAATATTTTAGTCTTCAGGCAGAAGTTTTCTCTAGCATTGTACTGCCAGTGTTACATACTTTTGCCTTCTACTTTTTAAGCCAAATAGAAATGGAGGGTAGAATTTTTTAGATGACATAAAATAATATTTAGGTTACCCAAATAATAGGCCTTGCTTACCATCTCAGTTACTGTGACGTGTTCAAGCTGCGATGTGCTACTCTCAAATCAACTTTTTTAAGGTAACAACATTCTCTATACTTCAAACCTTATCTTCTTCAGTACATATATATACTTTCCATCTTATTTTGTTTCTCTTGTGTGTTGCTAGTTCAATTACATGTTTTATGTATGCTTACCTCAGATGGAGTCCTGGAATAAATGTTTTTCTCTTCGATAGTTTCTGATGTCTACTTGTTTTCTTGAATAGTTACGGGAAGTCACACTTTGGCTCCTGTTAAACCTAAAGGCTTCTTTTTCAACTGTGGTTTGGCTTTAACCAGTCTTACTTTGCCTTTGTCATAACTGGTCTAAAAATAATGTCCCATTTGTTCATTTTTTACTTCTCTATAGATTAAGATTTTAGTAAGTCTTTACAGAGAAATTACTTGCACTAGAAGTGACATAGAGTGTCTAAAACTGAAGCTGTAAACAGCTATAGTCATTTCTTAAATGAGCAGAGCAGAAGCAAAGGAATGGAAATAACTGATACTGAGACACTGGGGAAAGCTTCTTTATTAACTTTTAAAAAATATTTAGTTTCAAAATGACACTTTTCACCTGCAGAGAAGTAAACAAATTATTGTAAATTATTTGACCACCCTCTCTATGTAATAATGTATAATGCCTCTTAACAGAATGTCATGCTAGATTACGCTGTATTTGCTAATCAAATGTAAATGTCATGACTGCAGCCCATCTTTTCTGATTACTTAATAAATCAAGAGAGTCTGACATTTCAGTAGACTCTGCACACTCAATAGATTTATTTTAAAAGTGGAAATACAGAAAATGACCAAATAAATAAATAATTTACTAGCAACACCAAAATTATGAAACCTCATGCCTTTTTCTTTTTCTTCCTCGTTTCTCCCATATTTCACTGAAAACACAGCAAAAAGAAAATTATGTTATTATACTTGTGTTTTATCAGGATTTATAAAAATGGGTTGTGTGGGAGTTTTCTGTATATGACATTTAAAATAGGAAAAATTGTAGGACTTAATAGATATTTTTCATAGCTGAGGCAGGTTTTACTACTTCTTTGCACTACTTATCACTAGACATTTTGAACTTTTCTCATCCTTTTCTCAGAAGTCTATTCCAATTTACTCCATCTACTTATTTTTAAGCCATCTTAACGTTCAGTCTTCTGTACAGTTCCGATGTGCAAGACTGCTCATTCCAACTATTTTACATTTTTAGAAAAGCTAAAAAAAGAGACCAAAACTTGCTAGTTGCATGGTACCATATTTTTGTGACTTCCTTTATGTGTCATTCTTCCAAGAATCCAGCCCTTCCCATTTGATTCTACTGTTTTCCTAAAAAAAAAACATTTCTCTTTAAAACAACAAGCTTCTTTTAAATTAAAAATCATTAACTAACTAAGTCATTATCAACACATATTCTCATGTTTCTCAGTGAGAGCTACTCAGTGGTCTCTAGGTTTCTACAGGTGGATTTCAATATGTCTTACTTAGAATAGGTGGTGTCAGTTGCTAAAAATATTTCTGATATTTATATGAAGAGGCAACCTCCAAAGACCCCACAACATGAATTTTAGAGAATAAAAGGAGAAGAACAATTACAGTAATACCATAAAACTGTACACTAAGAATATACTGCTTATCTGGAAAATAAAACAACCCACAGACTTCTGTCTCCAAGGTATTTATTAATCCAACGTCATTCACAGACTCCATTATAAAACCTAAAACAGTGTAAAAGAAAAGTTATAAAGTGAGTAATCAGTGAAGGAGACAAAAGTAAGGACAAGGAAGTTATGAAAAAGAATATCAAACTGTACATTTATAGACAGAAAATGAAAGAGTTTTCTGTATTGTATGCATTGATCAAGTGTGACATTGATAGTGCCTTGTGCTTTTTAAACTATGACTAAGCACTTGCAAATTCATAAAAAACAAAGAAAAAAAAAGGAGACAGAAGAAAAAGACAAAAATATCAGAAAGCACAACAAACACAAATTACAACACCCTTAACTGCTGTTTTACTATTATCATCTTAGGGACAAAACATTGAAATCCATGGCTGCAGTAATATAACTCCTATATATGATACATTCAAATCTGTGACTGCATTAACAAAACTTTGTATACGAGCAAGATGCAGTTTTAATTATATTCTTTATTAAAAATAATAAACAAAACACTGGAAACCATGTAGGTAATCTATATCACTGTAAACTAATACAGTTATTTTTATATTTTGTAAAACTTCATAATTAGTCCAGTAAGAGGAGGTCCCTGTTCTCTAAATAACTATTTGAGTTGAGATTAGATAGTGAATTGTTTTGTCCTCTACACCTACAGAAAGAGCTCAAGAGCTGAAGTCCAAGTCCTTTACTTTGTGAGAGTTAATTAGTTTTATAATTAGAAAATCACAATCTTTTGTTTTATACTGCACGATGATAAAACGGTACAAAAAGCCAAATCCAAGGCAGTCTTTTTAAACAGTCTGAAGGAAATTTTAATGCCATTTGATGAGGACTACAGTCAAGTCTCTTGCAAACATGTGTGCTTAAAACACCCAGATCTTAAATGTTTTGTATTCTACATCTTTCTCAACAATATTGTAATTCTAGATACATTATTTTGGAGTTTTTCAACTAAAAGGAAAAAATGTACATCTAAATTTACTTTAATCATTTTTACCTCTATTTGACAATCTTAACTGTAATATTCATATTTCTTTCCAGTGTCTTTCTTACACCTTGACAATAAAACAGTGCTGTTGATTTTACTCATACAAATAGTTACCAGTATATTTAAAAAATATTTAAGATGCTGAAGAGTACTTACTATTTGACTTAAATTATATTAATTTTTAGCAATGTCCTTTATCTTAGGAAAACTATTGTGTGGCCATATGAAACAAGGAAACCTAAGCAATGTGTAGAAGATATGACAGAAAATGTTCATTTATTCAAGTCCTCCTTTTGTCTATCAGGTGATTCCATTGTGTGAGCAAGAAATTCCATTGTGTTGTAAGACAAGCAAAGAGGACAGAAGACCAGTTTGGCTGAACAAGGAACTTCTCACAGAGCTCTAAAGGAAAAATAAGCTACAATCTTTGGATGTGAGATCAAGTTTCACAGTAATATTACAAAACTGTGGTTTGTACTTAAAAGGAGAAGACAAGTAAAGTCAGATTTCAATTACATTTGAAACTGCTAAGTGTTTTTTGTTTTTTTTTTTTCAAATAATAAGGTCCTATTTAAGTGCATTAATAACCAGAGGAAGTCTAAAGAAAACATTGGACTACACTTGTTAAAGATGATCATCTGACTCATAGGCATGGAGAAAAAATAAAGACATTAAATCTAGTTTTGCCTCTGGTTTTAACAATATTGATAGACCTTGGACTGTCTGGTTCCCCTAGTCGGTGGATTACAAGTATGGAAACAGTGATTTTCCATTTGTGAACACTGTAATCATAAGGGACCAGCTGTATCAGCTGAATGATCACAAGGTCATCGGCTCTGCTGGCATTTATCCCAGAGTACTGAAGCAGCTAGTTGGTGCTATGGCTGAATGTCCCTTGATTATTTACCAAAGGCCGTAGGAGTCTAGGGAGGTCCCTACTGACTGGAAGCTACTAAACTGTGTCTTGAAATGCCACATCTACATGCTTTTTGAACACCTCCAGGGATAGTGACATTCTGTTCCAATGTTTCACTTCTCTTTCAGTAAAGAATGTTTTCCAAACATATAATCTAAACCTTCCGTGGTGTAACTTTAAGCCATTTACTCTCATCCTTCCTCTTATTTGGGAGAAGATATCAGCACCCACCACACTACAGCCTCTTTTCAGGTAGCTGTAGAGAACAATAAGTTCTCCCCTCAGCCTCCTCTTCTCGAGGCTAAACAATCCCAATTTCCTATTTCTCTTCCTGCGACTTCTTCTCCAGACACTTCTCCAGCTTTGTTGCCCTTCTCTGGACATACACCACCAGCTCAATGTCTTTCCTGTACGGAGGGGCACAAAACTGAACACAGTATTCAAAGGGTGGCCTCCCCAGTGCTGTGTGTAGCAATGCAATCACTTTCCTACTCCTGCTGGCCACACCACTTCTGATATACACCAGGACACTATTGACCTTCTTGGTCTCCTGGGCATGGTGCTGGCTCATATTCACCTGGCTGTCAACCAGTGCCCTCAAGTTCTTTTCTTTTGGGCTGCTTTCCAGCCGTATTTCCCCAGGCCGGCAGGATTGCATTGGGTTATTGCAATCAAACTGCAAAAACTGTCAATTGGCCTTGTTGAATCTCATACCCATCAATACATACTGTCCAGGTACCCGTTCAGAACCTTCCTGCTCTTGAGCACATCAACACTCTCACCCAGTTTGGTCTCATCTGCAAACTTACTGAGGGAACACTTGTTCAAATCATTGATAAAGATCTTAAACAAGACCGTCCCCAACACTGAGCCCTGGGGAATATTGCTTGTGACCAGCACCAACTGTATTTAACGTTGTCCACCACAATTCTCAGGGTTTAGTCATCCAGCCAATTTTTTACTAAGCGAAGAGCACATCTGTCTAAGCCATGATCTGCCAACTTCTCTAGGAGAATGCTGTTGGAGACAGTATCAAAGGCTTTACTTTAATTCCAGGTAGATAACATCTACAGCCTTTCCCTCATCCACTAGGTGGGTTATCTGGTCATAGAAGATCAGGTTGGTCAGACAAGACCTGTCCTTCTTCTGCTGGCTGGGCCTGATGCTCTAGTTGATCTGCACTTACCCAGTGAGTGCATTCAAGATGAATATCTCCATAATCTTTCCTGGTACCAAGATTAGGCTGACAGGCTTGTAGTTCTACAGATTGTCTTTCTGGCCTTTCTTGTAGATGGGCATCACATTGGCAAGCCTTCAGTAACTTGGAACCTCACTTATTAACCAGGACTGTTGATAAGTGATAGAGATTATCTTGGAAAAATTTCTCTATCAGCTTGCCAAATTTCTCAATGATCTAGATGCAGGGGTTGAATTCACTATTAACAAGATTGATAATGATACTGAGCTCAGAGATGTTGACTTTCTTTAGGGACATGATGCATTGCAGAGAGATCTAAATAGATTAGATTATAGGGCTATGGTCACTGAGATTAAAGTTAATAAGTCAAAGCATCACATTCTTCACCTAGGATGGAGTAATGCCACTCACAAATATAAATTTGGAGAGGAGTGACTGGAGAGCAGCTCTGCAGAAACTGATCTGGAAAATTCAGTGGTTTATTGTAACAATAGATGTTACAGATTCAATACAGTATTTCCATTGATAAATGCACTTGATGGTCTAGTGTCAATTATTTAAAGAAACTGGCTAGTGTACATAATAGTAAATTACTCAAGTGTCATCTGTCATGTAGCAGAGGTGCAATTACAAGTATCTTACCAAGAGATTCATCTTTCCCAGGGGATTGGAGAAGAGTAGGATCCACCAAGTCCAGTCAATAATTGATTGATTGAAGTTCTCCCTTCAATCATTTGGTGTCAGGAGACTATTCTTAGCCCCACTTCACTAAGAATCACTTAGGTCACCAAGGATATAAGTAATTTATTACGTAGTGATTGGTTCTTATCCTAGAATTAATATTTGTGGATTTGATCTAACCATGGATGGTTGTGCAAGGACACAATGAGAAGATACAGGAGGGGGATAAGGATGTTGCCACTCCTAGGTACAGAGCTTTGCTCGCCTTGCTGATGCAACTTAGTCTTCTCTTCTTCTCTTTCAGGCCTCTCTGCCATAATACTAAACTGTGAAGCTTCTCCTCCACCCTACATCTCATTACCATAATTGGTGGGCCTTTGTCCAAGCCTTTGACCGCAATGTCCTGTGTCTCACCAAGATAAGCACTTTGCTTTGTTCTTGCTCAAGCCAATCTCACCAAGGAGATTTTGAGCCTATTTTGCAGCTAGAGAGAGGTTTCAACACAGCAAGCCTGGTATTGGCAATTTTCTGCTGACTTACACCTAGGCTGTACTGGTGATTTTCCACAGCCACATATCACACATCAATACAAATAAAAGTATAAGAATGGGATTTGTTCTTCCATAAAAGTAATTCCCCACATTATAATTCAGCATTCTCTGTTTCCTCTCCTTTTATATTTTTTTTCTTTTAGAAAAAGACAGTGACTCTACTGTGATTTCAGGGAAAGTGTCACTTCAAGTAGGATGATAATACCTTTGTAATGTCTGCCTCAACCTAGATCTAGTGAGCCGAGCTCCAGCTTCATCCAGTACAGTATATCTATCAGATATGTAATGTGCAAAGGACTGCACACTCTAAGGACATGTTAGATGAGATGCTATCAAAAACTAATGTAAATGGGAGAATAAAAAGTTTATAAGAGGGGGTTCTTTTGGAGTCTGTGTGTGACTGGATCTGAGTACATCAGAATCTTGAAATGGTATTTCCCAGTAGATAGAACTGAAGAAACAAACTTGTTTTCTCTAAAGTAACAGTTTACTGGAACCAGTATACCATTATTACAAGTCAGGAAGAAATAGAGATTTTTTAAGGAAGTTTTAGACACATATCAAACAAAAAATATTTTGACCTATTTTGCCAAGAGTATGAAAAGATATGATATTTAGAAGTGAGATTAATCTTGTGTAATATTAGATATCTAAAATATATCACAGTCATCCAGAGGAGAAACGGATGTAATGAAATAGAGGTAAATACATATTTTCTATCTGATTTTAGTTTCTTAGAATTTCATGCATTGTGAGTGTGTAATTCACAATATCTATTACATTATGTATGTAAATCAGATTATGAACTTTTAGACATCAGACTTAAGGAAGAGGATGTCTCATTCTCTAGATGACCTCTCAAACTGCTTTCTAGCTCAGTTTTTATATTTTATGCTATTTTTTAATCAGTTTTCAGGACTAATCAAACATATTTAGTTCTTCAATGAAAGTCTATCTGCTCTTCATGACTGTTCATTAGATATAAACTCAATAACATATAGTATTACACCTTTAGTTGGCTAAAACTGCTGAACCAGGCATTTACTCAGTGCAAACAACAATAGCTCCCTCATTTTAAAAACACTAAGAAAGTGTCCACTTTATAGGATTATAGATTTTCTCAGTCACGTATTTTTCATTGTTAAACTCTAGTGTGATTTCACTATTAGCTGTAGTTCGCAGAGTGTGAGATTTTTATTTAGGTAACACGGTTACAAATTAGGGAAAATGAAACCTGCTGTTGCCTGTCTTGGCTGGAAGAATTTTTCTTTTTAAGCTTAGTGATTTGCCTTCCCAGATAAAGTTTTTAATTATACCTTGCACTACTTTGAAGCCCATTAGACATCTAGAAATGTAGCTTACTGTAAACATAATTATTCTTATGAGAAGTAATTAATCTAATGGGTTTTCAGTCTACCTCACCTAGTGAACTGCAACCTGCTCCAATTTATTATGCTGTTTCACAGCAGTAGTACAAAGGGGTAAATATTGTCTTTTGTAATAAATTTGAGTGTTTATTAAGGAGATTCCCTGCATATCTCATACAATTAATTGCATAAATTTACTTAGTTTAGAAGCCCTCCTGACTGCCGATAATAATAAAGCAATACTTTATTATTTTTGCTAATTAATTTAACAGTACAAAATATCAACCTCTTCCTTACATATTTAAACATCTAAATTCTGATGTAGCCAACAGGGATCTATCTGTCTGGAACAGACTGCAGTGTTTCTTTCTGGAATACATAGTAAGCTCTTTGTTTTTTTCATGGAAAAACTTAAACTTTTTTTCCTAATTCCGTTCCTGAAGTCCTTCTTCAATTGCATTAATTTTTCCACTTAAAAAGAAAACATGTTTCTGAATCCAATATCAATAAAGAGCTTGTGTGTGTGTGTGTGTTGGGGGGTAGGGGGTGGTGTGACACAGCTGGAAGAAGCCTAAGCTACACATTAGAAAATTCTGAAAGAGACATCAATAACATAAGTACATGCAGGATGTTTTATACGTAGTTATTTGATCATGTATAATGTTACTCATAAATTTAAACACAATCCATTCTATGAAGTGCCTTCTTTATACTTACAAAAAGTGGGGGAAATTCAAATCGCCTGTTTACAAACTTTATTTTCAAAATCCTATACTGCTTAAAAATATGAGGAAGTTATGGACCTTCTCAATTCATTAATAATCTAAGTATAAATATGAAAGGTTAAAAAGTGAAATGTTCTACTTTCTTTTTGTAGCCAGAACTATACTTCCAAACATAGATCAGTGCAAAGATTTATGATAACTCTATTGTCTAATTAGGCTAACAAAAAAAATCTTTTCCTGCTGGTAACTGTACTACGCAACAATGGTAATTCTACCTTCTCTATCAGCTTCAGTTTCAACTTTTTTTTTTTTTGTTTCCTGTTGCTGTGCAAAGTTTTCAATATTTCTTTAGTAATCTGCAACCTATGCACAGAGACCAAATGCAGACTGTATAGTTGTATTTAAAGGTGTGTTTTAACATGATAAGTTGTATTTTAAGTGACTTGCTGACAGAAGAGCACAGAATAAATCTTCATGGAGATGACTGACTGTGCATGATGTTTATTTCACTCATACTGATTTGGCTTACAAAGTTGTAGTGTATGGCTTTATCCCAGGACCCTGTGGAGTGTCCTTAGTACAAACATATCAAGAGATGGCATTTTTGTTGGCTAATATAAACACAATGTCATTTATATAGTTAGCTTCGGGGTAAAGTGTGAGTAAATAAACTACTGGAGATTTTTAAGTTGTTAATTTTTGAAGTATTTTTTTTTATTATTTTCTTATCAAAATACTCCAAATCAACCCCGTATTTATTGTCATCTCTAAATTTGTAAGTGTTTAAATGCATACACGTGGAGTTAAAGCAGTTGGGAATATATTTCTTATTATTTTGTAATACCTTATCATATAACCATTTATTGGTACATAATGAAAAAAAAAAAATCTGCTTTTCCAGTAATGTTTTACATTGGAAATTTAGTATGACAATTTGAGAAAGTTTGCATTTTATTTTAGAAGAAGAGAAAAGAGATTCAGTAGAAGGAAAGCACAGCTTTTCAAAAAGGCTCATGATGGATCTAATTATATATCAGTTGATCCTTGGCATGCTATTAACTGATTTTTATGCAGCTGGTTTAAAACAGGACATCTCCCATAATTTATCTCGATTATTCCTAGAAATTAACTTTCAGCAATGACATGGTAGGCAGGAAACCTGAAGGAAATAGGACTCAGGTTAGACTCTCTTTGCTGTTGTAGCTATAGTTTTCTTTGCTAAAGGCAAGAAAAGCACTACAAAAATAACAGGTAAATTCATGAAGAAACTAATTTAAGCAGAATGAAATTACTGGATGGAGCTTTTAGACACGCAATTCCACAACATTTCAGTATTTTCATGGAGTTTATAACATGTCATAGATCAATAAGCCAGAGAGACGACTCTGATTATTACCCCTCTCTTACTGTGATGGAATAGCATTTAGAAACATGTACCTCAAATCTTTGGACATAAGTCTGAGTGGATGTCTACTGACCCTGTTGTTTTGCCTTTTGCAGCTACTCAGTCTTCCTAAAGAAGAGCAACTAGGCTTCCTTTGGCATTTTCTAATCTTTGAAATTATAGTTATCATGAACTTGACTATACAAGCTTTTTGTAATTCTGAGGTTTTAGGATAAAGTAAAGATGGGAGGTGCATCTACATAAGTTCTTTCATTTTGCCCGTAGACCATTTTAAATCTTATTGTTTGGACAGGGTGATATAAAGTGATACCAGCTATTGAACCAAACCAGAAAGGTTTTGGTAGTTGCAATCAGAGGACTTCTGAATATAGAAAATGAATGTTTGGATTACTAAGACATAGTGTTCCACAGTTAGAAGTAATAGTTAATTACCTAGAGCGATGATTGTGCAAATGAAAGCAATTTTGTTTTCAGAAAGCAAGGCCTTTTTTAATTATTATTTTATTTTATTTCAAAGAAAATAATCTCAACTTCACAGGCTTCCGTTTGCTAACTGGCCACATATTAATCACAAAGACAACAAATGTGAAAAAAATAATTAAGAAATCTAATTAATCAAGAATCTCTTTGATTGATTTTTAAAAATCCAGAATATATAAAGTTCATATATTTCTCTTGTTCAAATATTTTTAATGGTTTCTATTGAAAGTAGAAGTAGTGTAATTCTTATACTGTTCCACACAGTTTGGAATAAAAAGAGATCATTGATCTGAAGGTATATGGGTGACTTAGGAAGTATTACCTCTTTTTGTTAGCCACTAGCAATGAAAAATTACATCTTTAGTTGTACACAACTTGTTTCTCCAAAATTGCAATTACAAAAAAGCCAGTCTAAGAAAAGCGTGCTGTGCTAGGTCCAATATATTCTGAAATAATGTTATGTGACAGAGTATGGCCTTGACATTCCTTATACAGAGACTTATTGGTTTTACTGGATTTAGGCTATGGTAAAGGATGTAAACCAGAGTGTTCTGTTTTATAGGTTGAATATCTTTTAAATTCTGACTGCCATTTCTGGATGACAGTTTGAACTCATTTACATTGATTGGAAACTGTGTATGCTATAACTGCTTTTCAGTTTTTAACTTTTTAACTGTACCGGTTCTATTTGCTTTTGGGCTAATACACCACCTACAGCTATTGCAATATTAACATGTTTATGTTTAAAGATATTTCCCATTAAGTTGCAAAGCTCAGTAATAATTTCCAAATAGTCTGAGCCATAGACTTCACTTCAGCATGAGTGATTTGTTCCCATTTAGATCAAAGGCAGATTGTTTCAAGTAGAAATAAATCACAGCTCTTCTAGAACAAGAAATGTTTTCACATGTGTTTGTTGAAGAATAGTTATTCCGGAATAGCTGTTCATGAATAGCTAATTTAGATTGCTTCCATTTGCTCATTGGTGATAGGGAATACAAAAGAGCAGAATTCAAAGGTACTTTTCATTCATCATTCTCTTGGGGGAAGAAGAGCAAAGTGACTTTATGGACTTTGTAAAAGCATTGATTCTTAAGCAAGTTTTTATCAAGAACTCTGTTTTATAGCTTTAGCTGTCTGTATCAGCTTATTACAGTTTTGTTTATTTTTTTTTTCCTCAGTTATACTGAGAGTGGTTAAATCCTTGTCATTCAGTAAACCATTTAAATCTTATTACAAGAGAAATTCATAAATATAACAAATGATTAAAATTATAATAACTAACAGAGAAAGTATTTTGTGTAGCAAGTTTAAAAGTTTATGTTACTAGGCACATGATCCAAGAATATGTTTATAAAGTATGACTTTTTTTTTTGTTGAAAATTACTAACATCCCTTCTTTTTAAGGCAGACTTCAAAATAAACCTCATCCTCTCAGTCCCCTTCAAATATCTCTTTCTTCTGCTCTCTAGTTCCTGATTGTCCCAGGTTCTCTCCAGTCAAGACAGGTTTTGACATAGCTGAGAAAACCTAATTACCACAATATGCCCCATATTGTGGGTAAAAAAGGCAAGAACTGCAGTCTAGCACTCAGCAGCAAGTATACATCCAGAAGCCTTGAAGTTATCAGTGAGTTCTCCATTATAAAGTGGACTATTTAAAGCACTCCGAGTTTCTTCGCTCTCACACAATTTTATGTCAGACAGGCCCTCATAGGTATTTCTGTGAGAGAGTATCTAAGGTCGTTAACATGAAGGTGATTAAAAAGCCTGTACTAAGCTCTCCAGCACATCCCAGAGTAACACCAACATATACAGAGTCAGATCTGAATTATCAGTGTCAATTCCTCAGTATTATTGTCATTAATCAGTATCACATTGTCTGTGTGCTATAAAGACAGGGTAAGAAAAATAATGTATCTAGACACATAAATCTATAGAATGGTACTGAGAACTTACCTGCAAGAAACTCTTACTCATTAGTTCCATATGAATTGTTCTACGGTAAGAGTGTTTTGTGCAGCTGTCTATCAGAAAACACATATTTTCACTCATTTATTTGACCTTGTAGCCAAATTATCAGTCGTCTTTTGCTCTTTCTATCTGAAGTACTCATATACATTGGCAAGTATAAATAATGGAAAAAAAAAAAAAAACAACCAAAAACAAAGAAGAAATTTTTTATTACAGAATCACAGAATCACACAGAATAACCAGGTTGGAAGAGACCCACCGGATCGTCGAGTCCAACCATTCCCACCATTGCCTAAATCATGCTCCTAAGTACCTCATCCACCCTCACCTTAAACACCTCCAGGGACGGTGACTCAACCACCTCCCTGGGCAGACTGTTCCAATGCCTACCCACCCTCTCCGTGATAAATTTTTTCCTAATCTCAAGCCTAAATCTCCCCTGGCGGAGCTTGAGGCCATTCCCTCTCATCCTGTCCCCTGTCACTTGGGAGAAGAAGCCAGCTCCCTCCTCTCCACAACCTCCCTTCAGGTAGTTGTAGAGAGTAATAAGGTCTCTCCTCAGCCTCCTCTTCTCCAGGCTGAACAACCCCAGCTCTCTCAGCCGCTCCTCATAAGATTTGTTCTCCAGTCCCTTAAGAGCAGAAAATCACCAATAATTAAAAATATTTTTAGTTATTTCAATTTCTGAAACATTGAGACATGAGATTAATGTAAATAAGATTGAGTAAATAGACATCGAACAAGTAATAATAATGCTTTCCTAGAAATGTGTGTTTTGTCAAGAAAAAAATGTTAGAAAAGATGTATTATGCATAAATGCTAATGGTGAAAATAAATAAAAGAATGTGGATCAAAATATTAAATAGTTTCTTTTCTTGTGGAAAAATTTTAATCCGGGATAATGAAATAAAGTTTCTCCTTCCTTCCTTCCTTCCTTCCTTCCTTCCTTCCTTCCTTCCTTCCTTCCTTCCTTCCTTCCTTCCTTCCTTCCTTCCTTCCTTCCTTCCTTCCTTCCTTCCTTCCTTCCTTCCTTCCTTCCTTCCTTCCTTCCTTCCTTCCTTCCTTCCTTCCTTCCTTCCTTCCTTCCTTCCTTCCTTCCTTCCTTCCTTCCTTGTCATCAGGTCAATAAAGGAGAAAGCTTAGACAACCTTACAGGAGTCATTGCTGAAAGCTTGGTAATAGTAATAAAAACAAAACAAAACACAACAAAAACATTATTCAGTATTGTGTCCTAACTGTAACCTTCCAGAATATGCGAAGTTGCACTCAAAATGTCAGATGCTGTACTCAAAGTACAAGTGCAAAGCTATTAATGTTAGTCTGGCTATGTGGAAAAAAAATGATCCAAGGTACCTATTAAGTTATGACCTTAGATTTCACCAGAAGGGCAGGATGTTAACCAGATTGACTTGGACAAGGAGGAGAAGTGGGACTGTGTGAATCTCATGAAGTTCAACAAGGCCAAGTGCAAGTTCCTACATCTAGGTTGGGGCAATCCATGGTTTCAATACAGGATGGGGGATTATGTACTTGAGAGTGGCTCTGCAGAGAAGCACATGGGGGTGCTGGTTGATGAGAAGCTCAACATGAGCCGGCAACGTGCGCTCACAGCCCAGAAGGCCAACCGTGTCCTGGGCTGAATCAAAAGAAGAGTGGATGGCAGGTCAAGGGAGGTAATTCTGCCCCTCTATTCCTGTCTTATGAGACCTCATCTGGAGTTTGTGTCCATTTCAGGAATCCTCAATGTAAGAAGGATATAGAACTGTTGGAATGGGTCCAGAGGAGAGCTACAAAGATGATTAGAGGGTTGGAGCACCTTCCATGTGAGGACAGGCTGAGAGAGCTTGGGCTTGTTCAGCCTGGAGAAGGAAGGCTCTGAGGAGACCTTACAGCGACCTTCCTGTAGCTGATGGGGGCATACATGAAAGTTGGGGAGGGACTTTTTACAAAGGCTTGTAGTGATAGGAATAAGGGGAATGACCATAAATTGGAGAGGGGCAGATTTAGACTAGGCATAAGGAGGAATTTCTGCACAAGGAGGATGGTGAGGAACTGGAACAGGTTGCCCAGGGAAGTTAATAATACCCCCTCCCTGGAGGTGTTTACAGCTAGGATGGACGGGGCCTTGGGCAGCCTGATCCAGTGGGAGGTGTCCCTGCCCATAACAGGGTGCTTGGAATCAGATGATCTTTAAGGTCCCTTCCAACTCAAAGCATTCTATTATTCTATGATTTATATCTAATTTTCTATTTGCATAGAAACATATTCGCTATATATTTATGGCTCATTCATAGAAATAAACTATAAATTATATAAAAATAAGTAGATAAATACTTACAAAAGGTAACAGATGTAGCTCCACTGTTGAATAAAATATAACTGTATATTAATTAATTCCTTACTTGAGTAAGAATGAGCTCTACTGATTAGTTTAAACATAAGGATACAGAACTGAGGGATTACAGCTGCTAATGGATATTGCTTTAGTCCCCTTTAGTCTCCTTGATAAGTCTTAGTCTTTCAAAGGTTCCCTTTTTAAAATGGACTGACTGTTTTCAGAGGCAGAAAAGGAAATTTGTAATGAGTGCAGACAAATTAGATGATCCAAGCAGAATCTCTTCCATCTTTAAATCCTCACGTTGCAAGTCAGTAGCAGAGGGCTAGATAAGAAGTGCTAAAGCTGTCAGACTTCAGCAGAAGGCAGGCAGAAGTGCGTGTTCACAACTGACTCCTGTATTGTAAACAGTAACTGAATGTGATTATTTGATATCTAAATATGTCAGTGTGGATTCTCCACTTACTACTACACAGAGGTCAAAGACATACAGAAGATACTTTCAAGTAGCTTCTTTCAGATTCTGATGTTTCATCTATTCTTTCTGTCACAGTGAATACGAAAGTTTACTATTAGCTATTAGCCTGTAGCTCAGTCAGGAGACCTTGACTTCTAATCCCAATCAATCCAGTACACCAAACAGTGCCTGGATGTTTGCTCAGTGAAAATAGTTTCTGAAATGAGTTGTCCATTCAGCCTCTGTTTGAAAGTCTATTAATCGTTCCTTATCCATATTTAAGTCTTGACTCTTCCATTATGTGTCTAATCTTTTGAGCTTAAATATCCACCACTGACTCCAGGCAACTGAAGAACACATTTCAAGAATATTGAATTTTCAGGGAGGAGGGAGAGGGACGAAGGAGAAGACAGGAAAGTTTTTACTTATCTCTTGTTAAAAATAGAATAAGAAAATATAAGATGTGATCCATCCTTAAGCCCTAAAGCAGGATCATGTCTGCCAAACTGTTCTGGAGAGATGAGAAATCCCTAACTGTTCTGCTTCTCTCCCTCACAGCCTATTTCATTTAATCTTCATCTTCAATACCAGAAATAAATGTCTTTATTCCTAGCTTGAATATTACCACTAATTCTTATTTCAACTATCTCAGCAACAGTGAACTCTTTCTTTGTTAAAGCCCTCCACTATTTCCAAACTTGCTTTAAAAGAGCATGGAGTGTATATGGTGGTACAGTATGTTATGGGAGAATATTCCTATTGTGTCCGTGTCTTTGTACAAGTGCAGTGAGTCAAAGTGATGAGTCAACCCTGACCACACCTGGAATTTCTTCTGCCTGGATTGTAGGCTGAGAAGGAAAATACCAGAACTTTGTAATCTGAAAAGTACTGGAATTATACAGCTTCAAGACTTTAAGACTGTGCTTATAAAGCAGAGGAAGGAGAAAAGGTGAAGTCAGGCTCTTGAGTGTCAGTGATTGCCCACTGGTAAACACCAGAAAATTTAAAGTGAGAAATTCACTAAACTTGAGAAGGGAAGAACTTTTTATGATAGGCTGATCTCTTTACGTCTACATATCTATGTCTCTGTGTCAGTGTGTGTGGAGTAAATCTCATATAAACTTTGCAGTTTTAAATCTTTAATTAAGTCACTGTTTTGGTTATAGCAAATTCTATTCAATCACATTGTTAAATGGGCTGATGATTAAGTGTTAAGGATTACATAACCTAGTTTTGCGACGTACCTCAAAATTATTAATAAATCCTAAGTTGCTGCTAAATCAAAGCCATGTAAAAATTTATTTGAAAAAATGGATGACTCCTGATTTAGGATAAACTGCTGTGATTTGTATCTAACATAACAAAAAAAAAACCCCTGAGATTAAAAAATACTTATACAAAAGTTTACACTTAGTGAAACAATTTATAGCTGCCGTTTTTGCTTTATTTCTTTTGTGTGATATTTTCAGTTAGTAGTTAATGTTTCTGATGTATAGAAACTTATTTCTTTTTTTTAATTTCCAAAACTATATTTGAAATTTAAAGCCCTACAACTAGAGTTAATGAAAAATAATTTAGAATTAATTAGGAAATACTTTTTCTCTTAGGAAAATGTTATGTGTTAGTTTGCTCGAATAAAATATTTTTTTTAAATTCACAAGTTACATAAACATTTTTGAAAAATATTTGTCAAGGTTTTATCAGTTGCTGAGAAACTGAAGTAGCTGTCTTATTTCACATGTGTCCTACAGATTTAATTTGATTGTCTAAGTTTAGGCTGGTGTTGAAAAATGTAATTTCTCCTGCATGTGGATCATTGTATATGACTGAGTCAGTTCATTCATTTTCTGCTGAATTTGAAGTAGTTCAAATAGCTTGCTTAGTCCAGAAGTCCAGCTTTCAGATTGCTCATGTGGGTGAGATGAGTCCTGTCTTTGAATTCATAGTTCACGCTGGCTTCTCTGTGTGATTGAACTTTTGTTTATCTGTTTGATGTTGTCCTCAGTCCCTGACCAGAGCATTATTCATTTTCAGTGAAAGCATACAGAAAGCAGCAGTCTTTGCAGAATTTGTCTTTGGAGAATTTTTAGCACAGCACAGGTGGAAATTCAGGCTGTCTCACTTAGAGCCCTTACACTGTGTGGATGTGATATTTTTTTATGCAGCAGCAATTATACATCCGTTTCACTTCATGCTTGCTATAACCATGCCCCTTTCTGTGAACTTACCCTGGGGTAGAACCCAAACAAAAAAGAAAAAAACAAAAAAACAAACAAAACCAATAAACCCAAAACCCATTAAAAAATTTTAAAAAGACAAAAGAATAAAAAAAATAATTTATATTGCTCAATGTTGATGTTGCTCAAGAAAACATTAAGCTGATGATAATCTTCTAACACTTCATACTGAGAACTGCACTGAGGCTGGAACATCTTGGCATAAGGCTGCTTGCCAGCTGTTTTCTAATGAAATAAAATGGAAAAAGAAAAGAGGAAAGCTTGTTCTTTTGAATTTCATCATGTGAATGTGGTACTGAAGAGGAAAACCTGGCTTAGGGTCAGGTAGGGGCTCTAGGAAGAGGATGTGGCAACTTTAACAAAGAGAAGAATGAAAATGCTAGTGTAAATCTGTCTCAAAAGCCTACTGCTTTCCAGAGTATCTTGCATCTAGAACAATCCTGGATCTTGTTCATCCTGAAAATATGTAGATATGCCTCAGTTTAAAAAAAGCTATGGTTTCTGCTTATGAAGTGTATGGTGGAGCACAGAAAACACTTCCTATGCACATGTAATTCAGCGAACAGCTTTACTGTCTCATATCTCAGAAATCAGGTAGTCCCATTGATTTGGAATAATTTCCAGTAGGAAGACTAGGGTAATACTACACCAGTTTCTGGATATGCAGGTGAAAAGCTTTTCCTGTGCCTCCATTAGCAGGGCCGTCCATCTTGTGAAAGAGAATTTTGGAAAAAAATAAAGGGAAAGTTTTAAGCTTATTTACAGTCTTAGAAATGGTTTTGAGGTCTGTTATGAGAAAGAAAATTTGATGCTGATCACCTGGTAAGGTGGCTACAACTCCTTCTCTAAGTCTCTCTTCATGGAAGAAGATAATTATGTACATTTTCGTGTTGATGAAAAGCAATCCTTTGATGATCCAGGTTTGGAAGCAAGGAGAAGTATTTAGAAATGTGCCAACAGTCTGTGTTCACAGAAATAAACACAAAGTTACAGGAAAAAATGCCCCACAACAGAATGGTAGCTTGAGTGTCAAAGTTTTGTTTGAGACTTAGGAAATTTCTGGCAGTACAAGAAAGATTCGAATTCAGCTTTTTCTTTGCTATTTGGGAACATGAAACTACCACGTTACTGTCATTACTAGTGTATACTGCTACTTCCCAAAGGCACATAATACGCCCATGAGACTATCACGTTACTAGAATTCACTACAAAACAAAAACTCTTCTTTGGTTTATGTTTGCCTCCCCAGTAAGCTTGTTCTGTTGAGAAAACCTTGAACACAATTCTAAAAATATTTTATGGTAAATAATTATTCTTATTCAACAAATTTTAACTTGATTGAAGAAATTATTTCTCAGTACAGTAAATGTAACTGAAAATACTGAGCCACAGGTTAGTTTGCAGGTATGTTAGAGATATTCCAAAACCTTCAAGTTCCCCTGGAGAATTTCCTCTTACTTAACTATTCCTACAGCATGTCTTCTGTGTAGCAAAGTAGTAGCAAAGCAGAAAACAAAACAATCTGAAAACTCTATGTGGAATTGTTCTGTCACCATAAAACTAAATGTGGTGCCATTTCAGTTTCTGCTTAATATTACCAGTGAGGAAGAAAATTTATGTCTCTACCTTGCACAGTTGTTCCAAAGTTATCTCCTCAAAAATCCAAGGAAAACGAAATGCAGAAGAAAAGAGAGATAAAAGCAATATTCTGTGCAAATTAACACCAAGTAAACTGAAGATACTGCATAACACTTTCTACTGCATAATTTTTAAAATAAAACAGATGAAGGATTGAGTATGATTTGTACTAGTTACTCTTGTATTATTAGTATGTTTGTACTAAAGCACCCCATGAAATATAACACATTATGTATTTTCTATATTTTTTTTGAGAAAACAAAATAGTGCATTTTCCAAACTCATTTATCCAGAGCCCTCACTTCTCTGTGTATTTTTCTGCTAAAAAAAACCCAAATGTTTTCTGAAGTTTCAGAAAATTCTGCGGGTTTGTTGATCTCTGATAGCTTCCATACAAACATCACCCCTGACCTGCTTGGGTAGTTGCTTGGGTAGTTGCTTGGGCAGTTGCAATCTGTAAATATTTTCTTGCCCTTCTCTTTGATCTGTACAGTAAGAACTCAGATTTCATTGCTTTCTGACCTCTATGTGTGCCATGTACATGCTCAAAGAAAAACGTCTAATGATCACCCATCCGTTAACATTTTGCTTATGTTCAGTTGCAAGCCAGTGGCAGTGCAGTTGATCAGTGATTCTGTGTTTACTGTCCTGATAATAATTTTGTTCCTCTGACTGATACTGTTGCTCTTATCTGTATGAAGTTCATTAGAACTAATAGAGCTGCACAGGTAGATGAAACTGGAAACCTTTAGGAAATGCAGAATGGGTTTATTATTATTATCATTATTATTATTCATTCTGCTTTATTGACTTCCAGCACTCTTTCTGCTTCAGAAACAGTACAAAATCATCATTTCCAGAATACAGTGCTGTGCAAAAGACATTTCCTTGGCTTTTCTCCATTCCTTAATTCATGAACATAAGAATTCATTTGTAAGTTGAGATACAGAATGGAAGAATATTGTGAAATGAAAAGCGAAGCTATAAAAACGTGTTCTGAAAACAGTGTGGAGAAGCATTACAGACTGTTGAAATCCAAGGACTGTCATATATTTTACAGTCAGTTGTTTTGGCACTCCACAACTTCAGGATGGAAGAATGCCTCTATTTTGATGCCTAAAAAAAAAAATAAAAAGAAAAAAAATTTTCCCAAAACATTTTACAGTGTTTTTATGCAAGAAAATGGAATTTGTCCATTTAGAAGAATGTATTCTGCTACTTCCAGCACTGACAAAAGGCCCTGCACAAGCCCCAGCTTGTTTTTCTCTTTCTGCAAAAATCAAATTCTTAGCACATATTTCTCTTATTCACACCCAAAATACATTCACTCATATCTATAATTTATTGGGAGACCAGAAGCAATACATTTTTATTTCCTTAAGGAGTAGTCTGGAATGACACTGTTATTTTTATAAGGAAAGAACAAGTGAAGTTTAATAGCATTTTGAAAGGTCCGACATTATCTAGGTATCTCAGATAGCAGGGAATGAGCAGGAAAGTAAGGGAGGTACACTAGCACTAGTATAGTAAAATATTAGAACCTATACAACAAAAACAAAAGAAAATAAAAAGTTAAATTATTTGCAGGGTCGTCTAGATTCCTGAAGAGTGCTTCTCCGTATGATTAGTGAATCCTCAGGGATGAAGAAATTTTTGAAATTACATGGTCAGGATTTGGTCTATAAAATAGAATAGTGATACATATTCTCTGTGCACTGATTGTTGCCTAACCACTGGTTATTATGTTTTGTCTGTGAAAAGCAAACTCTGGGATATTTTCTAACAAATATTTTTTTCTGAAACTTCCAGTGGAAACTGAAAGATTTTTTTGTGAAAATTAACAAATTTCCTCACTCCTCAAAACTGCAAATAAATAGTTGAAAATATGATTAATTACAATTAAAAATATTTGACCCCTAAAGACAATCTGACACCCACTTCTTTTTTTTAAAAAAAAAAAATAGTCTTTTTTGTGATCTTACATTATATCATTATTTTCTAGCATGTGTGTTGAGCAGCAGTGCTGTGCATCTCTACCTCTGGATGCTGTCAGGAAGGAAAGATGATTATCTCAATCACACTAATAGTGCCCACTCACAAACCAAATATTGTATTGCAAAAATTCTGCATCTCATCTTGTCTCTTAGTGCGCAATGGCAGACTTAGGATGCAGTATTTCCTTCTCTGAAATGTTAATTTATGTGAATAGAATTCCCTTTTTCATAAATGCAAAAGGCTGTCCAGGAGGATTTTTACTTGTGAGAGAAAATACATCTCTCCATTTTGATAAAACTAGGCTTAGAAAATTTCTAAACACCTGGAAAAGTGACACATTTCATCCTTGATATTTTCAGACAGAATGCAAATAGTAATTAAATGGCATTATCACTATTAACAAATTATTATTATTGTTTCCTTGAGAGACTGTGATTAATGTGCAGGTTTCTTGGTATATTTTGAGTTTATTAAGAATTTCAGATAAAAATATTGTAGTCCTTGAAAACATGTAAATAAACATATACAGCATACCAATGCATTTTATAAATATACATTAATTATGCTATGGTGGATTTACAAATGGTAAAATACCTTATTGCATTTAAGAGATAGATGAAAAGCTTAAAATGAATAAGAATATATTTTGATAAGATAAGATGATAAGATGGATCTGAATATATTCTGCCTTTCAAAAATGTTTAAATCACATCCCTAAAGTTTTTTTACTGTCATTTAAAGCAGATTTCCAGATAGCGATTGATCCACTTGTGCCAGTTTAAAGGTATTGAGAACTTTTTCTGTTGTCTCCCAGAGATTTGTAAACTGGTCTTACAGCTTACTGTAAAAAATACTCAAATGAATTCAAAATACAGACTCTTAAATGGATTAATTAACCTCTCCACCTCATACTTTACAGGCACTTTTGTAAGTGCCAGTGAAGCATCCTATTGATTTTAAGATTTTTGCTTTGCCTTATAAATCTCTTCAGTGGCTGTTTCCACAATATCTGGGAGAATAATAAACGCTATAGTTCCCTTCCTACTGTTTAGATGCTAGCCCAGCAATGGCACCTTTGATCTTCTTAAACCTTCTTTGAGCTGTTTATTATTCCTTCTCACTCAAGACTTTATTCCCTACTATATATCAATGTCTCTTGCTAGACCTAAAATCAAGCCTAAGATCTGATGTTACACATAGACTGCTGGTATTATTCAGCTCCACTAGCCAATGATTGCAGTAGAATGATAATAACACGATATTTTATTTTTCTTTTCTATGTCAGCAAGAGGCTTGACACATCTGTTATTTCTTTTCATTACTTGTTTCAGGTATTTGCATGTATGCATATTCATTTCTGTATTTATTTTGCAGGATTTTGAGGCACTAGTAAGAAGCATTATATGAAAGGTATACCCATTTTCAGAGACAAAGTGATGTAGAGGGGAAGGAAATATTGGTGAAGTTAGAACGAAATTTTAGACATTTCCTTGACAACTATTTCCATTAAAAAAGGACATGTAAGTGAAGAAGATACTTTATCAAAAAAAAAAAAAAGGAAAGAAAAGGAATCACAAAGATTAAATTTCTCTTATTTTGGTAGAGTAAGAGGGGAGGAAAGTAAACAAAACCAAAAAGAACTCTTTATGTTATTCTATCAGTGATCTCAAATCTCAACTCAAAAGAGACTAATTTTTTACCTTTAAAAATATCAACTAGAGTATTATTCAATCACACCTGAACAAGAGAATATGTCACAGTTTTTATCAGTAAGTCAAAATGACTATTCCAGACAGCCTCAGAAAACCAGCCTTGTTTACATTCAAAGAATATCTTCTACAACTTTCAAATAAACAGAAACAAGCAGATGGAACTTAACTTTAGTCCTTTTTAAAGACAGTATTTTTTATTTTGCTTTCCTCTTTTCCAAAGGTTTACCTTTCAAATTCTGATTACTCTAGTTATATACTGGTGCAATTTGAGCAAGGAAAGAGCAAAGAAGATTGTAGTAGTAGTTTATTATTTCTCCAAGCTAGAACCTATCAACGTCTTCTCATCCTCTATTTTTAAACTATCAAGTCATGTTCACCTAGAAAAGAACAGTGGCTTGATGTTTGTTTAAGGTCAGAATATTTCCAGTTCAAATTAACAATGATTAAACTCTATAGATAAAGTAGTTGATGCACCAATGCAAATAAAAGAGACAGGATGATGTCTTCCCCTTATTAATCGAAACTATGTAGCAATTACAGTGGTAATTTATCAACTACAACAGCATTGCCATGGTATGTCTGTTCTACTTCTAGGTAAGAATAGGCAAACTTAAAAAACAAACCCTTCAGAATATTAAAAATGGATGAGTTCGAAGAAAACGTGAAAATTTAGCAGAGACTTTTTTTTTCTTAAACATTATACCACAAAAGTGAAGTAAATCTCTCTCTGTATAAAGGCTAATACCAAAGTTAAGTCACAGATGTATATACACAGAGAAATATTTAGTTGTCAGTCATGCTTAGTATACGTAGTGTTATAGCAAAATAATTTGGAGAGAAATATTTTGAAAAATTAATTCTAAGGCAATAAACTCATTCTAGTTTATTATGTAGGAAAAAAGAGTAGATGGAAAAATCTCTACACACACACACACAAATTAAGAATCCTAATGTCCATCTAGATACAGAGTGCATGATTTTATTCCCCAAACTGCAATTAATTAAGAACATGCATTTTTACAAATGCATTTTTACAAAGGACCAGAAACTTGCCATCAGAGCCTCACAGGGCAAATGATCTCAATAAATTAAAGAAACTGATTTTTCCCTCAGAGATGGAGAAGTAGACTGTATTATGTTTCATTGCTCTTTGGAAGTTCCTTTCAAAATTACGAGGAATATAAAGGCCATACCATTGAAATAATGCAGTCTAGGGTAACTAGTGTCATCTGTACAATACAGTAATCTAGCTGTTAAATAAGCTAAGGATAGGGGGTTTTTTTCCACTTTTTAAATCTGACTTCTACAGTAGAATGAAGCAACTGTCTGCCTAGCTGATGAAGTATGAAAAATTTGTATAAGACCACACACAGATACACCTACCACAACTCCTACATTTGCAATAAATAAAACGGAGAGAAATACCTGTATGAGCAGAAAACTGTCCACATTGTATATTCATTTCTCCTCACTGGCACTGTAGAGAAATGCTAAATATCAGCTTCCACTCAAAACCAGTTTCCCACATTTTCTGAAAGACAGAAACATTGAAATAGAAGACAGAATAAGCAGCATCCTGCAGAGTGTTTGTACAATACAAAGGTGATTTGAACACTTGTCCATTCATTATAATGTGTGAGTTCAAGGACTCTCCAGTCCTAAGGTGGTCTGAACCTGTGTGTTTTAGGCTATCTTTAAAGAAGGATACTACCAGAAAAGCAAGAATATAAGAGAAGGTGTATAAAAGGAAACAAAGAGGAAGAAACATAAACTCCATAACGAAGGAGTACTTGGTAGAAGACGAGTACCTATACATGTATAGACTACTGAGGTTACACACTCAGAAGACTTCCATATCATAAGAGAAAAATGCCAGGACTTCATGTTCCTTTACTGTGGCAAACTGTGGGATTTGAAGCAATGAACATTATCAGATAATCTGCACAAGGCAAGAAGACATGATAGGGGACTCATGAAGATTTCATAGCCTCCTGGAACAACTGCTCTTGGAGCTCCTGATTTAAACTGACTGTAAGAGAAATTTAGACACCTTGTTTATGTGAAGACACTGACATGCTGTAAACAGACACACAGTAGACATCTATATTTAGACAACCAATACGGTGATATCTTTTGGCATTTGAGATACCTCAAATGTCCAGGAAGATTCTAAAGAATGCTCCTGAAAGGCACAAATATCCCATATATTTTTTGCCATATCTGTCAGTCCAGCTAGGATATTTAGGATACCCTAGAATTTCTCAAAAGGCACTGTGGGCAGCGGAATGTAATTTCTTAGTGTCAAGCCAAATACCACCTTCAATAAATTTAACTGCTTCAAGGGTGAGACAGTGCTTGCAATTAAGAAGTGTGGGTTGCTCTTAGAACCTCAAGAGGAAGTTTATGCACCTAAGGCACTACCTCCTAGTATTCTGCGAAGAGAAGATGGAACAAGAGGATTGAAGCTGATAGCCTGTGTCTTGTTAACGTCCTGACTCATTCTGAATTTCAGTAAGCTATCTGGGTCAGTCTTCTACAGCAGTGAATTTCACAAGTTAACTATATTTTTCTCAAAATAGAGTTTTCTTTCCTGCAGAAGTAAGATAGAGTAGTAGCTGGAACACAAGACTTGACGTGGAAAAAGGGCTCTATTTCAGGAACCTTCTTGGACAGGTCATTTATTCAATTTCTGTATAAGTTTGTGTAGCAGTAATAGTAGGATAGCAATGCCTACTTATTTCACAGCCGCTTGATGCTGTTTCTTTAAAAAGTCTTATGCATGGGCTTATCTGAAAACCCAACTGGAAAATTCATGTTCTCAAAGTTAAATAAGTTAATCAATCATCATAGAAAAACTCTTAATTCACCTTTTGTAAGTTTTATTTTACATACTCTAAAGGATTTTAGGAGCATATGTTGCATTGCACACCATTATTTTATTATAAAGTCAAATATCATTCAAGAGAAAAATAATATTGCAACCTCTTTTACTTTATCTTGAAAACTGCATTTCACAGCACAGTGCTTATTGAACAGAAAAACAATTGTCTTCCTTTTGTACAGCGCTCCTTAGTGTAGACTGGTACCCCTTGCTCTGAAGATCATGAAGGTTTGCGTTTTCCAGCATAAACCACAGAGCATTAAGTTACTATAAGAAACCAAAAGCCAACTCACTGTTCATAGTCTTGTAAAGTGGCATGAAAAGAGATAAGGAAAAAATGGGGGATATTTTTAAAGAATTTTGAAAAGTATTTCTTATTCTTTTCTAGAATAAAAAAGCATGTTGAAACAATTCACTTTAAAATGTGCAAAAATGTTTGATTTACATTTTCCTTAAGCTGGGAATTGTCAAGACACTTAAATGTCTATCCATTACCACATAACTTTGTGTAATAATGTAATACTTTCTAAATAGCAAAGAAAATTTGATTTATAGAGTAGCAAATGTATACTTTCTATAAAATATAAAATATAAAATAGAAAATAGAAAATAGAAAATAGAAAATAGAAATTTGTGCAGAATCAGAGAGAAAAGCACAGTCAAAAATACATAGAAGTAAGCTAAAAAACTTTAAAAAAATCATGTAAATATGCTTGTGAAGTTGCTTAAATAACAAACACTTAGATTTTAGTTGTAATAATTTAAATTAATTTAAGAACACCATTGTATAAATTTAAGGTATATTTTGGCTATCATGTACAGAGCTTTTAGAACATATTAACAGGAATATTAAATATTCAAATGCTATGTAACCATCTCATGGAGGCCTGGGCTGGTTTCTGTTTGTCTGTGGTGCACCTGTAGGATTCTTAGAAGCTTTCACAACGTTATGAGACAGGATTGTCTTTTTTAGTGTACTGGATAGAATTACTACACACAATAAATTTCAGAGAAGTTACATACACTAAAACCTTCCTTTGTATGAGATAAAGAACATGGATGTCTCTTGTTTATGCTACGTATTCGGGCATGGAAGCCTGCCAGGAAAATAAAGACATGGCTTAGAAATAAAAAATAAAAAAAAATCCCACAAGTAGGAAAAAAATATGAGAAATTATGCAATCACTGAAACATTATATTACTATCAGTGACTTTTTCAATACCACTGTTAAGACATAGTAAAGAGATTCGATAATTTTTTAGTGCTCTCAAAGGATGCAAAATAAACTGAGTAAAACCAGATTACATTAGATAATAAATATTGTCTAAATTAAATATATTCAGTCTCTAATGATATTTTCAAGGCAATGTCTGAGATGTGTGGTAAGTTGTCTAATGATTTCGGAAAAAAAAAGTTTAGAAATGTTGGCTATTACTACTAAGTGAATTATTTGTCATATTAAAGAGACCAATGTGCTTAGACATTCATGAGTGTCAAATAAATGGTACACAAATATCTGGGCCTGAATAATAGAGGTATTTAATTATTGTTAAATAGAGACAAGAGAGGAGAAAAGGAAAAAAACCCAAACCCAAAACAGAATCAGAGATCTTGTAGGCTGTGCATCACCCATTTCCAAATCTTATCCATGGTAAATATTTGCCACTCTAGTGTTTTGGAAAAGGATTAAAAAAAAAATAAACCCCCCCAAACATGAATCCTGTGTTGCTGTAAGAAAAGACTGATAGAAAAACAAGTTATTACTTGATTGCATTGATTTATGGAATAGATTAAAGTTAACATTCTATTTCCAAAAGCTGTAAGAAAAACAAAGCAAAAAAAATTGAAGTGTTTTTTCCAACTGCTCCATTACATATTGTTCTTAAGTGTGGAAGAAGTTGTTTGTGTTATTTAGCCAACTGTCAGTGCTATATTGCTATTATTTAGAAGTTAACAAATGTTCTATAATGTAAACTGGGCACAACATTCTCAACAGCCCACAAGCCAGATGCATTTTCTATCCTAAGGGTTTTAGTATCTGTGAAGCACTGAGAAACTGAAAAAATATTTATTCTCCTTTCTGTTAAAAATGTTTATCAGTTTTCAGTGGGATCAAACCAAACTTTTATTTTTATTTTTAATGTTTTGTTTTCAATGTTGAAATATATGGACATATATTTGTGCACCTATTTTAAATATTATCATCCCTGATCCAGGTAAGAAACAATTCCAAATCACGTTGAGATCTCTGTCTGTAGCAGCAGAAGTGACCTGAAATTCCAGCTGAAGGCCAGATTAAATTTTTGTATGTCACTTTGGCCTCAATATCTGGACAGTATAAATGTAAGTATAAACAGAACACAAAAGAACACAAAGACTCCTTGTATGTTGTTTACCTATAATGGGGAGCAGCCTTAGTGTTCTACAATAAAAAAAAAAAAACAACAAAAAAACCCCAAAAAACCAACATAGATTGTCTTGAAGTCTTTGGATGATTTTGTAAGGCTCATTTCATTCCATGCTGGACCACTGGGCAGAGTCCAATGGCATGAGATTTAACACGGCCAGATGCCGGGTCCTGCACTTGGGGCAAAACAACCCTGTGCAGAGCTACAGACTAGGAGAAGTCTGTCTAGAAAGCTGCCAGGAGGAGAAGGACCTGGGGATGTTGGTTGACAGCCGACTGAACATGAGCCAGCAGTGTGCCCAGGTGGCCAAGAAGGCCAATGGCATCTTGGCTTGTATCAGAAACAGTGTGACCAGCAGGTCCAGGGAGGTTATTCTCCCTCTGTACTCAGCACTGGTGAGACCGCACCTCGAGTACTGTGTTCAGTTCTAGGCCCCTCACCACAAGAAGGATGTTGAGGCTCTGGAGTGAGTCCAGAGAAGAGCAATGAAGCTGGTGAAGGGGCTGGAGAACAGGCCTTATGAGGAGCGACTGAGAGAGCTGGGGTGTTTAGCCTGGAGAAGAGGAGGCTGAAAGGAGGTTGTGGAGAGGAAGGTAATGGCCTCTTCTCCCAAGTAACAGGGGACAGGACAAGAGGGAATGGCCACAATCTCCACCAGGGGACTTTTAGGCTGGACATTAGGAAAAAATTTTTCAGAGAAAGGGTCACTGGGCACTGGAACAGGCTACCCAGGGAAGTGGTTGATTCACCTTGACTGGAGGTGTTTAAGGCATGGGTGGATGAGGTGCTGAGGTGCATAGTTCAGTGTTAGATAGGAATGGTTGGACTCGATTATCCGGTGGGTCTCTTCCAACCGGGTTATTCTATGATTTATAGTACATGAAGTGATTTCATCACTCATTATGTGAAAAAAAAAAAAAAGAAAAAAAAGGCTATCTTTTTTTTTTCTTTACCTGGGATATAGAGCAGTATCTGTGAGGCTAAAGCATATTATTTTTATTTATCTTGACAGACTTAGAACCCAAAGTAATAAATGGGACACTTTGAAGTATAGGTTAGTACATGTAGATATGCACTTGGTGGTATCTTACTCTCATAAATTATACAATAATTTTGGAGGAATGAAATATTCATTTATGATAATGATGATGAAATACACTACTATAGTAAAAAATGACTCCCCTTCAAGAGATAAATTATGAACTTTTATGGAACTCTAATGTTGATATGTTAAAGAGCTGATACTTGCCAGAATTTTAATATAATATACTTAGTAAATAATATTGCAGAATCCTAAGGCTATATATGAGCATGTTCATTTACCCACCCTGAATCTGACAACTTCTCTGGGGCCATACCTAGGGAGCACATATTGCAGAAATAGTTTGCCCTTCTCCCAAAATACAATTATCAATATTAGGTTACAAATGTATATTACGTCATAAAAATGTAAACTATATTTTAGAATTAAAGATGAAACAATAGAAGGAAGCTAAGACCTTTTGAGTGGAAAATGGTGCATGCCTGCTTCAGATTTTTAATGCTCAAAATTATCATAGAAATTTGACAGTAATGCATCTGAATGATATCATGATATAAATAAAAATAGATTTATGCCTCCTAGATGCGTATTCATTTTGAGTAGCTATTCCTCAAAAACTGCTCTAGATTTTTGTTTATTTAAGTCTATGTCTGTTAAAATGTGCAGTTATAAAAAGAAAAGAAGACGCCTTTCATAGATACTTGTTAATAATTCCGATTAAATGTGACTAAAAATATGGATTAATGAGGGGGACAAACAATAGGAAAAGCAATCCATTTCCCTTCTTACTAACCAAAGAGAAAATTAATATCACTGTATTAATCATGTACAACAGCTGGCATCAAGACCATAGATGGGATAGCATTTGTATATTAGTGGTTTAAACAGATGGGCCTTAGTAGGGAAGTTGGGATGAAAAAATAACTATTTAAAAATATATGGATGTACAAAGTAACCTCCTCTATTTATTCTGATCTTGATAAGACCTGAGATGTCGATTAGGAGTTGAAGCTCTCATAGAATGGAATTCAGTTTTGTTACTGTATATTTGAGTTACTTTATCCAGTTAGTGTTTCTCCTCTCATGTATTCAAATAGTTACAATCATAATATGTAGGGTTACTGAAGGAGAGTAATATTAGAATATGTATTTGTAAGAAAATTTCTAATGATATAAAATTTAACTCTAACTCACACAAATAATCCCACAATAGCAGCATTTCTTTTTTAGCATCAAGGTTGCTAACTACAGCTTGTATCTAGCAAAAATTTTACATGTTGGTGACTTTATCCTATTGATTTAATGGAGAATAAACATGGGCAAAGTTATTCGCAATGATAATGACTATCCCTTCACGTTTTTTATTATAGATTGCCTTAAGTTAATTTTCATTAGATTGTTTTACTTTAGAGTACTAAAAAGTTGCTAAATGCCATCTTAAAAATGGCTTAATTTTAGTATTATTATTATTCCTCATGCAAGATAAAAAATAAATGTATTATTTGGAGACAGAAGTAATATTTAAACTGTGACAACCCATCTAAGCATATTTCAAGATAGAGCATATCTTTGATGGCAGCATCAAGATAAAGCAACACAAAGGCTTTACATTGAATAATTCAACACTTCATTTGCCTTTGAAAATCCTCTGGAAGCACATTATAGACCACTTCTTTATTTTTTTTCTTTCTCCCCTACCACTTGTTTTAGTCAACTCAGTCCTTAAAGTGTTGGTTCTGTTTGCTGTTGGAACAAGAAATACTTATAATAAGTGAAAAGCACTGATCCACATCATCACTCCCATTTCCACATTCACAGCTGAACTCTACATAATTTCCTCATTTTCTTTTAGAATTGTCAGCACTTCCACAGCACCATTATCACACACATTCTAGAGTGAGAGTTGTGTGTGTGTTTGTCTATGCAGGTATGTTCCCCCTTGGTGAATATGAAATTTATGGAGGGACATGTTCTAATGAGACTGAATTGGAAGACTCTTGCAAAATACCCATCTGCCTAGTTTAGTTTTATCTGAAATATGAGAATACAAAGGAATAAAACTTATCTGTAGAACTCTTCTTTCAAAGGATGTTTGTGACATTCAGATTAAAAGATGTTGGAGCATCATCTGCCTTTCCAGGAATCAAAAGGCATATCGGCATATAACCTTACTATTTAGTGTGACTTTTCTGGTATACCAAGATAATTATACTTTTTTATCAAGTTCTACTTCCCTATCTTGTTTCCTAGCACCTAGCCACCTGTTTCTAACGCAACTCCAGTGATGGTAATTTTTTTCTGCAGAACAATGTTGGTGGAATGTGAAGTGGATTATGAGCAGCATGAATACATGGGAAATTTGCCTTTATTTTATATTTTTAAATATTTCTTTAAACTACAGGTTCACTTAGCAAAACTCATTTGTTCTCTTATTTCTATCCTTTGTTCAACAGTTTACTGTACATTCTTCAGTACCCAGCTATTTCTATTTTTACTGTTCATTTAAATGTTAAAAAGACAGATTCATTTCAACTGCAGAGGCTGTTCAAATACCATGAATTACATGACTTAGTGCAAAGAAATTCAAAGCTTAGAATGAAGCTCATCATGCTATGCATGCATGACCCCACTTCAGGTATTAAACTGGTCTCAAAACAATGACCATTCTTTCTTGCAATATTGAGGTTTAACTAGATGAGATGTGCGGCCCAACTCCGATCCTATTAAAATCAGTGGGATTTCATTCCTAGAAGGATTTTAATATAATTATAATTGCTTTCGTTTTTTATAAAGCTTGTCTATTTTTTATTTCAATCCTTTCATATGGCTGTGTCTATGTCAAAGCTCTGAATTTAAAAGAATGAAAGAAAAATAGAGAAAAACCCTGTTCTTGCTCTTTTCAGTATTCTTCAAAGTGACATGGCTAAATATCTCAGGAGGGATTTCTGGGATATGCTTGGACATGAGTTAGCATTGTACATTGCTAATAGAACCTGAAATAAAGAAGACTCCTGAGAACCAGGGGATTTAGACCTAGACCTGCCAAAATTAGATTTCTCATTTAAAAATTCTGCTTGTGTGCTGCAGACACAGGAAAGACTTCATTATGTAGTAGAAACAGAAAAAAGTAGCAAATTTGACAAGCTTATTAAAACTCTTATATATGTTCTTTAAATAATCATTGATTAAAGAAACTTGACACCTTATAAAATAATTTATTTCTTGAAAGTCATATTATAAATACTGTGAAAGACTGCTACAACTGAGGGCTTGGCTTATAGGCTAATTAGTGTTTTTTTGATCACAGTGATTAAGATTTATAGTTCTTGACTAATTCTTTTTCTCTTGTATATAATAAAGAGTAAAATTTCTAAAAGTACTGACTCCTTCCCCCTGATTTCAGCAGTACAAACATATCCTTAAAAAATATGGACAACAATATCTACCAACATCTTTGGTGAGATCCTGGTCTTATAAGACATTTAGTGTAAGCAGGATGCTGAATGTATTAAGAGTCTCAGCAGAACAATTCTTCTGCATAAATACAGATTGGGGCACAAGGAAATGGCACATCGGTGAATGTGTTTGTCCCAATGCCTGCAAGACTTTTGTTCAATGACAAAGATGATACTGCTTCTGGTGTGCACATGGCACTGTATATGATATCTTTTAGAAACTGGTACTATTTACATTTTAATGTAATCATATTTTAAAAATATAAGAATATTGTAAGCAGAGAAACATTTTCATTCCTTTAATGTTTTAGTCATGCAATGCAGTGGCTATCCTTCATGCTGGATGTTGAGCTTTAGTTTAAAAAGTCTGTATTCTTTTCTAAATTCTTTACATTGAATATTTTTACAGGAAAACTTACTTTTGTATTCTAATTTAAACACATAATTAATTCCCATTTCCAAAGATAAACCAAAGTCAGTATTCTGGGAACAAGCTTTTATTCACAGTACTGAAAAAAACTGTTTCAGGGGTATGGAAACAACCAACCAACAATAAAACTCACAGTTCCCACAATTTTTAAATGACAGAAAGATCACCTCTTGTGAACTTTTAACCAGAGACAATATGATCCTTATACGGTTTTGCAGAAATTATTATATTTGTGATTCAGAGGTTTTAAGGCATGAAAAATTTGCCACATTATTTGAAAGATGAGCCAGTGGTTGACAGCCTTTAAATTCTAAAACGTTTTATTGTTCTGGTGAATTGACTTCAACTGTGGCAGTATTGCAAAGAGCTACACCAGGTCAGGACATGGGAAGGATTTTGTTCAACACTTACGCATCACCTGCTCATCTTGGGCTTGTTACAAAAAGCTGGCCTTTGACTTTATTACTCATGCTTTAGAAGACATTTGTTTGGGCATCAAAATCCTTAGTAGGACAAGGGAAAGGCTGTGGATGTGGTCTTCCTGGACTTCAGTAAAGCCTTTGATACAGTTTCTAACAACATTCTACTTCGGAAACTGTCGGCCTCTGGCCTGGACAGGCGCACACTCTCCTGGGTGAAAAACTGGTTGGATGGCCGGGCCCAGAGGGTGGTGGTAAACGGAGTTAAATCCAGCTGGAGGCCAGTGACAAGTGGGGTTCCCCAGGGCTCAGTGCTGGGTCCAGTCCTGTTTAATGTCTTTATCAACGACCTGGATGAAGGCATCGAGTGCTCCCTTAGCAAGTTTGCAGATGACACCAAGCTGGGTGGAAGTGTGGATCTGCTGGAGAGCTGGGAGGCTCTGCAAAGGGACCTGAACAGCCTGGACTGCTGGGCTGAGACCAACAGCATGAGGTTTAACAAGGCCAAATGCCGGGTCCTGCACTTGGGGCACAACAACCCTAAGCAGAGGTACAAACTAGGAGAAACCTGGCTGGAAAGCTGCCTAGAGGAGAGGGACCTGGGGGTGCTGGTTGACAACCGACTGAACATGAGCCAGCAGTGTGCCCAGGTCCAATGGCATCTTTGCTTGTATCAGAAACGGTGCAACGAGCAGGTCCAGGGAGGTTATTCTCCCCCTGTACTAGGCACTGGTGAGACCGCACCTCGAGTACTGTGTTCAGTTCTGGGCCCCTCACCACAAGAGGGATGTTGTGGCTCTGAAGCGAGTCCAGAGAAGAGCAACAAAGCTGGTGAAGGGGCTGGAGAACAAATCTTATGAGGAGAGACTGAGAGAGCTGGGGTTGTTTAGCCTGGAGAAGAGGAGGCTGAGGGGAGACCTTATTACTCTCTACAACTACCTGAAGGGAGGTTGTGGAGAGGAGGGTGCTGGCCTCTTCTCCCAAGTGACAGGGGACAGGATGAGAGGGAATGGCCTCAAGCTCCACCAGGGGAGATTTAGGCTTGAGATTAGGAAAAAATTCTTCACAGAGAGGGTGGTTAGGCATTGGAACAGTCTGCCAAGGGAGGTGGTTGAGTCACCGTCCCTGGAGGTGTTTAAGGTTAGGGTAGATGAGGTGCTTAGGAGCATGATTTAGGGATTGGTGGGAATGGTTGGACTCAACAATCCAGTGGGTCTCTTCCAACCTGGTTATTCTGTGATTCTGTGAGTATATCCAAATCAGTGACAAATTCTTCAAGGTAGTTGTTGTTCATCAATTGTAATAAATAATGTTAACCATATTGTACCTACTAATTTAGCCCTCTTTTTGAAATCAGAAGAACAGGAAGGCAGGCTGAACATAAGAGGATGTCAAAGATTTCTTTTTTTCTGTGGTCATTTCTGTAGCTCATAGCTACGTTCAATAGAACCAAAGACTGAATAGAAAACACCTAAACAACAGTTGTATCCTGCAGCAATGATCAAAATGACGAAGAGTGGCTGAGAGAGCTGGGGTTGTTTAGCTTGTAGAGGAGGCTGAGTGGAGACCTTAGTGCTCTCTAAAACTGTCTGAAAGGAGGTTGTGGAGAAGAGGGAGCTGGCCTCTTCTCCCAAGTGACAGGGAACAGGACAAGAGAGAATGGCCTCAGGCTCCACCAGGGGACGTTCAGGCTTGACATCAGGAAAAAAAAATCACAGAAAGGGTAATCTGGCACTGGAACAGGCTGCCCAGGGAGGTGGTTGAGTTTAAAAGACGAGTGGAGGAGGTGTTCAGAGGCATATTGAGTGATTGATAGGAATGGTGGGACTCGATGATCCAGTGGGTCTTTTCCAACCTAGTGATTCTGTGATTCTGAAATATATATATATTTTTTTTTTTCAAATAGTACTATTTGTCTTATTTGAAGAATAAAAAATGCAAAAAGGTGAAAAATAACACAAACAATAATACACTCAGTATTGTCTACTATATTCTTAAAGAACCCTGAAATGACTCTGACTCCTTCAGAGTTATGTATGGCTGGAGAAAGGCTCTTTCAGTATTAATTAGGGTGTAATGATAGGAGTTTGTTTATGATAGTTCTCTACCTTGTTAGATATTTTGGAATTTAAAATCTAAACCCCTTTAGTGTAAGAGGTATAGCTACATCCTTCAAAAATCCTAAGGTCTAGGTCTAGATTTTGTTCTTGAAACAGGCATGACAGGCCAAAAATGTGAGGAACTATAGAGAAAAAAATTTAGTCTAAATAATCTAAGATTCAAATATACCAGTTTGATTAGCTCTAGTGTCTGCAAGAAAAGCTGAGAAAACTAGATTCTCAGTAAAACAAGAACAGGAGAAAACTAGATTCTTAGTAAAACAAGAACAGGAGAAAACTAAAATTTTTTTCAGCTACAACCTGATCTAAGTTGCTCCTTCTTGGAGCAGGGGTCTAGACCAGACAATACCCAGGGATCTGCTCTAAACTGTATCATACTATGATGCTCTCCAGGTCTGCAGGACTGAATGGAGATTTCTAGCCACAGTGCATTAACGTGTTCCTGAAATGCACTTTCACATTTAGTTTTATCTGAAAGCAATACTTTTTGTGCATGTTAGACTTATCTACTGCATGAGCCAAACCAGAAAAAAACCCAAATAATCAGAATATTCTTATCAGTGACATACCTCTGGTATGAATTAAAGCATAGTTGCTACATCCTGGATGAACTGTGGAACTTAAAATTATTAAATATGTTAATTAGGATAAAATTATTATTAGTTTACCTTGTATCTATATGTAAGTGTACTAGAATAGTGTAATTAACAAGAGTTCCTGTGTATTTTGTAGTACCTCTTATGGCAGAGTCCAATATGAAATATGAGTATGTGGCAGAAATATGTAAGTGATTTGACTGCTAAAGGGGCAAAGAAAGATGTATGTTGTCAAATGAAAGAGATGCCCAGGTTTTAAAATATTAACTCCAGATGTTAAAACATTGCCAGACAAAGGACAAGATGAGTACAAGGGACAGAGAATGAGCAGAATACACTTCTAAATACATTAGGATATTGACTAAAAAAAATGAATACTGGGTAAACAGCATCAGGAGCAGATAAGCCCTCCTCTCAATTTTTTTTGCATGACTGGGAGGGGGAATAGGAAGGAAAAGCTAAGAAGAAAGGAAACAAGAACAGTTTAGTTCTGGCTTCTTTCAAGTCTGATCACCCTGACCTCAGTGACTAAGGATGACCAAGAACTGCAGCCATCAGCACCAACTCTGCAGTATCAAACCTATGGTATTTTGTACTCACAGGTAATTTGAGTTGTTAAGACTAATAATTTCATCTGCATAGAAATAATTATTGATGATATATAAGAATTAATTATTTGTATGAAGGATTCTTTTAATATGTTAATTTATTAAAGTTCTGTTTTAAACTTTAAAATGCGTCTAACTTGTCAGTCTTCTGAAGATGCTTGTGGTAACAGTCTCTAATTCCTTAATTCATGTAATACGAAAACAGTCTTTAATTGTAAAGTTGTTCCCTCTGTGTACAAATGCCGGAGCTAGAGGAGCAAAATGAGGCTCCCATGATCCAAGAGGAGGTGGTCAGAGCCTTGCTAGACTGACTAGACACCCACAAGTCTATGGGGCTGGATGGGATTCACCCGAGGGTATTGAAGGAGCTGGCGGATGTGCTGGCCAAACCCCTTTCCATCATCTTCCAACAGTCCTGGAAGACTTGGGAAGTTCCACTGGACTGGAGGCTGGCTGATGTTGTGCCCATCTACAAGAAGGGTCACAGGGAGGATCCAGGGAACTACAGGCCTGTCAGTCTGACCTCAGTGCCAGAGAAAGTCATGGACCAGGTGATCTTGAGTGCTATCATGAAGCACATGCAAGAGAACCAGGTGATCAGGCCCAGTCAACACGGGTTCTTGAAAGGCAGGTCTTGCCACACTGCCCTGATTGCCTTCTATGACAAAGTGACTCGGCTGCTGGATGAGGGAAAGGCTGTGGATGTATCTTCCTGGACTTCAGTAAAGCCTTTGACATAGTTTCTAACAACATTCTGCTTTGGAAACTGTCGGCCTCTGGCCTGGACAGGCGCACACTCTCCTGGGTGGAAAACTGGTTGCATGACCGGGCCCAGAGAGTGGTGGGAAATGGTGTTAAATCCAGCTGGAGGCCAGTGACAAGTGGGGTTCCCCAGGGCTCAGTGCTGGGTCCAACCCTGTTCAATGTCTTTATCAACGACCTGGATGAAAGCATTGAGTGCACCCTTAGCAAGTCTGCAGACGACACTAAGCTGGGTGGAATTGTGGATCTGCTGGAGGGTCGGGGGGCTCTGCAAAGGGGTCTGAACAGGCTGGACAGCTAGGCTGAGTCCAATGGCATGAGGTTTAACAAGGCCAAATGCCGGGTCCTGCACATGGGGCACAATAACCCTGTGCAGAGCTACTGACTGGGAGAAGTCTGTCTAGAAAGCTGCCTGGAGGAGATGGACCTGGGGGTGTTAGTTGACAGCTGACTGAACATGAGCCAGCAGTGTGCCCAGGTGGCCAAGAAGGCCAATGGCATCCTGGCTTGTATCAGAAATGGCGTGAGGAACGGCTGAGAGCGCTAGGGTTGTTTAGCCTGGAGAAGAGGAGGCTGAGAGGAGACCTCACTGCTCTCTATAACTACCTGAAAGGAGGTTGTAGAGAAGAGGGAGCTGGCCTCTTCTCCCAAGTGACAGGAAACAGGACGAGAGGGAACGGCCACAAGCTCTGCCAGGGGAGATTTAGGCTGGACATTAGGAAAAAATTTTTCACAGAAAGATTAGTTGGGCACTGGAACAGGCTGCCCAGGGAGATGGTTGATTCACCTTCCCTGGAGATGTTTAAGGCACGGGTGGACGAGGTGTTAAGGGGCATGGTTTAGTGCTTTATGGGGGTGGTTGGACTCGATGATCCGGTAGGTCTCTTCCAACCTGGTTATTCTATGATTCTATGATTCTCTCTATATATATATATATGTGATCCTTATTTTTAACTTTCTGTATGCTTCCAATGAATCCTTTTGGTGATGAAAGATCAGACCTGAACAGATCATCCAAGACATTACAGAGAGTTTTTTGAAGGTTTTTTTCCTATGTGTATTAGTGCATTGTACATATACATTTTTTAAATATGTGTGTGTATATATACACACACACACATTGTCTGACTAAAAGCTAATCAAATTGCCTAGAAAGACTTTGTGAGGATCAGATAAGTCATGTTTTCTGGGAGAACTGGGAAACGTAATCCATGAAGAGCAGAGTACACTGACTCTGTTACTCGGAATAAAATAAAGAAGAGTGATAAGACCATTGTCCCTGGAGTTAAAATCACCAAAGAGTCATTGGAATATGTGCTCAGGCTCACTACTGATTGTATCTGGGCACAAGGACTGAAACAATCTTGGATCTGCAGGGCTTTGACGGGAGGAGTGCCCACTGTGGGACTTAATGCTCCAGTAGGTGCCCACATCTAGCTATCCGAACACTGTACAGGTGCATTTAAGTAGGTTGTTATACACACACAGACTCCTTTCTAGTTCTTTGTAGGTAGAAAATTGTGTGTATGTGCATTCATGAGATTCTGTGTCATAGAATAAGAATGTCCTAAATTTTCAAAGGATTTTAAGCACAGAAAAAGGTTCTGCAAATAAATTTGAGAAGAATAATACTACATATGAAATATGGAACATCAGAAATATAAAAAAGACAATTTTCAGTGCATAAAATAAGTATCTATAAGAGTTAGATGGTTTTTACTGCTTTTCAAAACTGCAGGAGATTCTCTGTTATCATTCCATCCTACCAAATAACATTTTATACACCCAACAATTGACCAGCACTGGCTAGGCATCACTATCATTCTAGAAGAGAAATCAAAAGTAATTTCCTGTCCTCTTTTGCCTATAAGGCCTAACCTATTGCCTTTTATTTTTCTGGATTTATGGGTACTGGAGTTCTGGCTGAACAGAGACATAACTTTGTCAGAAAAATATTTCTTTCCAGTATGTCCTGTGGTGTGCTGGGTACTTTGTTATACAGCCATTCACTTTTTGACTAAGGGCAAATGCTTTAATCATGAGCTTATTATGCAAAAAAAAGTAGCCATCTCTACTTTAGTGAGTTTCAGTGCAATCATTTTTGAGTTCATCATGCTTAGAGTGAGACTCATGATTCAGGCTATACTGGAGATGCAATCAATGTTTAAGAAAGTCTCTGACTAAATATAGATTGCAATCGAGTATGAGAGTGAGATAGGGTCCTCAGGAGGAGGAGAAAAAAAAAGGAGCAGTATGTATCTTTAATGTTCTTGAAGAACACTTTCACTTAACGAAGGAAGAGCCTTTTGATTTTTGAATGCCCTCATTGTCTGGTGGGAACTCTGAATTTCTGCTTAAGGTCTTGGGATCTCAGCTCTGTCTATATTCCATTCTGAAAGAAATGCAGGACATTGGATTTGTCTCTCTTATTTACATGTATTTTAAATGTCCAGACTAAAATATAGTCTTCTCAGTATCCCTTTGATGTATGAACTTTAAGCTTTATGTTAATTAAATAAACCTTTGTCATTTTAATTAAATATTATTAAAGATTTTCTTAAAACCCTTGTAAACCTGAATAGAAATGAATAAAATGGCCATATGCATTCAACATAATCATAATAATAATGCAAAAATATGAATGGAGTCCAAATACTTTTTCAAAACAAAAAGATCTGGCAATGATATGGTAAACTTTTCAATACTTTTTTTTAGGATTATTTAAGAGCTGGTGCTTTCTTTACATCTGTGGAGTACTTAAACTGCAAATAATGTCAGGAAATGATTCTTAGATATATTTAAAGAATAAAATTAGTTCAGATGCAAGAAAACTTGTTTTTAAGACATTTCTTTGCTGGTTGTCTGCATGCAGATTTATTGTGAATATAGAGTTTCTAAAGCAGTAATTATTCCTGTGCATTCCTATAGTATGTTGGAAAAAATGAGCGTCTCCTGTTAATTGGAGATTCTAAGGGATTTGGTAAAAAACATAGAGCTCATACATTAAAAAGTACTTTAACATAATAATTTAACTCCTACAGCTTAAAAGGCTTGCACTCTTCATTTCATTCTTGATATATACAGTTAAAGTGGCACCAGTGGTACATGAAGAATTGGAACTTTCTCTGAAGAATTATAAGAATTATGAGAGCTAGGGTTGTTTAGCCTGGAGAAGAGGAGGCTGATAGGAGACATCATTGCTCTCTATAACTACCTGATAAGAGGTTGTACGGAGGAAGGTAGTGGCCTCTTCTCCCAAGTGACAGGGGACAGGACGAGAGGAAATGACCGCAAGCTCCGCCAGGGGAGATTCAGGCTGGACATTAGGAAAAAATTTTCACAGAAAGGGTCATTGGGCACTGGAACAGGCTGCCCAGGGAAGTGGTTGATTCACCTTCCCTGGAGGTGTTTAAGGCATGGGTGGACGAGGTGCTAAGGGGCATGGTTTAGTGTTTGATGGGGGTGATTGGACTCGATTCCGTAGGTCTCTTCCAACCTGGTTATTCTATGATTCTGTGATTCTGTTATTTCCTCCATTAAACCAAAACCATATCTGACATGAATTTGGCATTTCCCATTGAAGATTAATGGAGTTCTAGAAGAAGAGTAGATAAGTCTTAAATTTGTCCTATTGTTTAATATTGAGTCTGAGAAAGGTAAGAAGGCTGAATATTGAAATAAATTGGTTTCAGTACACCTCTGCACAAAATGAATGATTGTTATTAAGCTACTAGTGGTATCTTTTTTCACTAGCCTGCCTTACAATGATAATGAACTCTACCCATAAATCCACTTTTACCCAACAAGAGGCAAAAGTGGAATATAATAGTGAATTTGGTCTCTGAAGAAAATCACATAAAAACAAATTAAATTAAGTTCTAGTTTTGATCCTGGTGAACAATTTTCCAGGATTCCATTAGTTGCCCTTGCGGGTAAAAAGGGTCTTTAAATTTTCCTCTTCTAACTTCTCTTGGGATCAGAAACTGACAATCATATACCTGCTTAATTTTTTTATGCTAATATCTCATCTTTCATAACACTATTTCTTTCTGCTCACCTCTTTCATTCCTTTTCTTCACATCTGTTTTTTTTATAAGCAGTACCTATTATATCCCCTTAAATTATTTTCAGATATTTCTCAGTTCCTACTATTTCTTTCCTTTTGTCTTCTGTGCTTTCCCGATTTTCATTTCCTGTAATAATGATAAACACTTTAAAATACAGCAAATAGGTATATTAAATCATCAGTTCCTATTTCTTTTTTTTTTCCTGTCATGGATGCTTTCAACAATGTCTCAAGCTATATGTAGAGAGAGGTTGTGTTTTGAAGAAAATTATTCTCGTAACTTTGTTTTCTATGGTGAGTTAACTACTATTCTTAAGTTGAATAATACACCGTGCTATCAGGAAACTATATAACCTCTATTTCATGTTTATTTCTCCACTACAAGGACATTTCTTTTGGCATAGTAGTGAGGTTGCAGTACTGCAAATTAAACAAATACAACCTCCCCACCTTCAAATGATTTTTTTTAATGTCTTCTGAATGTCTTAAACCAAATACCTAAAAATTTATTGTTGTCAGGAAGTCTAAATAAAAACAATTGTTCAAGCGGCTGAAAACTTAATCAAACACATTGTTACATCATCTGGATGAAGGGGCAGAGAGAACTTTTCCTGATGACAAAAAAATGAGAGGAGTGGCTGAAATGTGGGAGAGTTATGTTGCCAACCAGAGGAACCTTGACAGTCTGGAGAAGCAGGCTGAGAGGACACTCTTGAAGTTCAGCAAAAAGAAGTGCAAAGTCCTGCACCTGGAGAGGACAAACGCAAGACAACTTCTTTGAACTTTTATATGGTTTATATACATTTTCCATCTTATATGTTATATATACATTTTACAACTTATATCTGTGGTGCCAGTTTCATGAAATTAAATATCTCCTTTCATACTTTATAACTTCTGAGAATACAGCATAAGCTAGGAGACCTTGAGAAGTGCACCTCAAGAACCAGGCCAATGCAACAGTCCTACATGTGCAGACTGTGAAATAAGATTATTACCAGTACAATGAATGATGGAAACATACACTGAGACATGAATGAGATTTAAAATGAAAAATGTGAAATGCAAGCAGAACAAAATGAAAATATGAATTGAAAACTATGAATAACCCTCTATTGTATGCCTCTTCAGATTAGCTGAATTCTAAAAGCAGGCAAACTAGTTCCAGTGTGACTAAAAAGAGAAGAACTCTGCATTCCACAGAGAAGAAAAACCCATAGAAGAAAAAGTAAGCATTCAGAGTCTAGAGCTTATAGTGGTGTCTGTTGAAACAAACTTATTTGGAGGTGAGTATTACCAAAGAAACACACAGTATTACTAAAAAAATTTTGATTTTGACAAAATTGACTATCTGTCATTTAAATACTGCTTGACAGATAGGAGTAAGAGAAGGAGGGAAAAATGGGGGAATGAAGCATTTAAGTGTACATTATAGCAAAGGTCTAGGTGTTGTGACCCAAACCTGACAATCCAGGGGTTGCCTACAATTTAATGTCAGTCTAATTTGGATGTCTTTTGAAACAAACATCAAAGTCACTCAAAAACTTGCTTTTTCTTCCATAAAGAAAGTTTTCTGTACATTAATCATGGTGATATTTAAATTCTTCACAGATACTCCTCTTTTTTTTTTTTTTTTTGAGACTCATCTCTAGGGAATGAGTTGTCATACTCACCAACTGACTGGGTTACAAGTTGAATCGGAGACTTGTAATCCTGCAAATTAATAGTTCTAGGGCTATAGTTCAAGCAAGAGGACGTCATGGCCTTAACCCTAATTGTGAAATAGATTTTGTGATGTTTGGGCATATTGGCTATTACCTTGCTTACTCACTATTCACAGCAATGTAAATTATTTAAGTTGCAGACAGATGAACTCAAATATGTTGCATAATTTTAAGTCTTGTTCATTTATCTGAAAATTTTAGGAAGAATTTCTTCATGATGAGAGTGGTGAGAGACAGGTTGCCAAGGGAAGTAGTCAATGACCCATCCCTAGAGGCATTTAAGGCCAGGTCGGATGGGGCCTTGGGTAACCTGATCTAGTGGGATGCTCATGCCTGTGGCAGGGGTGTTGGAACTAGATGACCTTTAAGGTGCCTTTCAACCTTAACTATTCTATGATTCTATGAAAATCAAAATTCAAGTTTAGCTTACACCAGCTACAAGGGGAAAAATAACAATTAAAAATCAGTTACTTGGTGGGGGGATGGAAAGGAAAGTTTCTTTGTGCAGTTTTGAGAACTGTAAATACACTTTGGGCAAGAAGAACATGGAAACCTCTAAACAAAACTGTTATTTCTCCTGAAAAATGTGGCTTTTACAAAATGAAAACTATCTCTTTCTAAATATATATAGACAATTCTACACCAAGAAATATAAATTGCCTACTACACCTAAATTAAATTTTTAAAATTTCATGTGTATCAATTTCTCTTTTTCTATTTTCAAAAATTTTCATCTAGTCAAGAGCAAGGGAAAGTATCTTTTGATGTAAAAAAAGTAAAAAGAAATAAAATCTCAAAACAAAGTGGAAAAAAGAAAATTGACGTGAAGCATATTGCTTTAGCCTTTTAACTGAAATTTTGATTTTTTTTTTAATTTTGGGTTAAAATATTTTTGGATGTGCAAAATAGTTTGGTTTTTTAAAACTCAGCTTTGAGACTACTTTTGCTGGAGGCAGTGATAGGTAGCCAAGCTCCTGGCTTCCTAATTCCCCATAAGAGTGTTTGATTGTTGTCATAGCTAAGAGATATTTGCACCTGTGGATTTCCTCATCTCTCTTAATGAAACCTCTCAAGCAACAGATGTCTTCCCTCACTTGCCTCACAAAGAAAGATAAATCTTTTTGTAAAAAACTTCAAGTATGCTGATTAGTTATTTTTGGCTAGACACATTCAGATTTAACTTTTCTTTCTTCTGGCAACTTCTTAGTTGTTGAATTACAACTAAGAGTCTTTGTTTATAATTTATTCTTCAAACATTACAAATAAATATTTTAAAAGGGGACTTTTGTTATAGAAACTTTAATCTTTCTACTGCCTCTTTCAATTTGTCCTCTTTGTCAACACTAGGGCAAACATCCCAAGTCCCTCTAGGGCCCTGGCTGCAGAAGTGAGACGTGGTTCAGTACAGTTAATACAACACATTAATTCTGATGCTCCAGACTGTTTTGACTAGGGGCAGGTCTGCCTGGTGTGATTGTTGCTGAATAGTTCCAGTCATGTAATTTGCTTTACCTGCTCCTAGCATTCCTACTATGCTATAGGAACAATCTATCTGAATTTTAACCTTTCTCTATGGACTTCAATTTTGTTGACATTATGGCCTCTTAGAGACCCCTGTGAGCCAGTAACCTGTTTTTTTTTTGAAATTATTTATTCAACCTGAGCTCCTGACCTTTCTCTTCCACATTTTTTCTTTTATATACATCTTATAATTTACATAATTTTATTACATTTTTATGTAATTTAACTTTCAGTGTAAACTAGTTTCAATTGTATCAGTTGAAAAATCATAGCTTATTAAGATTTTGATAACAATAGAGTCCTTGATAACCTGCTAAGTGCTAAGCATTTCTTAGGGTTTATCTTCAGTGATCTAGTAGCTGTAAGAAACAGTAAGGGTAGCAAGAGTGAAATTCAGTTGCAGGTTGCAGCCTTGTTGGTTTCTACTTGCAGTATATGGATTTGGCTCAGCTATCTAAATCTGGGGTACCCAATTTGGCCTTTGATTGCTACTCCTTCAGTGTGTCTCCTGGAGGACCTAAGACACAGCTGTCAGTAACATGAAAAATATTTGGATATTTTAGCAAGTAAAAAAAGGTACTAGATATCTAATTTCCATTCCTAATTCAAACCCAGTGTCCCAAGAGGACAAAATACCTGTGTCCAGTCAATGCCAATTGGCATACTCCTGGGCATCACTTCAGCTACTGCATATTCTGTGTTAAGTCTTGTCCAATAACTCCTCAAACTTTTGCTGTAAGCATAAATATGAGAAATGTTAAAATATTAGATCCTGTTTAAGCTCTGTTATATTAAATGCTTACTCTTTGTCCCTGAGGCTCATGTCTACAGTAATTAGTATTCCCGGTTCCTAGTCATGCTTCTTATGGATCTGAAGACCAGTAGCTTATTAATATATGTAAACTGTTTACTTTATATTAGTTTTGAATACCTCCAATGACAAAGAGCTCTATAAACTGTTAAGGTTTAGTTGCCTCCTACCAAATGAAAGCTTAACTACTACAAACCTGAAACTTGTATTTCTAGCTGTGTAGTTATTCACAGGGTTTGTAATAATGAAGGTATTCATATTCTTAAAGTTAAAGATGTATTGTTTGACTTCCAATATGAATAACTCTCAGCAAAGTAATTTCTAACTTTCTATCTGTAAATATAAATACCATTTATAAAGCCATATATTACCTGTAGGAAGTTGTCAAATATTTCCTTGTCACAGTTCATCCTTTGACTGTATTGGCATTGCAAAATTCCAAATGGAGTTATTTTGGTAATGTGCATCTCACAAACCCATCATTATTTTCATTTATTTTACCTTAAATTCCCTTTCCCTTTCAATTCCATTTCTGTTTTCCCAGTATGTGGAGTGATTCAGTGATTTGGTAGTATCCTGGCAGGGTAAAGTATTGTTAAGAGCACATTCAAAGGTATAAGAGAAGGATCAAACTGAGAAGTCAATTAAAATATTTCATTAGCTCAGTTCTGAATTCTGTACTTCCATAAAATGTTTTGTAAGATAAAAACAAATCCAGGTTTTAAACCTGTGAAAGTTGGGGGTTTTTCCCTTTCAAAACATGAAGAAAATAGGAAAAACTGTTTTCAGTTATATATAATTGAACATTTCTGTTCTTTTTTTCTAGCTATCAAAAGTTCCTTTATACAGCAAGAAATTCCTAAAGCTGATTGCTTGCCAGGCTGTACTTTACTATTGCTGTGTCCTTTCTTGATGGAAATTACTCGCATACTGATGGAACATTATGTTCTATAACATGGCATAAAGTAGTAATAACATGTAACATAATCCTTGTTATATTTTTAATAATGGGATAAAACAAAATTACAGTATTTGATATTGCTGACTTAATTTCAGATGCTCATCTTTTACAGGAAACCTAATCTGTGCCAGAAGTGGTCATTGAGAATCATCAGCAGGGCAAATAAAATATAGAAAATGGAGTTCAATTAAGTCTTACCATTAAAACTGAATTTAAAGATTGTAAGCTCATTTGCACAGAATATTGTTATTTTTCACCTTGCAAGTTTAAATATGCTTGCACAATCTTTGATAGATTCACCCACTGCAAACAGAATACTTGGGTATAATTCACCCTTGAGAATCTCATCAGCCTTTAAATGATCTTTGTAAATGTCTTGAATGTTACAGCATTATTTAAAAGGCAATTTTAGATACCACAGGATTAAAAATAACATCACAGGACTTTATATTTGTTTTCTTCCCTACACAGTCCTCATTTGTTATTATTTGTTTGTTTATTGTATTACAGAAATTTATTCAGACTCCAGTAATGAAAGGGATCTGTTATGCAAACACTGTACAAATGCACACTTAAGAACAGTCACTACTACTCTATTTTATATTTATAATTATTTATATTTATATTTGTATTTATCTTCATAATATTTATATTTTACTATAGTGAAGAACAGAACTGTGCCAGCAGTTTCTAATGTTTCTTGATATTTCCCTATGAGACTCAGCTCCTTGGGGTTGGCATGTTCTCCATTGTTTCACTAAGCCTGAAATACTACATGCTGAACCTCATGTTCAAAATTTATCTTTTCTAGGAGCTTTCCTTACAGGTTGTTCTAGATCTAACATGGAAAAGGAAAACTTAATTTTGTAGCGTTAATAGAAAAGAAAAAATGTGTTTTCAGTAACATAAAAATAAAAGGATGGAGACAAACAGACAGAGATATAGAGCCTGACCAATTAGTGTTATCAAAGACAATAGCCGCAAACTAATGTTTGTAGTCAAGGTACTTAGTCAGTAGCTTCTCTGCTGGTTGAATTTGCAAACAGCAGCCGCTTCCCTTCAGTCTAGGCAGAGACCCCAGGGTACTGAAGCACTGGGCTGGGCTGCAGCAGCTGGGCAGGAACCTCCTGGGCTGAAGTTACTGGAGGCAGTGCCCTCATCTCTTGACATCCAGTACAAAGAAAGAAAGCAAAAGAAACACAAAGTCTTTATTATTCAGGATTCAGGTAATTTCCAAAAGAAATTTCAGTGACAGGCCTTATGTTACTCTACAGAACAGAGAGGCATACACCCACCTATGCTTCTTGACTACTTTTGGGAGTGTTCTGTGACGAAGAAAAAAAAATGCTAAGGGCCTTCTTCTCCAGTAATGTGCTCTGAGCTCTTGTCAGGTGTAGAACAGAGATGATAAATATTTTCCTTTCCTACATATTTCATCTGAAGCATGACATTTCTTTGAAGAATTTCTGTGCCCATTGGGTGATACAGTCCTAAGTATCACGCAGAAATGAGGTACTCTTTTACTCTTGTAACTGGGGTGAACTTCATGTAAGTTTTCATAATGCACTTTTGGATTATTGCATTTTCAGAAATATTCAAGACAATTCAGAGATACTAAGGACTGCCTCAGGCACTATAGATTTTGCCTTCAGCTGCCCCACACACACATCAAGCTTTTCTGTTTAAAGCGTCTTGGTTGCACAGAGAAGGCTTATGTTCAGACCTACTGTGACATGTAAAACTACACCAAATTACTTCTTAGATGCTACAAGAATGTTCTTGTTCACTTGTTTATGTAAAATTCTACGCCTACATTTTTACTTATGACTATGTGAGATTTGTGATATATAAAAGGAGTTAACAAAGCATCTCATTGTCCAAATCAATCATATTGTATGCCATAAGCTATCATTCCAAACGCCTTCAGGGTTTAGCGATTACATTAGTAATATATCATTTATCATAGAAAAACAGTAGTAATAAAACTCATTTCCTGTCCCTACAATCAGTGACTTTGCCTTGTTAAGAACAAGGAACAAGCTCTTCCCTGTAACACTAACAAAAGATTCCATCGCTAGCACTTTGAAAAACTGGAAGTGCTCTACCAACAGAAAAAGCCATGCATCTCAACTTGAATCATTTCAGCTTTCATGTCCATTAACTCCCTGGCTGTCCTGCTGTGACAGTCATCAAGATTGCCAGTTGTGATGGGTTTTATGCTAGGACTGTTTGTCCACAAGCAAACTAAAACCATTAACTACCATAAAGGCCAGTGATTTCAAAACTGCAGTCTTTAAAGTTGTGAGAAATATGTTCTGAAAAAAATTTTATACTTTATAGCAGGTACAAAGGAAAGATTTAAAAGGCATCCTTAACTTTTATTCTGATTAAATGTTGAATGTGTTGTAAATCCTTTTAACTAATTTTGTGTAATATTCAGAAAGATTTTCAAAATTTGGAGCATTTTGAAGCAAAGATTAGAAAAATGTCCTGAGAGGGCAGGAAATAGACTATCGAGCCTGTGGGCATACTTTGGGTCTTGACATTAAGATCATAATTTTTTTAATCATACCCATTTACAGCTGCACACACACACACCCCTTCCATGAAAAATCTACTGCTCAGATTCTAGTTTACTGATAATACTATAATGAGTCACATGGTAACTTTAAAAAGTCACAAAAAGAAAATAAAGACAGTCATAAAATCAAACCATTTGCAGAACCCACTCCACACAGAAATATGAGTCATGAGACATCTTGATTCTAAGAATTCTTCATTAGAAATACTTTGTTCTTATCACAACCCCTCAATTAAATTACCATTGCAACTTTGTTTATGGTATGGCCTATATGATCTGTGACGGGAGAGTTAAGAAAGTGCATTACAGAGCTATAGAGAAAGTATATCCTGAAAACAAAGACATTTTTAGGAATTTTCAAGAATATTGATGATTAGACCACTGTCTAATCAATGAAGCCCTACCAACCTACATCTGTTGATCACACTAGTAGTGGCATAATGCAAAAGGGGAAAAGATCAGAACTCTGTGGCACATTACTGTTGACCTGCTATATATGCATACATACACTTTTGACACACATGTATATATGCATACATGTATTTAAAATAACAGTAGTCACATTATGTAGATGTAGGTACACAAATGCTACACAAGTTTGGAAAATATTACTTCTCACTAACAAAATTCAAGAAAAGTAGATATGGAGTGTCAGCCTAAAACAGTCAGTTGTTAGCAAACTGAACAACTGTGTTGTAGAATCAGATTCATGTGTCTTTTGTGACAAATGTGATCACCCTCTAGGGGAATGAGAAGTTGGAAACTATACAGTACAACTTGGGTCAAAAAAAATTATCTTCCAAAACTATGCAATTTATGAATGATTAAAAGTGTATGCAGACAAATGAGCAGGAAAGAAAGACTCCTTATATCAATGATAGCTGATAAGTTTCTTATCTCTCCCTTTCCTGGCATTTTCTTTTTTTGATTTTGAGAAAAAATTCTTCACTCTGGGAAAAGGAACATGCCTCATAAAAGGAACATTTTTCTTTATTTTTTTATCAATCAATTAATAAATATTTCTGTTTGATATTGGTAACATCCCAACTAAATAGATGGGAAAGTATCCATCAACTAAAGTTAAAAGTTACTTAGAATTTCAAAAGTAGAAACCATCTCTATTAGGTGCACATTTCTAATATAATATGATGTTCATAAGGTTTTTTACTCTAGTAAGGCAGAATTGCACTTTAGCTGCAACTAAGAATGGATAAAAGTTGTAGTTTCTTGTGGAAAAGATAGGCAACATTTGTATACTAGGAAAACCAAAACAAATCAAGAAAAAACTTCTTGTAATTCTGGATGAAGATGGAGAATGCTAATAATAACTTAAGTATTTATTACTATGGATTGTGAAGCAAACTAGTTTCATTTCCTGGATATAATATTTACAAAGATGCTGCATCTATTTGCTAAAATGATCTGTATTTGCAGATCACAGTATCACAGAACAGCTAACAGGAGCATGCAAATAGGGGCGCACTCATCAGAGGGGTGCACTAGAACTGTTTGAGAGATTGGTTTGTGAAGGCAGGGTGCCCAGGGAGGGCATAGGCTCTGTGCTTAAGAGGTAAGCTCGGTCGGTGAGAGGGAGCCCAGCCACGGTGTCCACCCAGAGAAAGTCTACACCCTCCGCACCCACCTGAAGGGATGTGGCAGTTCAAACTGAGCTCCCAGGAAGGCACATAGCCATCCAGGTCTCAGCTTGCACTGAAAATGAAGGGCAGCAAGGACAATGGCTGCATAAGGTGTGAGCAGGTGGACTACCTCCTCAGCCTGGTGGCAGACCTGAAGGAGGAAATGGAGAAGCTGAGCTAGAGATAGACTGGTGGGATTGCACCCCAAGCTCCAAAGCACAAGCAAAGACTCAGGTAAGACCCCAGGAACAAAAGGACCTGGCATTTTCCCCACCTAAGGTTGTAGGTGAGGACTCAAAAGGAGGTAGTGAATGGAATCGTGTACACCAATGGGGCAAAAACACAGGCGTTAGAGGAGCAGAATGAAGCTCCCATGATCCAAGAGGAGATGGTTAGAGACTTCCTTGCCAAGCTAGACACCCATAAATCTATGGAGCTGGATGGGATCTAACCAAAAGTATTGAAGGAGCTGGCGGATGTGCTTGCCAAGCCCCTTTCCATCATCTTCCAACAGTCCTGGAAGACTGGGGAAGTTCCACTGGACTGGAGGCTGGCTGATCTTGTGCCCATCTACAAGAAGGGTCACAGGGAGGATCCAGGGAACTACAGGCCTATCAATCTGACCTCAGTGCCAGGGAAAGTCATGGACCAGGTGATCTTGAGTGCTATCATGAAGCACATGCAAGCGAACTGGGTGATCAGGCCCAGTCAACACGGGTTCACAAAAGGCAGGTCTTGCCAAACTAACTTGATCGCCTTCTATGGCAAAGTGACTCGGCTGCTGGACGAGGGAAAGGCTGTGGATGTATCTTCCTGGACTTCAGTAAAGCCTTTGACACAGTTTCTCACAGCATTCTGCTATGGAAACTGTCAGCCTCTGGCCTGGACAGGTGCACACTCTCCTGGGTGGGAAACTGGTTGGATGGCTGGGCCCAGAGAGTGGTGGGAAATGGTGTTAAATACAGCTGGAAGCCAGTTACGGTGCTTTTTTTAGGTAACAAATGTTCCAATCTGAGATCAGATGAAAGAACTAAACAATATCCTGCTACAGAAAACCTTGTTCTAGGGTATATGTGTGTGTATATATATGTATATATACATTCATCATTATTGAGAACATCCTACTTTAAGGTGAAATTCACATAAAACAGATGCATAAAATTGTTATCTATTGAGGGATATTTGTGTTTTGCTAAAAAAATGCTGATTCTGCATTTCTCAGTAAATACCAAATATCACAGATCAAGGCTTTGGTGTTTCGTAAATTAAAATATAGCCTACTTATAACACTGAGTGAATGCATTAATTAGGGCCTACTTTTACCTCCACCTTTTTATCCATAATTCAGATAGGACATCCTGATTATAAGAAATGGAAGAATTTACATTTCTTGTGTTGTTCTAAAACAAGAAAGCTATTACAATAAAAACTCTCTTCAGTGATGTTTTTGTATAAGTATACACATCCAGATATAAAACTTGTTTTGATATCATTGCTATTGTTAGTAAGCAATTTTAGTAAATATCCATATTTTAGGGAAAAATAACCCAACTCACACACTCACGCCCTTGACACCAACAGTTAAGAAGTGCTTACTCTCTTCTATCTGAGTTGTGGATTCCCCTAGGACAAAAAATCACAAAGTCCTTTTTTTTTTTCTCATAATAGCCATAAACAAACTAATATAATTAGCCATCTCTTATTTAAGTGACCAAGTTAATTAATTAGATTATTCTAAGGCACAGACATTTAGAGAAGAACATTAATTCATTTTTTATTCATCAGTCTTGCAGATATGGAGGGTATACATATTCTTATCCACACAGTTGATCTGTTAAATGCCTCTGTAATTTTACAGCAATGGTAGACATCCATCTTGCTTCAGGAAGCAGTGGTTCTGGTCCCTTGGTAACTTGAAGGATTACAAGCATAAGAATGAGTATGCAAGAAAATTGAATAATTAAAAAAATAATTAGATTAACAAAATGCATAGGTATCATTTTTACTCAGGCTATATATCTAAGTTTAATTTCAAAAGGAAGTAGAAATTGTGATGAAAGCCAAATGTGTCACTCTTAAATCACATTGTCATGATGTAAAACAATGCAATGATATTATGACAACTCTATCCCAGCTGAAAAGAGGACAACATCCACCTCTTATTCTTATATTCTCTGTCATTCTCAACATATTCATAAATTACCTGAGGGAACAGAACACTCAGCAAGTTTACTGCTGACACAGTACCGGGAGGAGTGGCCGATACATCTAAATGCTGTGCTGCTATTTAGCGAGACATGGACAGATTGAAGTGTTGGAGAGGGAGAAACTTAATGAAGTTTAAGAAAGTCAAGTGTCATGTCCTCCATCTAGGGACAAATAATCTAATGTAACAATACAGGTTAGAAGTTGACCTGTTGGCCAAGAAGGCCTATGGCATGCTGGGGTTCATTAAAAAGAGTGTAGGTAGCAGGTTGAAGAAGTTTATCCTTACCCTTCACTCTGCCCTAATGAGATCACATCTGGAGTGCTGTTTCCACTTGTAAGCTCCCTAGCTAAAGAAAGAAAAAGGAATCACTGGACAGAGTGCAGTGGAAGGCCACAAGGATGATTAGGGGACTGGAGCATCTCTCTTATGAGGAAAGGCTGAGAGACCTGGGTCTGTTTAGCCTGGAAAAGAGAAGACTGAGTGGGGATTTTATCGAAGTTCATAGATATTTAAAGGGTGGATGTCAAGAGGATGGAGCTGGACTCTTTTCAGGAGTGCCCTATGACAGGACAAGAGGCAACAGGCACAAACTGGAAAAAAGAAAGTTCCACCTGATCATGAGGGAAAACTTAACTTTGAGAGTGACAGGACACTGGAATAAGTTGCCCAGATAAGTTGTCAAATCATTTTCTCTGGAGGTACACCAAACCTGCCTGGACATATTCCTGTGAAATCTGCCCTAGGAACCTTCTTTAGCAGGATGATTGGACTAAATGATACCCAGAAATCCCTTCAAACTCCTATCATTCTGTCATTTTGTGATAGGCTCAGGTCCTGCACTTTCCAGTACATTCCAATTAATTACCACTGGTTTTTCTGTCTGATAAGAGAAGTAGGTTTTTAGACAAGCAGACATGTATTATGTCAGAGTTCTGTTCCACATCAGATGTTCAAACAACAACATCACAAAACAAGGAATTAATTTATCCATCTCTAATAGCTGGCTTGTCATAATACAACAATTTTGCAAATGTAATGCATTTTAAACCTGAAGATTGTAGGAAACAATTCACTCCAAATTAAAGTCATGGATGGGAGCATAAATCTCGGAACGAGTATCAGAGAAGTGTATTGAAACTACAATGCCTCCTGAATAACATCTAATTGGAAACAAACTGTACTTCTTTCCCAGCACCATATCTCCATCAACCTACTCATACTGTTCAGTAAAGACATTTATACAGTGACTTTTGCATTAATCACTTTATAGGACTAATATTTTGCTGTCAAACTGAGTGTTCCACATCCATTTGTGCCCTCTTTCACTCTGTAAAGCAAAAGCATATCTACAGAAACTATCCCGGTCAAGAAGAAATAAAAGCCCAGCAATACATATTTTTTGTGCTGTGTTTTCATTTTTAGGCCTAGGTCAGATCAAAGTCAGCAGAGCTGTTTGATTTCTTCAGTATTATCCCTATGGATGGCATTATCAAGGGACAGCTAGAATACATTTTCTGTGCTGCAGACTGTAGCAAAGTAGCTGAAGAGGGACTTCTGGGGAATCTATAACAAAAGATGTGAACCTATTATTCCTTCAGAACAGTACAAACAGGACCAGGAATTGAATTGTGTAACTTTGTAGTCTTAGTGCCACATTTACTTTTTGATGAAAGTCAAAACTTTGTCTCAGCCGTGAGCTGAAATGCTGAGCTACTGGAAGACCAGCTCTCTTACATTAACATACAATAATGTCAAAGCCAGACTTTGAATTTCTAGATTACCCAAATGTAGAAAGTCTTTTCTGTAGCCCCTGTCTTGCTGATATCCTCTTGCCACTATACTCTTACAGGAAAGGTACAAGGTCTGTCAGTCTTCTGTGAATTACTAATCTGCAATGTTAAACTAGTTTTGGGTTTTTGTGGGACATATCAAGATTTGAAGACACCCGGCATTCGAGAAATGGAGGACAAAAGGCCATTATTAGTGATCTGTTAATGAGCCATGATCCTAGCCTACACCAACACAAACTCTGAACTGCCTGTTCCATTTGTTGTAGAGAAATTAATTTATTGGGAAAATAATATTATTATTATAGTAAAATAATGATGAACCACAAATTTAATCAAAATGATCTTCCCAGTCCTACTTAACAGAAGAGTCCTATTGGAGATCTAAAAATGAAAACTAAAATCAGTATGTAATTCCCTAAATGCTGTTTTTTTCAGTACATAAAATGACAAAGGATATGTGATTTTTGTGTTTGTTTTTTTTTAAGGCAAGCAAAGGTTATTAATTTCCTCAGATTTTAGTTATACTTTTTTTACAATTACTTCCTTTTCAATCCAACCCCAGAATCAGTAAGCTTTATTTATTATTATCTTATCCAAATGCCATACTTAGGCATTTTAACTTCAAAATCTCTATTTGTGTTGTAGAAATTGATGTCAGAACGCTTTTTATTCTTGTCTTTACCATTTCCAAAATTGCAAATATTTGTGAGAACTTGTACATAGGATTCTTTGCTACCAGGGATTCAGGTGAAATAAGAAGAAAGAAAAGAATTATATTTTGGATACATCCCGACAAGTTAAAATCCAGAATCAGTGTTAGTTCACCAGGATTTTTCACTTCATCTCTAGCTGCTCTTCCTCCACTACCTGTCTGCTTCCAACTCTACCTAGTCCTTCCATTTTTGCTAAGTTTTAAAAAATAAAGCTGCAGTAGGATAGAGGGAAGGTAAATTTTATAAATTAAAGGGGATGATGTATCTGGGATTTTCTTTCACAAACTCCATATAGAATTGTGTCAACTAATGTGTAGCACTTGATCGAAATGAAGATTAATGTTTTGGTGAGATTTTTTAGTTACATGAGCTTTTATTAGCTATCTGTTTAAACATGAAAATAAAAAGTACAAGTTTAGAAATTATTTTAGTTCAGTAAAACAGAAAGGCAGGGAAAAAAAAATCTAATAAAGCAACAAGAAATATTACTTTTTATTTCACAAACTCTTATGTTGAAAGTCATCATTACTTTTAGAAATTTTACTGTGAGACTTGTCTAAATTACCAGCATTCTGCAAGCATACAATTTCCTTCTGGAGCAGTACACATGAGACGGTGTCTGATCTGGGATTATGTTGCTTCCCCCCCCTCAAACTTGGCAAGATTTTGCAGACATTTTAGAGACTCAAGATAACAACTTTGAAGTTGGATGAATCATAATCCTTGAATAAAATCAATATAAGACCCAAGGTTTTGATACAAACCTTATACAATATATTTCAGAAAAAATACCAACAAAGGAAAGAATACACAACTAATCCAAAAGCTTAAGGGCTCTGAGAACAGTTGTTTATTCTTTAGGATAAATGTAAAACTGTATATTAAGATATACAGCTCTTCCATATGAAAATGAATGTAAAGATACACTATGTGGACTGTTATTTGTATATGATCACTAAATCTGCCGTACTATACTAGGCTATGTTATGCAACGTTCATATCTGATTTAGGTAAAGTATTTGATTACCTTGGGCAGCATAAATAGGTAGGAATATACTAATTACATAATTTGAAAATAAATTATATTACCTTCTGTGTGAGTATTGGAATTTTATTTTAAATATATTTCCTTACATAGCAAATAACATTCAGTTGGAAATCTGTTGCCAGTTAGATGAAAACATATGCTTTGAGAATTAATATATCATTTCAGCTGTTTTCCTGTATTCTTTTTGGTGGTGGTGGTTTTAATTAGTTTTTTGTCTGTTTTTTTTTTCTTTTTTTTTTCTCTCCTTTCATTTTTGTTTTTATTCTCCTCAGTCTTTGGATGAACAAAGATGGACAGCTGCATTCTGAGTCCTGAGTTCTTCTCATTCAAGTGCAGTCTAGCAAAGGCTAGTAATTGAGTTTTAAGGTGGTAAAAACATAACTTAAAGTGGCTAGAATCCAGTGGAAAAAGTAGAATTAAGTTTTTTGTAACATGAGGGTAAAATTAGATGTGTTCACAAAATGACAAGCTTACTAAAGCTTAGAGATGAGACAAAAATTATGTTTCTAAACTGTTTTGAAGCATTTAGTCTATACAGCCTTACTGAAAGCTGAAATCAGTCTTTCAGAACCATTAATATTTCAGGAATATTTAATATTCCTGACCACCATTTCAGCCTTCGGTAGGTATTCATTAGGTAACAATGCCTTCTTATGAGATTATGTGTCAAGACCACATTGTTCTTACCAGCAGTTGTCAAACAGTATCAGAATGGACATACACAAGCCCCATGCCTTTGGATACCCTTCACTGACATCCCTTGGATGATTTAGTATGAAATGGAAGAGATGAAGTAGTCACTTGTCTCTCTTTCTCCACTGGTTAACTTCTAAATGAATAACACGCCATGGACTCCTCTGAGTTTCTTTTCCACCTGGAGTATTGTGTCCAGTTCTGGTATCTTCAGCATAAGAAAGATACAGAGCTGTTGGAATAGGTCCAGAGGAGGGCTACAAAGATGATTTGAGGGATGTAGCACCTCCCATGTGAGGACAGGCTGAGAGTTGGGGTTGTTCAGCCTGAAGAAGAGAAGGATCTGAGGAGATCCTACAGCGACCATCCAGTACCTGAAGGAAGCATACAAGAAACCTGGGGAGGGACTTTTTACAAAGGCATGTAGTGATAGGACGTGTGGGAATGGCTATACATTGGAGAGGGGAAGATTTAGACTAGGTATTGGGAGGAAATTCTTCACAACGAGGTGGTGAGACACTGGCACAGGTTGCCCAGGGAAGTTGTGGCTGCCCCATACCTCAAAGTGTTCAAGGCCAGGCTGGATGAGGCTTACAGCAGCCTGATCTAGTGGGATGTCCCTATCCATGGCAGGGCTGTTGGAACTAGATGATTGTTAAGGTCCCTTCCAACTCAAACCAGTCTTTGATTCTATGATTGCACACATGAAGACTTTCTCCATACTAGTGTTGTAGTTAATTCTCTTCAGGGTAGAAACTATATCTAGGTGATTTGTCTGCTTCATGAAAAAACAGAGTCTTGTCTATCACTTAAAGGTTGATCTATCTGCATTAAATTTAAAAAAAAAAACCTGAAACATATAAAACATTCTACATGTAAGTCATAAATATTTGAGTAAAACTAGTAGATAAGTAATAACAAGTAGTTCTGAAAGTACTTCTATGATGCTGAAACAGTCCACATTTAATCCCTTTGTAATATCAAATCTTATGAATTTTTAGCAGGGGCAATAGTGAATATTTGTCAGCTACTGAGAACATGTATGATATAGGGAAATTGGATGAGATTTTTAAAAACCTAGTTTTAAAGACCTGTATTGAGCAGAAGTTATCCAATGGAATTATATCTAAATCAAAATCTAACTGTAGATTTATCAAAAATTTTTGATTGACATTTGAGCAGATTCATATATGTGATGTTTTTAACTTTGAGTCTGTCACGGGGACTAATCTTTAATGTACATGGCAGACAATCATCTCTGCATCAGCCCAGAAAATCTAAGGCTTCTAAAGCTTCTTTTAAACAGTAATAACACAATGTCATATCTAAAAAATGATTCAACACCTGTGTATTTCCAGTCATAATAAAAGTGCTTTAAACACTACAAAATGTGTATTTTTAGATGGAATTTGATTGTTTTTTCATACACGAACATGTTTTACTACATTACTGATAATCAGATTATTGTTCTTACTGTACAAACTTGCTTAATAAAGATGCTACTAATATCAGTTTTATTTAGGTAGGTACTCAAATTGTATGAGCATTGCTTTATGGAATTATGCAAAGGAAGAAAAAAAGGGACTAGACTAGAAGTCATTTGGTATTATTTTAGAACTGGAGGTCTCCATTGCCTTTTTACTGTCAGTGAAGTACAAATTAACTCCTGCAAGTAACAGAACCCTATGCATATGCGGAAGCCTGGAGGACCTATAAATCCCGCTGCAAAGGGGTTGGTTTTGATGGTGTAAGAGACCATTATCATCAAACTACTTTGGCTCAACATGAGGTAGGAGAAGGTAGTGCACAAGTAGGAGAACTAATTGATGTGTGGAGCATTTTCCAATATGAGGCTCAATCTGTTTCTTCTGTCTATATCTATACTGACTCTTATGCTGTGTTCAAAGGATGCACTGAATGGCTTCAATTCTGGGAATAAAATGGATGAGAGGTCAATAGAATACCTGTATGGCAAAAGAAAAAATGGCAAGACATCCTTACCATTGCCAGACATGGGAAATTTGCAGTAGCATGGGTAGCATCTCATCAACAGGATGTTACCCCGGTGAGCCGATGGAATGCTGAGGCGGATGAACTAGCCTGGCTGGCTCCCCTACAAATCACCCAGATAGCAGAAAATTGGGAGAATTTATTTGAATGGCTACATGTAAACCGAAAGCATTCAGGGGTTAAGGAGTTCTATTGTGAGGCACAAGCCTGAGGGTAGTCAGTTACCAGGGAGGAAAGCAAAACTTGTATATCTTCCTGTGAACAATGCCGCATTTGTCTAGACACACACCCTCTGGAGGGTGACCCCCTGCACTTACGAGAAGGGAAAGGCCTATAGGAGGCCTGGCAGATTGATTACATTGGTCCCTTTCAAAAATCAGAAGGTAAGTGCTATATACTGGTAGGTGCGGAGATAGTATCTGGGCTAGTGCAAGCTAAACATGTGCTAAAGCAACAGGAGAAAATACAATAAAAGCTCTGAGAGAATGGTCTGCAATTTTCCCTAAACCACAGTCAATCCAATCAGACAATGGCTCACGTTTCACAGCCAAAGTGCTCCAAGAGTGGGCAGCCCAGGAGGGAATTTCATGGGTACTTCATACTCCATATTACCCACAAGCAAATGGAATTGTGGAATGAACCAATGGTCTACTAAAACGCTTCCTCAAACTGCATAAGCCAGGGTGGGCTGAGCGAGTATGGGATGCAGTGACCAGCGTCAACAACAGCTGGGGAACAAATGGATGCCCCAAAATCACTGCATTCTGTCCAAAACCTCCAACAATTATGCCAGCCCCACATGGTACTGATCACCCCAGCAATCTATCTCATTTTCCAGGACAACTTGTCTTGGCTGAACTTCCCACAGTGGGCAAAGTGCCACTGGTGTTGGACAAAACCTCTTAATAAGTACCTCTGGAAAGCAAAAGATGTCTGTGGAAAAACTCATAGAATCCACACTGGATGGATTGTTCCTTCTTTTTAACTCGAGAGGCAAGTTCGGTTTTTGTTTCATTTTCAGGATGAAGTGAGCGACGTCAACGCATCCACAGAAGACGTGAAGCAGACACAGATCTTAATGCAATTTATTTAGGATATGTATGCTAGTTTTTGTTATATTCTTTTGGGGACTCACCTATAATAGCTAAGGGAAGCCAGTTCCCCCACCTCCCCTCAATCCATATGACCCTTTTAAGGATAATGAGTTTGTTTTGTTAGCAAAAGCTGTAAGCCAAACCTTTAATCTGAGTCACTGCTGGGTTTGTAGAGGACCATTAGGGTTATCAAGCTGACTGTGGGTCTCTGCACCCCTTACTGCAGCACAAATTGTAAACAACTGTAGCAAAAGTGGTGACACCACCTGGGATGACAGTGAAACATGGCCAATTCAGTTTCCTACTATGGGCACATATTGTTTAAATTGTACCCAGAAGGGAGGGGTAGATGTGGGGGAAAGCAGGTGTCAATGGACACTCACACGTAAATTGGTTAAACCTTATTCCACCAATGGCCTAGACACCACATTTAACAAAGACAGAGATGTTTACATATGAATGTGGCTTGATGAGAACGGATGCAACAAAGGATTTAAAGGTTTTTGGTCAAGCAAAAATGAAACCTTATGTTACGACCACCTTTACTGTCAAATTTGTAAATGGAAGAACTCCACTGGTGCCTGGTATTGTACCGTCGGGGTAAACAATAAACTAACCATTTTCATTAGCCCTTTGGGGAACGAGAATACTACTTATTTCCAATACACAAAAACTGCAGCCGAACCATTTGCTAATGGTGCCAAAGCAAAAAAAAGTCATTATTAGATTTGTGGACATACTGTCTACAAACAACTACCGGCAAGGTGGTCAGGGATTTGTTATATAGGGATCATCCAACCTCTGTTTTTCCTTCTTCTGGAGGCTTGTGGTCCTCAGCTGGGAATAAGACTATAGGATAAGCTAGGGAACGAAAGGATTGCCCTCAACAAGCGATCTGTTGAGCTTAAAATAGGAGGGACACAAAAGTGGGGGGAAAATGAGTGACCTCCTGAAAGAATAATTGAGCATTACGGCCCTGCCACTTGGAATCCCTACAAGCCCATATCAGGGGCAAGAGAACCAATTTAAATTTGAACCGCATAATTCGACTACAAGCAGTTTTAGAAATTATTACCAATAAAACTACTAATGCTATAGACCTTTTAACTCAACAATCTCAACAGATGCGCACTGCAATCCTTCAACATCGAATGGTTTTGGATTATTTACTAGCTGAAGAAGGAGGAGTATGTGGAAAACTAAATTTTTCTAACTGTTATTTGGAAATAGATGACGTAGGTGAAGTAGTCCTTCAACTGACCACAGGCATTAGGAAACCAGCCCATGTTCCCATTCAAACATGGAATGGCATGAGTGGTGATTTATGGTCTTGGTTACCAGGAGCACCATGGGTAAAACAACTTTTATTTTATCTGCTATGTGCATTTGCTGCCCTGATGTTTTTACTGTGTATTATTCCTTGCTTTATCCAGTTAATCTAACATGTTGTATCTAACATACAACTCATATCCACTGTTTCACCTGACGGCGTGAAGCAGGTTCATGTCGTTCACCAGTCAAAGCCTGCAGATACCTTTTAATTGTTTTTATTTGTTTTTATCTAAGTTTAGGATAGAACCACCTAGAAGTTTCTAGACCCAAACAGCACATGCTTTTTAGGCCTTAAAATCACTTTATAAGGAGGCATGTAAAGAGTTTTTCCCTCTGCGCATGCCACCCCCAACTCTGGCAGAGCAAAGCAGCGACCGCGTGGACTGCCAGGGCCTCAGACTCTTCTTGGTATTTTGCAAAATGTTTGTATTAGTCCCAATCTTTTATACCCTTAGCATTATAGCGTTGATTCTTTTGTTTTATCTTTGTATAAGTATATTTTTTCCTCATGAATAACCGCAATGTCCGCAATGCAAACTATCATGTTGCCACGCTGACTCATCGGAGGCATCAGGGGCGGGCCTGGAGGCATCGATGGTCAACAAGTTGGAAGTTTAAAACTGTTTTATAAGATGTTGAAGTTTTGTAGAGTTCATTAGTTTTAGGATAAGATGTGATGGTTTTGTAGGGTCAAGTAGTTTTAAGACAAGACTTGTGGTTTTGTAAGATGTTTATGTTTGTTAAGGATATCGTTAAGAAAATGATTGTAATTGCAAAATTTGCCAGAGATTTTGTTTGTTGTTGTATTGCGGTTTATTCTGGCCTTTCCCTCTCTCTGTCCTTCTATCTTTCACACTGCCATGAAGCCAGCAATGTTGAGCCATGGGGTGGTGTAAGAGAGCATTATCATCAAACTGCTTTGGCTCAACATAAGCTGTCAACCACCGATATCTTGTAAGAGCTGCCAACCATGGAGACAAACTGTCCCCAATGGAAAAACCATGACATCCACCTGAAGCAGTGGCTATCAAGCTGAACACCTGGGCATGACAATGCCTTCCTGGAAATGAGTGAACTCTTCGGGGAAATCACGGGGTGATAAATGGGGGAGCCTCTTGCTTCTTCGTTGCTTAGTGAACTCAGGGTGTTCGGTTGCTTCATTGCTAGGTGGGCTTGGGGTGCTCAGCTGCTTGGTTGTTCTGTGGACTTGATCTTGTGTGTGTTGCTGCATGTGCCCTCCCCTAGTCTTCCTAGAGCTTGGAGCATCATCGTCACCCCGTGGCTGTGTCTTCATCATCACCTGCACCGAGGCTGATCTGATGGGAAATCGCTGGATTCGTAGTGGTGGTAATTAGCTGCATCTCTACCATCTTCTTGCTTAGGAATTCTAACTTTTCCTTTCTTTTCCTCTCTGTCCTATCACTGTTATCAGTTGTTAAAGAAAATAAAGCTCACAAGCTTGTACGGCTTCTGACCCCATCTGAGTCTTAATCTCGGCCTCTTGGTATCATTTAAGAACCCTTCCTGATGTCAGATCGGGACAGATGGCTTCCCAGCTTGCACTGCTACCTTTGCTCTACACCTTTTTACCTGAAGCGTGGATGCAAAACAAGTCTGTGAGAAAAAGAACCTGTCTAATGCCCTCAACTGCTAATCATAGAATCATAGAATCATAGAATCATAGAATCATAGAATCATAGAATAACCAGGTTGGAAGAGACCCACCAGATCATCAAGTCCAACCATTCCCATCAATCTCTAAACCATGCCCCTAAGCATGTCATCCGCCCTAACCTTAAACACCTCCAGGCAAGGCGACTCAACCACCTCCCTGGGCAGACTGTTCCAATGCCTAATGACCCTTTCTGTGAAGAATTTTTTCCTAATCTCAAGCCTGAATCTCCCCTGGTGGAGCTTGAAGTCATTCCTTCTCATCCTGTCCCCTGTCACTTGGCAGAAGAGGTCAGCACCCTCCTCTCCACAACCTCCCTTGAGGCAGTTGTAGAGAGTAATAATGTCTCCCCTCAGCCTCCTCTTCTCTAGGCTGAACAACCCCAGCTCTCAGTCGCTCCTCGTAAGACTTGTTCTCCAGCCCCTTCACCAGCTTTGTTGCTCTTCTCTGGACTCGCTCCAGAGCCTCAACATCCTTCTTGTGATGAGAGGCCCAGAACTGAACACAGTAGCCGAGGTGCGGTCTCACCAGTGCAGAGGACAGAGGGAGAACAACCTCCCTGGACCTGCTGGTGACGCCATTTCTGATACAGGCCAAGATGCCATTGATGAAGATGTTGCCTTAGATTCTCTCATGCATTGATATCAGTCTCAAGGTTAGACTGTTCTGCTCATCTTCATCCTATTCCAGTTCAAATTCTGAAAAAATCCTGAAAAAATAAAGTACGTTTTCTTTGGTTCAACTCTTTAAGAAAAGCGTTTTTAAACTTTCAGGTATTTTGGTGCTGAGGAAGTGGTATCAACATGTTGATATCTTTGGATGACTCTGAACTCATGACAGTGTCAGATTGTGAAATTCTAGGCAAGTTTGGATGTGGTAGAATAAAAGAAGGTCTGTCGTTTCAATCCAATTAAAACAACTTTATAAATATTATTATTATTTAGCTGTAGTATGTTCCTAATGTGTTCTTTTAGTTCTCACAACCAGATTCCAAACTACTTGTACTCTGACTCTCAGGTCCAGATTCTCATCTACAATGTACTTTGATTCACAATTATAGATAACATATTCTTTTATAAAATTATTCAGTGTTCTCAGGTCTTGATTAAAAAGAAGGGCTGTGTCCCATCAGTAAAGTGTGCAATTTTCTTCTTCAATATTCTTAATATAACCATTAAAGCATTACAAACATGTCATTAAAAGAGATTATTGGCACCTATCACTGTAAAATTATTGGCAAAGAAAATGGTCTATATATAGTATTCTGTTAGATGATTTGTAATCTATGGAAACCATTTGACTCATTTAACTTTCCTAACAGTTGTTTTAAGTCACTTTGTGTAAGACTGCATGGAAAACAAAATAAACTGCATTACTTGTTTCTCATTGTCTATTTTTTTTGCTACAATAAAAAAAAAGGCTATTATGTCTGCGTTTAGGTAAAAGAATGATGAAGTTTTATAAACATTATGGAGACACAGAGATTAAAGAACCTTCACTTCCTTTCTCATAGTTTTCATACTGGGTATTTTTTCCAATGTTTCACATTTCCCTTCCTCTTGTTTCATCTAATTTAGACATAACAGTTGAAGGTCATCATCCATTAACATTCAGTGTTCTAAAATTATTAGTAATTTTATGCTTTGCTACTTTATTCTTATGTTTGTATCATATGTTGTTTAACAACTACATTCTCTCTCCATTTTTTTTAAGATACATATAGAAAAGAATGGATTCAAAACACTGAAATGTTTTGAATTTTTGTCAGCATAATCTTCTCTCCCAGCAGCTACCACCTGGAAATATAGTTCTCTGAACTAGTTCACATGATGTTAGAATCATATTATAAAACCCCATTAAGGAAGTTATTTATTATTGCATCTATAGAAAAAAAGGGAATACCTAAACAAGCAAAAACTTTGTAACATGTATTTCAGTTGTTTGGGTTTTTTTCTTTTCAGAGTTCAGTTACTTAAAGTCAGGAGTCTGTCTTGTGGTTCGATTTCCTATGAAAACCATGACAGTGTTTTAAGATTCTGTTCTGATCTCTCATTTGTCAGCTGTTACATGACTATATATTAGCTGCAGATTTTCAGCATAAAGTGCCTAAGCAGAAATTACATTCACATATTTGTTGTTTGTTAGTAAAGGGCTATCTGGAGTAACAATAAAATAGATGTCCTACCAGCTCTCCATTATGAAATAGGGATTTGTCTGGCCAACACAAGTACGTCCCAAAGAAATAGTTATAAAGATATAATATGAGAGTGTGAAGATCCAATCAGTCTTCTACCATTTGACCTTTGCATATTGTTTGACCTTTACACACTTGTGTGTTTCTCCTTCTAAACTTGACATGTCTAATAGTGCTAAAGGAATCACTACATGTCTGTATCTTGACATCAGGAACAGTAACACACTCCTACTGACACACTCTGTAAGACTGGTTTAAGAATTCTTTGTCATACACTACTTTTATGTTCTTTTTCCAACTTTATTTAATTGAATCTTAGTAGCTTTACTTGCTACTTCATTTGTTCTTTTTGCCTGGAGTGGTAGATAGTGATGGAAGATAACTGAACTTCTACTTGATAAGTTTGACCAACTTGGCCTAAGTAGCCTGAAATTTATGTGTGCAACTCATACCTCATTCCACATGCCACTTTCAATGAAATACTTCTTTGCAGTCATCACATCTGACAAATCACCTAGCTGCCATGAGCCTGAGGAGCAGACTATGTAATGAGGTAGCTTTGTCAATTTTAGTGAAAGGAGATGTTACTATTTTGTTCCGTGGCTGGTGAGGAATGGTGCACTCTAGCTCTCTTTCTACTTTTTCTGTGTAAATTCTCATGTATTTCACAACTTCTCGTGAATGTTGATTTACACTATTGCTACTATACACAAGTTTCTTTTCTGTCATCACCGTATGCAGTATATATGCATGTATAGTTAGGGACATAAATACCTGGGTTTTTTTTCAAAATAACTTTGCAAATCTAGGGCAGACTCAGGTCATTTTGTTCGTCTAATGAAAGCCATCACATCTCTGGCAAACATTTTGACACATTTCTGATCATTTTTTCAAGGAAGTGATTGTCCCCCTGTACTTTGTAATACTGAGGCTGCACCTCAAATTCTGTTTTGGATCCCTCACTACAAGAATGATTCTTTTATTCATCTATAACATCAGGAAAGACAGAGTCAAAATCACAGAATCATAGAATCATGGAATAACCAGGTTGGAAGAGACCCACTGGGTCGAGTCCAACCATTCCTATCAAACACTAAAGAGGGAAAATGAGATGGACTCAAGCGGGACCAAGGGAAATCCTAATTAACTATTTTTGGGGAAAAATTCACACAAATGAAGTCAAAACAAACAGGTTGCTCAGAGATGAAGTGAAATCTCCTTGTTTGGGTATACTCAGACTGAAAAACAAACTGAACCACCTGTGCTAAGGGAATCCTGCCTTGAACACAGAGTTGTACTTGATAACCTCCAGATATTAATGGAAGAAAACATAGAGAGACAAAAGAAATTCAAACTTGAATTCACAGTAACTGGTAACATGAATCTAAGCTCTTTCTTCCAGTATCATTTGGACTATCAAAATAAAGTTACCAAAAGTTTGAAATGAAACAGAATATAGTTTGAAATGAGAATAACATAGTTTAGATAAAGCCAGAAGTTACAGTATTTTTCAGTTAGAGTTTTCTTTTCTGATATACAACCTTATTCACACAATCATAGTAAAAGTAATAGTAGTTTTTGCCTCTAAGTCTGTTACTTTTTTCCCATGCTTACCTTAAAAATTATATCAGGTTTTATGTTTTCTGTGGTTTTGCATTTTTCACAGCTTGTGTGCTCTGTACTATCTGTTCTTCCTGCAAAAAAAAAAAACAGGTATATGCATGAAAGTTATTAACAGAATTGAAATTAGATGCATTCTTCAGTTGTGTTAACATGTTTAAGAAGGGAAAAGTTAATGACTAGCTTTACTATTTTTTAATATATTTATTTACTTTATTATACATAGATTTTTTTGCTTATTTTTCCTTTTTTTATGTGAGAATTAGCTTTTTGACTGGTGGTATTTTTTCTCTCTTGAAAAATTATTCGGAAAAGTATCTTTTTGGAGACCTGTAAGTCTAGCTAAAATAAGTGCAGGGCACTGTAAAGCAATGTTTTGATTTTTTTTTCTCTCTGTTTTGATTTAATATGTTTTAAAAGGTCTAACAATATATTAGTTAGCTTTTCTTTTAAATCAGTTTTTAAATAGTACATAAAGATAGTGACAAAATTTGGTCACTGATAATAATTCTGAACAATTTTCGAAGATTTTGAAGGGAGTGACCAGAATTGCCTGAGAGACTATTTAATTACTGTTCCTATATTAACTAAGAAAAGAGTGACCGTGTGTTCTATCTTTTCTTTTTTATTTTTTTGAAGTCTCCACTCATTTAAATATTTTCTCTTGGTGAGAGGAATGCCTGCTTTCAAACCAGTACAGCAAGAAACTGATCTGTCTGCTTTGCAAAAATCATTCATTTGTAGCCATGTTTCTTTTTTTTCAATACTCATCATGTTTTTATTTTGTGCATATTTCAAATTGTTAAAATCAATCATAATGAAGGCTAAAGAGAAATAAAAAAGAGGAAAATTACACATTTAGAGATTTTTATTTTCCTGATTATAAAATAAAGGATTTTCTGACAGATTATAATGAAAGATCTTCTAATTGTCTGAAAAATTATCTAAAACTCTTCTATCTCATATCGTCAAAAGTCAGTGCTTTTGTTCTTCCTTTTTACTATATATTGTTCCACACTTTTGTCTGATGAAAGAAGTTATCTTCGTTTAGTAAAATGCTCCCTGTACATAGCTTCTTCTCTGCCTCAGTACAAGAAAAAAGAAATATATGATTATATCTATATATAAATATAAAATATATTTATCAAAATCTAATACTTAGGATACATCACCTAATTACACATCATGACACGACCTCCTTTTAGTCACAAAGGTAGGTCTTCAAATCCAGATTTTCCTCACAATATGAATACTCTTTTATCGATGAACTATTTATTTCAGTGAAGGAAAAGATCTTGAAAGAATAGCTTTGTCGAAATAAATTGACTCTTTTGACAATGTTTTGTATATTTGCTCTTTACTTGTTTGCAAATATTAGATTCATTTACCTGTATGAGAAAGGTAAATACTTTTTAGTGGATTCGTTTGTTGTAACATATCAGGATCATCGCACAGGCAACTGGCTTCTTACTTAGCAAAATAACCTATCCATCTTTTTTCAAATCTCTGTATAAGCTCTTTTCCTCTAACCTGCACATGTTCCAGTAAACTTCATAACATAGTCTTCAACAAAAATCTTGATATTTTGAAACCATTAGTATTACATGTTTCACAGAATGAAATATGAAGTAATTAGCCTAATGTAAAATGTTGGTGGTTTGTAATGTTTATTGTTCACACAGCTCTTGGTTTAATACTATTCTATATGAAATGGTAATAAATGAAGTCACTAATTAGATGTGAAATGGGATAAAAAAAATATTTTCTAAATTAAATACTTATTTTTCATAACCAAATATTGCAGATCATAGTGGTTTGTGTTTTTCTTTTCTGCTCCAACGCCTTCAACTATCTGCGTGATTCAGCTGCGTACTCTTTCTAAGGGCTCTACAGAAATGGAGAATATAGCTCAATTATTTTTTCTTCAAAACTAAGCCACGATATAAATGATATCTGTGTCCTTAGTGAAAAAAATAAAACTTTCAAATAAATTTATTATTTCCTGTGACACCTATGGTATTAAATTACATGATAATATTCAAAACAATTACTACAGAGATATGTTTGGGGACATAAAAGAGACAATGCAGGGCAAAAATGAGATGGTGCAAGTACATAAAGGAATCATACACAGCACAGGAAGTTGTGGATCTCCGAAATAAGTCCTTCTACTTTGAGTGCTATGTGATGGTAAGTGCATTATCCACATCCCTGAAACTTAGCCAAAGTTAAACAGGGTATAACAGTCTTGAAATTCAAACCATTGTTTTTGGTTTTAATTATTCTTGCTTGATGGAAAAGTAGCTAGATCTGGGTGAAGAAGAGCTGAGTGATATATTCATCATTTCCTGTTTTTGACTTAGCAATTGAAGTGGAACATTAAAAAATATTGAAAATGAAATGTCTTCTTGACATTTTAGCATAAATGTTTACTGTGGCATGGCTATTTAAGAAAAAAAAAACATGACTATCCTACTAACTTACACTGTCATATGTTTTTAAAGAAATAAATGATAAAGCTGTAGCTGTTCATCACATTAAAGGATAAGTTTATTCAAGGACTACAACAATGACTATCTTTTACTTAATGAAATATGCAAATGTGTGTGTATCTTTTTTTTCCTCCAGAGCCTGGGTAAAGAGTGGATAATGAGTTCAAGAGAGAAAAAAACATTGTCTCACTTCTTAAAGTATGTTTTTTTTTAATTCAGGCAAGGATTATGATTCCATATGCTCTTTCAATGCCACGTTATGTCTGGGGCTAGAAGCAGAGGTGCCAAAATATTGTGAAAAGCTGTTCTCATGGCATTTTCTTCTAAGACAGAGACTGTTAAAAAAATCTGACAAGAAAGACTCTTTTCAGATTTCTACCCCAGCTTTTTAGCCTGGAGGGGCTCATGTAGTTGTAATAAGCTTCAGCTAAGCCTGTGAACATTCAGAAGCTCGTATCAATCAAACAAAAATTCCAAGCCTTCTGATTCCCACACATTACCAATCTAAACAGGAAAGGTACAGTTCTACTTCTGGCAATAGTTTTCAAATGAATGTCCAGGCATTTGAAGGAAATGTCAAACTACACTAGGTATGTCAGACTGTATTAGAGAAGAATATTTCATTGATGTGTTGTATATGGCACATCATTCAGCAGCTGAAAGATTAATCATTGAGTTTTTAAGTTCTTTTCCCTTTCCAAAGTCTGCTAGCTTTGCTGGTATGCAAGAAGTTCTTTGCTGTCCTGTGAATCTTATTTTTGTCCTTTTCAGACAGGAAGAAAAACAATGGAAATGAGTCTTAATAAAATGAGGTATGGAAATATTTTTAGCTTTTTTACTAAAGGTATATACAAGTATATACAAAACTTAACAGTATTTACAAAGCACAGAGATGAAGAGTTTAAACAGTATAAATAAAGAAGTCTAATGCTTTTGCATAGTACAAGTGTTCTGAGGAAAATGTTGAAGAGGCAGAACTAGAAGAATCAGAAAACAGATCTCAGTTCTGTATTACATTTTCACAAAGCCAGCAGAAATAGAGGCATGGAAGAAAAGTAAAGAAAGTAGAATGAAATAAATTATACAAAAGAGTATTCTTTATAAGCAGTGGACTATTATTAATAGCTGGGAAGATTACTCACGTGCCTTAAAATACTTATTTTTTCTAGAGAGAAGAAAGTCACGCTTGTTCAGGGTGACATTTTACCTTAACAGTCATCTAATACACAAGACTATATATTCCTTAGAAACTATAACATTTGTGCATTTTATCCATTTGTGGAATTTTCAATGAATTCCTAAGGAAGTACATGTTGTTATCAGTCTGGACCTGAAAATGAATACAAAAAGTAAGCTATTCAAACAGCTTTGCTCATTGTTCACAACATTGATCAAGTCTAACAAATGCAGAGCTGATTTGCTACAATTAAATCTAAACGGTAACTACTCACTTACCTTGAATGACTCATATGTTATTCACAGAATAATTACCTGTCTAAAAATGTAGATTTTTTTGGTAAGATGTTTATGGTGCGATAGAAATTAAGAATTAATAGTTTCAGTTCTGTGACTGATGGCATAGAATACCAAATACTATTTCTATTCCCTAAAAGGACTTTTTCCTATATTCATTTATTTATTATAGCCATATTTTAGGTAAACAAAGTCTCAGTAACCGGCCTGAAATCTCCAGAAGTTCTCCTTAATAGACTTCTATGATGTCAACAAAATCAGTGAGATGAAATAAAAATACAATGCAGAAAGTGTTGAAAACCCACCCACAAATAATTTCATTATTGCCCAGGGAGTAATATTGCAGTCTCATATCAGTTTCAGATGGCTCCAAATCAACCATAGTTCAGTGTGGTCTACAGTATACTCTCCCATCTATGGGACATGAATTGTTTTAATGATTATTTAAGCTTATTCTGCCATGATTTCTGTTGCCTGTATAGAAATATAGTAAATTATATTAGTTGCAAGGAGTAAAACTAAAACAGTACATCAAAACTAGTTTTCCATTGTCTCTGACTACATATGAAAATGATAGCTTTTAGTCCCCTAGCAAGCAGCATTCTGATAGATGCTATAAGTGACTTACAGTAAAACTGGAGCACGTTAGAATTCTTCCTTTTCTATGGCAGCTTCTCTTGTTTATTTATACTGAAGTTATCATGCATTCATTAAAACTTCAATGAAATGAAAGAAAATAGTTTACATGAGCCACAAAATAGCAATGTAGCATGCAATGTTTCATAATGAAACAATATTAATATAACTGTATAGAGTGAAATAGGTATGCAATTTAAATATGTCCTTGTAACACATTAGTGGAATGCATATATTTTATAAATTTCAGGTTTCTATTTATAAGACACATACTATTTTTTTGTGTGTCAGAATTCATGAGACTTTCTCTTGAAGGCTAGCAAATTGCAGCATTAATGAAAGTGCTATTCTGGTAGAATAAAATTTGTATTGTTTTCTGATGCACAGAAGTGTACCAAAACCTCTTGTTTTTCTGAGCACATAAACTATTAGTATTAGAAAAAAAAATGCATTCTAACAATAAACTGAGTAAGCCAACAGTTGGCTACAAGCCAGATCCAAGGGAGGGCTGCAAAGATGATCAGAGGGCTAGAGCACCTTCCATATGAAAACAGGCTGAGAGAGATTGGATTGTTCAGCCTGGAGAAGACAAGGCTCTAAGGAAATCTTGTAATGACCTTCCAGTACCTGAAAGGGGCCTACAGAAAAGCTGGAGTGGGACTATTCATAAAGCCTTGTGGTGATAGGATGAGGCGGAATGGGTATAAAGTGGAGAAGGGCAGATTTAGACTAGGCATTTGAAGAATTTCTTCACCATGACAGTGGTGAAACACTGGAACATGTTTCCAAGGGAATTTGTGGATATCCCATCCCTGGAGGTGATTAAGGCCAGGTTGGATGGGGCCTTGGGTAACCTGATCTAGCAGAATGGCCCTGCCCATGGCAAGGGGACTGGAACTACCTGGTCTTTAAGATCCCTTGCAACCCTAAGTATTCTATGATTCTACGATCCTAGGTTTATGATAACATTACATCACAGTACGGATAAATAGATGCTTGTTTAAAAGTATGAGTTGTCAGTCACCATGTTAAAAATCGCACTAACAAAGGCATGGGTTTTACCTTTCTGTCCCACTCCCTTTCTACATTGCCTTTTTTCAATCAACTGTATCCAAACTATTGTCATAACCCAGATATATACCAGGTAAGAGCACAAAACACTTACTTATTAGCTGATACACAGATGAGACTAGGAGGTATAAGAAGCTAGTAGGTTAAACGTTAGTGTCATCACACTCTGATGAGACATTGCAGTCTTTTTCGGTCAGTTGGTTCAAATACATCTATCCATTTTGTGGGTGAGATGTTTTTCTTCTGACAACCTTAGGATGTTAATACATTTCATTTCAGTATTTTTTTTCAAGTTAATATACTATTATTAGCATTTAAATATTTACCATCTAAACTGTCTCATTTCTATCTGCTTTTTTACTTTTCTTATTCTGAGCAGCTTTAGGTTGTATACTTTCTCTCTGCTTTTCTCATCTCTGTCTTCTCAGAAGTCTAAGCCAAAGTTGTACAGGTGTACTGTGTCCAAACCACACTTTGGATCACTGACAGCTGAAACCCTGGGAGGAGGATTACAGGGTCAACATACATGCTTCAGGTGGTGAAGATATGTTGGCAAAAAGCACAGCTCCACCCATGGTAGTTCCAATAGTTCCATTAAAGTGACTGTTGGAAAATAAACCATTATCTTACTTGAGTACTTATTTCTAAGGAAATATTACCTGCTGGGTAAGCCCATTTCCTTTTTGCACTTATTTCATGCTGTGAAATAATAAAATAATGATGCAAAGACCCAGTTTATGTTACAAAAGCTCAGCAGAACAAAGAACACAGGACACTTGGCACCATTCTTATCACAGCTCATCACAGTGGAAAGAATCTGAAGAGACCTATAATGAATAGGTATGGTTAAAGCAGGGTGTGAACAAACGTGAGAAATAATGAAGCACACTATGCCAAGAAACTACATCTCAATATTCTTTAGTAGTCTAAGGAAGAAAAACATTCCTTATAAAGAAAATTATCTACTTTAGCTGCCTGGAGAAGAAAGACTTAGAGATATTGGTTGACAGCCATCTGAACATGAGCCAGCAGTTTGCCCAGGTGGCCAAGAAGGCCAATGGCATCTTGGCTTGTATCAGAAACAGCGTGACCAGCAGGTCCAGAGAGGTTATTCTCCTCCTGTGCTCAGCACTGGTTATTTAATCAGAAATGAGAATCATCCTTATAAATCAAAACATATATACAAAGAAATAAAAAAATATATGGAATATAACCTCACAAAATTAAGTTACAAGAGTCAGTATCATTCACTAGAAGTCTAAACTTTTTCACATGCTTTCTAGCATAGGAAGGTGGTCTGCTAAACCATTCAGTAACTGAAAACCTAACTCCTGGGTTCTGCCAATGAGTGAAATAATTTGTATCAGGCTTACTTTTTCTTCATTTCGCTGGTTTACATTCAATGGCCTAGATGGGAGACTTTTATATGCGAGGAAGAAGTCGATGCTTTGCTCATTTCTCACAGGTACCTGGTAAATGTCAAAGAACTTGTGGGAAAATATTTGGCTTTGTATTACAATTTGTTTTAAGACAAAATTAAAAATGGAGGAAAATTTGTTTAGATAAACTGAAGGACTATAAGTACATTAAAGCCATTCAACACAACATTTATAAACTTTCTCAAGAATTCCCTCAGAATAACATTTTAGGAACTACTAGGGGAAGTATTATTCTGGATAGTTTTGAGTTAATTTTATATTCCAGCAGATATATAAAAAATTAAATATTTTTAAAAATAAAATTTATTAACAATAAAACAAGGAATTATTTTTTTTAGGATTTATAAGGTATGCATCATGTGAAAAATTAAAATGTCCTGTATGAAGTTTCTTAAGGCCAGCATAAGCAAACCCCTCTTAACCCATACAGTAACAGTTCCTCTGTAGTTTCATCAAGTAGTAACAATGACATTTTTATCAGTTGGATTTGGCACTAAAGATTTGGGTTGGGTTTTTTTTATGTTATAGAACATGATTTATGCCAATTTCTCTGTTGATTAGTTAATATCAGGCTTGAGTGGTGTTTAACTTATCTCAGCATGCTAGTCACCCATAGGCATTTCAGAGAGGACTGTGAAGGAAAAAAAAACCAAAAAAATTATTAGTAAAATTGATGACAGATTAAGAGACACAGAAGTTTGTTACTCTGCTTGGTATCTCTGACATCTGCATTCTGTATTGATAATAGGGTTTTTTATTACTATTTTGAAAGTGACCAGTGATGAAAACTGTTTTCCTTTATAACTCCATACTGAAAACATTCTCATATTGAAGGGGAAAAAATATTAGCACAAAATACACAGATCAAGCATGCATTGCTTCAGAACTGGATAATAGTTCATTTATTTTCATGAAGGAAGATGCACTATCACCTGAAAAACCCTTTCAAATTCAGTCTATGTTTTCACTATGTCTACAGACATTATAGAAAATATGATAACTAGCTCTTCAGAGATGACTTGAATAATACATTCTAGAGCTTTCAGTTCTCAAGAACATAATAAATTGGAAAAAATGTTTTCGTATTTCCTCTTATATTATATCAGGCTTGTTTTAAGGCTGAGCTCATCTTATCATAGAATTTTCATCTCTAAAACATGGGAAAAGAATGAGTAGGCTGCACTTCTTGAGAAAGATTTTGCCTCGTTTCTAAATATGAGCAACAGTAACAATCAATACACATTTAGAAAAGGATTATTAACATCTTATTTCACCTTAAAAATAACATAATATACACCCTAAGTATGTAGATTTTTCAGAGCTGACAAATAGCTCTCCTTCATTTTGTAGATTCCAGTATGTCCACATATTGGACTGCATACTAGGAAAAAACATAGCAAAGTAGATGAGAAACTGGCTTTACTAAGGGGAATTGCTAAGAGAAAGAATATTTTTATCTTTTGTTTTCATCATAAATTTAAATTATTCTCCTGTGGAAACAGGTTTGTTTTCTAGAAATTTTCATCTCAGGAATCTCATTCAGAGCCTATCAATATTGTAGCCACAAAAATACACATGCATTTAGACTAGTGACCTTGATTTTTTCCTTTCGTATTGTAAAGTTGAAACTTAACACATTCTGTCAGATTTAAGAGAGTTCAAGCATATGCACTATCTGTTAAAATAAACTAGAGAGGAAAGATGAAGAGATGTTCTCCAAGAGTGATATTCTCTTTAAAATCTTATTGACACCAGATGTTAGTTTTACCATAAAAGACTCTTCATTTCTTTGTTTGATTATTTCTTTTTGCAGAAGGAGTAGAAAGTTGCATTTGTCCAGCAGTGGAGCCAGCATGTTGTTTTAGACAAGGAGTGAAGGAAATAAAAGAGAGAGAGAGGAAAAAAAAGAGCCTCAGGGCAAGTTTTAATAAACAAAAGCAAAGAGTTACAGCCATCAGGCATTTTGACGGAATGGATCAGCTACCCTCCTATAGCTCCTTCTCTCTTTTTAATCTGCAAGGTTAACTGCTGGCCTGCCTTGCAGGTATTTATAGTGAAAACAAACAGGTTTCTGTCTGCTGAGCATGCTGTAAGTTTACTCCACTCAAAACAAAAATCCTGAACAGCTTCACTGTCTGTTTAGATCACTGAACATTACTTACATTGGTCCAAGCTTGCAGTCTTCTCTCAGACAAAACTCCTATTGAATTTAAAGGGATTTTGTGTAAGAACAGTAGGATCAGCTTCATATTTGCATTCTGCCTTCACAAGATAAGGAGTGTTCACAAACTCTTTTAATGGGAAATGTTAAACTACTATTATGTGACTGCATGGACATTCTTTTGCAAGACATAAGAATTATTATATCTTCAGCTGAGGTAAATTATACAGGAATTTGTTGACATGTAGAATGCTCAATAGTAGTCAGTAATTTGTTTATGTTACAATGACTGGTTTTCACAAAAAAAAAAACAACAGCCAATGCAAAAGCAACAAAAGGTTATGTTTTTAGGTGGTTTATTTCCACTGCACATGGAAAAGTAATATATATGTAACAACATTTGTTACTTGCAGGTCATTTAGCTCTCAGTGCCCACACAGTTCCCACAGGCTCTCTCTTGGTACAAGAATCCTTGAAAAAATGTAACCACAAAATCCTTCATGATGAGAATGATTACAGCAATGAATAATATGTCTTCCCTTGTATGCACTACGTCATCTGTAGGAAAACAGATGTATCATTTACCTGTAAAACAAGATCAGTTTCTTCATCAAAGACCAAATGATACAAGCTCTATTAGATGTCTTAAAACTCAGAAACAGCTTAATTCTGAGTTTCTTTTAGAATGGTAGTAAGTTCCAAATTTGATTTATGTTAAGATGTCTCTAGATGCAGTAATCAAAAGAATTCAGATTAAGGTTATTTTGGGGGCTTTTTTTTCATATTTTACGTTTTCTTAAAATTATTTGAGCATTGGAAAAAGTACCTAACATAACTTAATATGTATCCCATAATCTCCAAAAGCTAGCATTTCTTAGGTTTTCAAAGTTAGTTTCTGGAAGCTGGATAATGGCTCTGTTTTTGTTTTTGTTTTTTTTTTAATTTATTGGTAACATTTTTCAATTGACACCTGGTTTCCCAACTACAAGGCAGTTTTGAATTGTCACAGACAATTATAAAATGATACATATGGGAGTGTATGTAATGGTTGGACTCGAGGATCCGGTGGGTCTCTTCCAACCTGATTGTTCTGTGATTCTGTGATTCTGTAGGTGGTGAAACTGATATAGTTGTTTTAAACCTGAAAAATATAATAAGGAAGCAATGTCTATTCTTTTAACAGAATATATCTGAAATAAAAAATATATTGCCTTTGCTTAATTTGCCTGACAGAATAATCAAGATATGAGAATAACTGGGAAACATATAGGAACATAAAAAATTACATCTAATAAATAGTGGAAATATGGTACTACTACTACATAATACCAAGAAGAAAAAATGTAAACTAGGAAAGCAAAATAATCTCAGTAATGCCTGCAGACTCCATTGAAAGAAAAATTGCTCAAAATGAATAATAAAAATTAAGAAATTGCGTTCTTAGAAGTTTTTAAAAAGCACTTTTATAATTCTGAAAGCTAAAGGTTGTTGTTGTTATTGAAGGGTGTGTTAAAGATGTTCTATTTTCCCTGTGCTACATAGGAATATAGAATTAGTGTTAAAATAAAAAGAACAGATGTTTAGCTTAGCTTCCTTCATTATGCTAGTACACATTTAACTTACAATGTGGAGAAGTAATCTGAAGTAACATCTACTTTCTCTACTTTCTGAAATGTACAGTCACATCCTCAGGAGCTTTGCAGCAGACCATAATCAGAAGGGACATTTCAACCTGAATGCCAGAGGCAAAACCTCACAAATTCTGCTGAAGACTATGCACATTGTCTTTCCCCACCCCCAAATTTCTCCCTGGACACAGCTCCAACAGTGACCAGGAAAATAAGTAAAAGTTGCAATCATGAACCTAAGGAATCCACAGTTCAGATTACTTTTGTAGTTACTGCCATTTTGAAGAGGCATTTGCAGTTCTACGGTTCATGTGGAAGAAATAAAGACAAAAATGAGAATCAGGTTCAGGGGAAGAGGAAATTAATTACATAACCCTGATTCAAAGGTATTTGATAATAATAATTTTTCCTATCTTCATGTACATATACCTGTGTATGCACATGCAGCTCACATTTGCCTTTTCCTCTACGAAGGACACTGCTGGAATAATGGAGGAAATTGAGCTAAACACTCTTTTTTTTTTCTTTTTAATTTATTATCAAATGTGTTTATGAAGTGGAACTAATGATATAAACCAATTATTTTGGTGAAAAAATAAAACCTCTAGCTGAGAATAAAAAAAAAATTATATTATATATCTAAAGAAGGTTATAGAAGTAATAGAAATGCAGACCTGGTTGTGGATCTCTCTTAGAAAAACATATCTTTTCACAGAAAATTCAAAATCTTTGAAAGAATTTTTTTCCAAGGAAATTTAAACAACCATTAAATTTATCTCAGGTTAATTAGACTTGACTTTTTTTTTTTTTCCTGAGACTGTAGCACAGGAATAACGAGATCAACAAATAACTAAGACATTCAAGTATAGCATATGAAAATATGGTTCATGTTCTTCCACTATTTGATTGGAACTGTCTTGCACCTTTTCCTTTGCAGTTCATTAACTTTATTAGTCAAGGTCATATTGGTCATGCCAAATGTGTTGGATTTTTTTCAATTTAGTTCCAAATGAATTCTTTCCTCTACCTGAGAAAGCCACCCCAGTCTGTTCCATGGCAATCAGCTGAATGATGCTTTGCCTGCATCCAAGTAATGGCGTGAAACTTTATCTTTGCTGCCACAGTTATTTTCCTTGCATGCAGGACGTACTTTGTGTTTTCCAAATATTACTGTCATAACATACAGAGTTTTGTATTTTGGGACTCTGAAATTGTGTAAACTGTACTCCTTGCAACTATCCTTTTTTCTTTAGTAGCTGACTCCACTTGGAATTTCCTCTGTCCTTCTGTGACATGATGTGACATTGATCTGCATTTGTGGGAAACTTGACAAAGCTAAAATTCCTCATTCTTGGTAGTTGTGACATGACACATTTTAGATCAGAGAAAAATTAAAACAAATAAAAACCTCTTGAAAAGTAAAAAAGAACATATCATGCTTCTTATATGGAGGTACTGTGATATTATTAATATGAGAAATAAAATTATTTCACAATTAACTGCATGATTTTCTGGTACTTTAGTTTTCCAGCTGTTCTGTACCTAAGCTCTAATGTATTGAACTTATCTTTGAAACTGAGGAAGGACTGCCTTTTTCCAGTTTTAGTAAATTACTGGTTCCTGCTAAAAATGACTACATGTACTTATATACAGGCTTGCTATTTTCTTGGGACTACAAAATTTTATGTGATTAGATTTCAGGTTAAACTCAGTACTCTGACAAAAAATACATTAATATAGCACACCCAACCAAGTCAAGGTCTGATTCAAAGTGCTAGATGATCCCTTTCTTTCTTTCTTTCTTTCTTTCTTTCTTTCTTTCTTTCTTTCTTTCTTTCTTTCTTTCTTTCTTTCTTTCTTTCTTTCTTTCTTTCTTTCTTTCTTTCTTCTTTCTTTCTTTCTTTCTTTCTTTCTTTCTTTCTTCTTCTTTCTTCTTTCCTTCTTTCCTTCTTCCTTCTTTCTTTCCTTCTTTCCTTCTTTCCTTCTTCTTTCTTTCTTTCTTTCTTTCTTTCTTTCTTTCTTTTCTTTCTTTTCTTTCTTCTTTCTTTCTTTCTTTCTTTCTTTCTTTCTTTCCTTCTTTCTTTCCTTCTTTCTTTCTTTCTTTCTTTCTTTCTTTCTTTCTTTCTTTCTTTCTTTCTTTCTTCTTTCTTTCTTTCTTTCTTTCTTTCTTTCTTTCTTTCTTTCTTTCCTCTTTCCTTCTTTCCTTCTTTCCTTCTTCCTTCCTTCCTTCCTTCCTTCCTTTCTTCCTTCTTTCCTTCCTTCTTTCTCTCTTTCCTTCCTTCTTCTCTCTTTCCTTTCCTTTTCTTTCTTCTTTCCTTCTCTTTCCTTTCCTTCCTTCTTTCTTCTCTTTCTTCTTCTTTCTTTCTTTCTTTCTTTCCACCTTTTCTTCCTTCCTTCCTTCCTTCTTTCTCTCTCTCTTTCTTTCAATGCAATGCATGTACATATGCACTCCTTCCCATTTCCTATAACCTGTTCCTCATACAGACACTTCTTAACTTTATGAGCAGAAAATGTGAGGGATATTAACGTTTCAAGTTTTGTAGCTTGAAGACATAATTTCATCCTTTAATTAGCTTAAGGAAACCTATTAGGGAAATTCACAGAATATTGAATATTCTAGTGTACCTTTCCTCCATGCTGAGTATAATGAAAAGCTGATTTACAACTGAAAACCAAGTTTTGTTATAGAAGAAGAGAAACTCGATACAAGCAGTTAGCAGAAGAGGATAAATAAGGATTTTTATTCAGCAAAAGTTTTACCTCCTACACTAATAATATAACTAATATGAAGTTTTGGTTTGATCTCTCATTGATTACATGAAAAAATGATCTGTGAATTCACACCTGACTAGTTGTGGACACAGATAGTTCTCTTAACCATTGGTTCTTTCTTAGTCATTTATTTCCTGCTCAAAATATTGTTTGGTGATGCTGTCTGCTAACCTGCTCACTCATCAGCTCTGTAGTTTAAGGAATATACAGAAATGCCTATCATTCATTTCAGGAGAAAGAAGTAGACTTGACATTGATGATTTATTCAACCTGCAGTTAAATTCTACTTATGATCTTTCTGTGTTATTACCAGTGAATCATATTTCTAACCCAATAGAGTTATAGTAAGTAGATTTTATGCATACGTCTATGTTGAAAAAAATAGTGAAGAGTTTCATTATTTGTAAATCACCACAAGATGCCTGGAATAAATGTATATTTGCAAAGCTAGAACTTCAGGTGTGCATTTGGAAACTGAGCTACCACTTTTTGGTACTTTAGTTACAGGCATTGTTATAAACACAAAATTAAACCATGATGGTAAACAGTCAGCAGCATGATGACTTGCTGGAGAAAAACGTAAAATATTTGCAACAGCATTGAAAATAGGAGCCATATGAGTAAATATATTATGTGGAATTTGTGCAGTATGGCTAAGAATAACTACATTGTTTGGGTTACTTATATGATTATGAACTGTTGTTTACAGAATGGCTAATAACTTGAAAGAAAGTAACACGTAGACAGAATGCTAACATTTCTGCAATACTGTGAAGTGGCTGGAATTATTGCTTGGTCCCCCTCATATTATAGCAAGAAACTCTTTTAATATCTGAAATAACATTCTTGCTATCCTCCTACAACTGCTTTCTGGAAGAACACCAGCTGAATTGAGAAAATTGATTTGCTTGTTGGTATTCAGAAATAAAAGACAGAATTAAATCAAAGGTATTGGTCTTTAGAATAAGAGGGAATATTAAGAAAAGGATGTTCTGCCCTTCAGAAATACTACAGAAAAGCAGAGCCAGGGTTTTTTTTGGCAAAGATTCTTCTATAATAACATGTCTATTCCCTCACTAGAGATCAGGAGTGATTACAGCTGGGTCAGTCTATATTTGTGACTTTTAACAGGTTGCTCTTTCCAGTATCTCAGTGATAAAGAATATCTTTCCCTTTGGGGGCTAACATCATCTTGGTTTTGTATGTTTCCTTTTTTCTTTAACTTTAAGCCACTGACACAGTAGGTGGTTGAGCCAACTTAAACAGGGCTGTTTGTGTTCTCTCCTGTACTTAGGCAGACATTCACCACAGTCCTCAGATCTCACAGCTAAACTATGAAACTAAATTTTTCTTCCCCTCTCTTATGGAAAACTTCTTACCCTAGGAAAGAGAGAAAGAGAGAGGGAGAGAGAGAAAGTGAGAAAGGGAGAAAGAGAGAAAGAGAGAAAGGAAGAGAGAAAGAGAGAAACAGAGGAAGAGAGAAAGAGAGAAAGAAAGAGAAAAAGAGAGAAAGGAAGAGAGAAAGAGAGAAAGGAAGAGAGAAGGAAAGAAAGATATTGCTCTAGTTAACTTTCTAGATAGCTGTAATGAACAAGTGCCATCTTGTTACTGGTTATGACCACAGACATTTTTTGTAATTTCTAATTCTGAGAAGTCCATAGTTTAAGAAGAGACTTTATCTCAGATATTGTCACTAATAAACTTTGAGAACAAGTTTAAAAGAAAAATATTTTTAGTTAGGTGTTAAATATATTAAGTTACAAGATAGGGCAGATAGATGAAAGGGATACATTTTTAATAAAAAAAAATATAAAAATAGTTTTCCTTCTTTCTTGTATTTATTTGTTCATTTTAAAGGCCCAGTAATACTGCAGTACACAAATTGTTTGTCCAAGATAATATCTGGGACAAATGACAGCCAAGTACATCATCACTGGCCCAAAACAAAACTTTGGCACTCACCACAATCTGATAAGGAGGCAAGGCTTAATTCCCATTTTAATTAACTATTTAAGTAAAATTCAGAAGTGCAGATAGAAATTCATAATGCAATGGCAGCTGATCAATTCCTGTTAGGGTATATCTAGTATCATCTGTTCCCCAAAGTATTTTGCTTTTTCAATAATAGTGAAAGAAAAAACATAGCAGAAGAAAGCAATCATCAGCTGTTCCTTTCACAACATAAATAAAAATGAAAGGTAGAAATACATGATGAGTTTAAATTAATCCCTGTTAGCAGAAGTGAAGATAATTTAATGACAGCTGAAGGTCTAACTTTATCACTTTTCTCTACCTCAGAAATGAGGCAATTTGAAATGGAATGTTGCTGTGGTACCTTGGACATTTCTAGCCTCATTAAGTAATATGAGAAGAAAACACAGCTTTGATTTCCTTTTTGTCATGCATAAAGTTGAGGAGAAGGTGGATGTGGAAGTGACGGGAGGAGGAGGAGGAATTTGTACTGTGAACACTGATCTAAAGTGTTGAAGTGTTTTGGGCCTTGAAGAACATGATATTCCAGTTGAAGGAACAGAGGCCAAGATAATTACTTTACAGCTAAAAGGCTGAAGTAAGTCGGTGAATACAAAACACACAGAAAAGTATTTGTGCAAATAACTGTATACTTTCCAATAAACTTGAGATAAGATATACAATATCCACAGAAGGGATTTTAAAAGTGGAGAAGGTCATGCAGACTTGTAAGAAAAGTGCTTATAAGAAAATACATGTATTATAAAGCTGTAAAATACAATAAAAGGTTTCTGAAAGCCTAGTGAATCAATGGTTTTGTGTGTTCAACTTTTTTAAATGCAAACAAATCAAGGACATACTGAGCTATTATACGACAGGACCATTTTAAAACAGGATTTTTTATCTTGAATTTCTGTTGTAACCTCTTAATTGATGTTATATGAAACTAACGGAACATTAGATTGCACTGTCACTTCTAGTGGGCCCTCTTAATATATTTGACACTACTTACTTATTGAAAGTGAATTTAAATTCACTGAAATGAAGTGTAATGTTGCATATATTCATTTTCAGAGTAGCTTGGTTATTGGTGTGGCAAAATTTTTATTATGTTTTTATGAAAGAGAAACAGAAGTGAGTTTATGCTTAGACGTTTCTACTAACATGTGGCACGGAAATTTAATTTCTGAAAAGTAACAAAGTAATTTCAGGAACAAAGCTCCTCCACCTTAGGTTTGAAGCAGTAGGAGTTTCAGAGTTATTAGCATCTTACTAGTTCAAAATATTCTTAAACACTCAGAAAAAAAAAAAAAATCTAAGGATAAGCCAAAGAAACAAATGGGATTTTCCACTATGCAAACTACTCTAATATGAACTATTGTTGTAGCCACTGCGAATGTTCTGGCAGAAATAATCTTAATTTCAATTTGAGATTGTTCCTTGTTCTAGATATCTAGAAAGTAGTCAAAAATTCTAATTTAAATTAAAAACCCTGCATGAGAGGGTTTTCCTTCTAAGTCTGTAGGTGTAGAGCAGTATTTTACACAGACAGCTAGTTAGCTAACTTACACACTGGGGTCTATGTTCTAGGTATCTATGATTTGCTAAATGAGTCCTACCTAGAACATGCATCTTGGACAAGATAATTCTCATTTGACTCTCAACTTCTGAAACTTAGATACCTGCAACTGAGGTCATCATATCACTTTATAGGTAATGGAGAAGAAAAAAGAAATACTGAGCATTAAGAGTATTATCATCCTAAGATAAATATCTAACAAAGACCAAATCAAACGCTTTCTGGAGGCCTCTGGTGAAGACAGCTTTGTTTCTGTTTTGAAAATGATCTTTCCAATCTTAATTGATAAAATTATTCCTGTATAGTTCAGAAATACTCTTCCAAAAACCCTAATGAAACCAACTGTTTTGACTTTGTTCCAAGCTAAATGTGTGTTTCTACTGACACAGCTTAGGAAACCAGACTGGCTTTAAACCAGCTGGCAATTGATCTGGAACTTGATATTTTCAATTAAAACAATATTTAATTGATCTTTCAAAACATTTTTTTCTATAATTAACTTTATTTTTGTTTTCCTTTATTTTTTACCTAGAGATGGTAAAAACATCGCAGATCAATGATGCAGAGATACATTAGTATCCTGGAAAACATATTTTTGTCTCTCAGATGATAAAATCATCTCTGTCTTGGGATCTGTTTGCATTCATTGCAAATGAACTGTTCTACCTCCTCATCCCTCTTTTATTTCAGCATGACAATGGCAAAGGAATACAGGAGTTAATCTTACTTTTTAATCCAGAAAGTTTTCATTACTAGACTTAGGAATTAATGTTGATACTACTATGCAATTGCAGAAGTGTTTTTTGTTCAGTTCCATGAAGAGTGTGGGTAGAATTCTAACCTTTACAACTGTGACAAGAGTTTTGTTGTAAAGAAGTTTTTACAAAATCCAGTATTATTTCCTGATCCACTTAAAGTAGATAAATGAAGACAAGAAAGAAACAGCTATTGGTTCTCTGTGTTAGGTTTTAGTAATCCATGATCTTCACCATAAGATTACACCATACATCTATCTACTTCAATGTATTATCACTGGCACTGACCTGTCCTTACAGATGTAAATTCTCCTGCTGTACAGAGTCTTTATCACTGAGATTTAGCGCTTAATAAATAGAAGCTGACGACGTGCATCGTAAGGTTTCATGCACCATCCACATAGTATATAGTTAAAAAATAATTTACAAAATCATACAAGAGTTTTGATAATTTTTACAATTTTATAGCAATGCCTATTTGTAAACTATGAGAATACTTGTCTTTGCTTCATTTTTCATTCAGAAATTGTTCAGCTTCCTTTTTTTTGTGAGACAGTAGAATTAGACTTACTTTTTGTATGGACTAGATGATTCTTGAGGTCCACTCCAACGTCTTATTCTATGATTGTATGGTTATTATGATTTTTCCTATGTGTTACTAGTCAGTTGTAATGGCCACACAGATGTAAAGGTAGTTTTCTTTTTGGGCTTCTATCTGATTTAGTTAAATGCTTTCATTTATTGAAATCTATTTATTTTTAATCACAAAGTTTGTGATTTATAAGTTTGTAATTCAGAAAATCAAATCTTGATTCATTTTTTTTACAGGCTGTTATTCCATAAAAATAGGAATACAAAGTACACAATTGTTTCTTTTACTTCAGAGGTCAGTCTTTTAACATTTCCAGGGACCTTCCCTTTTTTTTTTACAGTCTCTACAATAAAGCAGACTACAGCTCCACAAATAGAGTTGATAGCACTATGTATGAGGGGGAAAAGTGTTAGTGGAAGTCAGCTTCTCATTTACAAGATAAATAACTCCTTTCCTCATATATCCTGATTAATTAAGATTTAGTTACCAGGACATAATTACTTTGATAATGCTATGTCCTTTGGCAACTTCATCTATGGTTCAGTCTGTAAAACATTTAGTGTAGTTTTTGAACATGTTTCAGGTTTTAGTGGAATATTCCTTTATTCTTTACTTAGCAAATATGACTTTGTACTAGTTAGGATGGGTAACTTACTTAATGGCTTTCATAAGGTTGTATATTATTTGTACTGCATTTATCAGCAGTTGAGATTGGGGAAAAATAATAATAAAGTGGTTTCTTTTTGTTTTAAAAATATCTAATTGTAATATTAGCAATGAAATTTGCATTAGTCTGTGATATGATGTAGGAGTTTTATTCATTAGTAACTAACTTAAAAATGACCAAAATGTGGACATGCTCTTGCCCTTAGTAAGGAACTTGATGTTCATGTTTGGTTAAGGCCTTCTGCCAGCTTTTGTCAGATGTATCCCTAGATCCAAAAGACTATATTAATTTATCTGTTTATCTTTGAGCAGAAGATGGTCCTGAGAGTCTGAAAAATGTTCCTTAAAAAATAGTGTCAACATAGCTCTTGTAAGAACTTTTTTTTATTTTTCCAAATTGCAACTGTTCCTCTCTATTTGCAATGGAGTTAATTTTGTCTTTATTATGACCATGGGTGCATGACTGTTTCAAAATATTGGGAAAGGGCAATGAGCCAAAATCATTATCTTCACTTGAAGTGTTTAATACCAAATGTAAACATTGGAGGGGCTTGAGTGCCCAAACCATCCCTCTAGGCTTTATACATCTGATTATAAATGTCCCTGCTGCACTGTTAGCTAGTCCCCATCATGACTTCAGTCCAGTGTTGTCAAGGAAATAATAACCTAGAACCTTCCATTGATTATCCGTATGAAGACAATGATTAAAAACACATGACTTGATTTGCCCTCAAATATTCCTGTATAATTAAAATTGTTAATAAACAATCAGCAAAATTAGAAAAGGAAATAAAAATGAGGTTGGTTTGGATGCTAATTTTTCCTGTATATTTTATGCACCATTAAAATCTTTAGCGCCCAATGAGATAGTATTCATAAAAAGAGAAAGTAAGCTCATGACTAACTTCTGCATACACTTCCTGTGGTCAGTTTTATTTGCAGGTCTAGAAGGATAAAATAAACCAATGCCTTTTTTTTACTTCTTCATGGAACAGTAGCACCTGAGGGAGATGGAATTTATTGCAACGAACCACTACCAGGAATACATTAAGCACATAAAGGAATAAAGGGTATACGAGAATACTCCACTTTCACTGAAAAACGTGAAATACAAGAAGTCCAGCATTTTCCCAAATACCATCACTTAAGATTTGCCTTTTTTTTCCCCCTAAATGAAATTCTTCATGTTCATTACTTATTCTTGCTTTTCTAAGCAGTGAATTGTATTTCTCAACTTATTTACAGAGTCCTGTGAAATAGATAATAAAATTTGGTGTCCATTCTATACAAACCTAACTTATTACTATGTGCTTTTCTCAGTCTAGAATCATGTCGAGATTGTAAAGAAGTATGTAATCTTCAATGTGAGATAAACTTTTGTAACAGATTTTTTAATCTCCAGGAACTGTGGATTTATGATTTTTAGAGTTGGTGCAAAAAGGTAAACTTATGTCAGACCAGTGTAGTTCATTAATTAACTTCACACTGTAGAGTATGTATCAGAATGCAACTTCTTATTAATAAATATATCACCAAATCTCATATTCCCACTAAAGCTGGATTACTTCTGTATTTATGTGTCTTTCAACATGTTTTTTTTTAATTAGAACTGAAGTAAATTTTAAGCTTGCTTTGTGTGGGAACATTTTACAGAGAAGAAGGCCTTGAAACAGAGAACTGAAAGATAAACAAAGGCCAGTTTGGTGTGGAGAAAAGAGAGCCTTCTGATAAGCAGCTGGAAGGAATACAAGAGCTGGTTCAGTGGGAACGAGTACCAGCTGAAAGAAAAACAATTAAAGAGAACTATCAACATAGTTAATTTTAGTGTAACTTGGTTTCTTAGCATGTGCAGTAGTTTAGTCAATAATATGTTAGTAACAGCTTTATGGACAGTTACCTTTAACCAATAATACACTGTAGATACCCTCGTGGGCACCCAGTTATGTAACCGAGAAGGGTTTATAAAGAAACAGCTAAGCTAAATAAATTGAACACTTGCTGATTACATTGGTCTCTGTGCTTGCTTCCTGATCTCCTGTCAACAAGTGGCGCCCAAACACAGACCCTCAGATTACCTGCTGAAGTTGCTCTGAACAACTGAAGACGTGGTAGAGGGTAGAAAGACCGGCCGAAAACTATCTGGCACTGACCCAGTGCTGATTGAAACTGTCTGGCACTGCTGATGACTATCCAGTACTGCTGAAGATTGGAGTAAGACAAACATCCAAATAAAGAAGACTCCAGAGTCTTAGATCAATTACAAGGCAAGCATAGCTGCAGTCGGTGGAGTGGCATGAGTTCCATGCTTTTGAAAGACAAGCAAGCAGTGGTAAAGCTCCTCCAACATGTCCTCACCAAGAGAGAGATTAAGTGTGACAAGAATTTTCTAACTGATGTATTGAAATGGAGCAGAGATAGTTTTGGAGCGTTAAAGGTGCATGTCGGCTCTAAAAAGTGGAACAATAACTCCGAGCCAAGCGCAGGATTGTCAACAACTGCACTAACCCCCCACCCCTAAACTGACTGTGCTGGCCTCTGAACCCCCCGATGGGGGGGCCAACAAACCCTTTGACCCGGGTCTGATAGACACCGAGAAGGAGCCTGATCCACCTCCCTCCTGCCCCTGAGACCAACGGGCACAAGCCAAGAGGGAGGCACAGCAGCAGGGAGAAGTTAAAATATTGCAAGCTTTGATCTGTGCTTGGGACTGCAGTCTGCTCTGGGAACTAATTAGTTACAAAGTTATAAAGAAGATTCCAAAAGCTGCAAAAGAGAACGTCCTAACTACTCTGGAGCAGAGCCACCTGGCCAAGGGGTTCTGCCTCCACCCTCCAGCGCCTGCAGAGTGGCTCACCGTGGGGGGGACACTGCCCTGGGCTGAGGGAGGGCTGCTCGCCTCTGCCGCAACCGCAAAACCCAGACAGTTTCAACATTACAGAAGGGACTCTTAACAGATAAGATAAGAAATGGCTCAATTAAACAACATTGATAGCAGTTCAAGAATCAAGACAGTTTAAATAATGCAATTTTACAACAGATGCAGCTTTTGTTTTATCAAACACTTATAAAGATACCAGATGTTGGAAAGTTGAAACAGGCATGACCCGTATATGGTGTTTATAGACAGATTGAAGGATGTACTCGACAAGCAGGTAGACAACTGAGCAGTTAAAGAAACCTTAATTTTGCAATCTGTAACAAAATATCCTAATGACAAATATAGAAAGATATGGTGCGTTCTGAAAACTCCTACAACAACACCTGGGATCATTTACCTATCAAGCACAGCTGGTAGCTGCTACCCTGACTGTAATCCAGGACAGAAATACATTCTGTTAGAGATGCAGAAAGAAAATAAATTTTAAAAGAGACTGCCACACACAATGCCAGGATAGAGGGCCTAAAATCTGCCCTCAGTGTGGAAAGGGTAAACATTTTACCAGTTGGTGTAGATCAAAAGGGAATAAGAATGGGATAGTATTGTCAGAAAACCAGGAGCATAGCACGGTTTGGAGGCAAGTCCAACACAGATGCCTCCACGGCAAAAAGCAGCTTTCATCTCAAAGCAAGAACCAGAGGCAGCACCGAGATAGACATGATCACCAGCGTCACATTAGTGCTGCAATCGTCTGCACTTCACACAATAACATGGAATGTAAAAAGACCATTGGGGTTAGCTTTGCTGCCTTGTGATTAGAATAATTGTCAATAATTTGGTTGGGAATCTTTGTTTTACCTGGGGTCATTAATGCAGGCTGTGCTGGAATCATTCAAGCAAGGGTATGCATGCTGTCTCCACTAATGTTATGAACATCATTTCCACTAGTATTAATACCAAAGGATAGCTGGATAGTGTATTTAATTTTGTTCAAAGCAGCTGTGTTCCAAGCTGACTCTGTAGAGCATAGCTCACAAGATTTTGAGTCCATAAGAATCCCTGAAATACATTTGGCTTAGTCCCTACAAACTTAGCCTCTTATGTTGAAGTGAACATTAACACAAAAAAGGAAAGCCAGAACATCTTAAAATGGCTGTAGTGTAACCCTTAGTTGTGCACATTCCACTAATCTTGTGGGAGAGAGATGTGTTAAATGCAATGAGAATAGGCATTGAAACTATGAATGAGTGAAAAGTTGGGTACATTGCAAAATTTAGTGGGAGAGGAAATAGGTCATGGGCATATAGTCCCATTTAATAGTCCCTGGAACTATTACACCTGTAATAGTTAAAACTTAATACACCTGTATTTGTGATAAAAAAGAAATCTGGAAAATGGTGTTTATTACATGACTTTTTTAGACAAATTACAAGAGATCTTAAATAAGCAGGCAGACAATATCACAGCTAGATAAGTGTTGTTTAAACAATTAGCCTTAGAGAATGCAAAAATGGACTTAATGCACTGTTAATTGCATGATGACCTGTTACAAAGATTATTTGTTTTACCAGAATTGACTGATGCCGACTTTACGAGAGCAATACAAGTAATAGCTTGGATGCTTATGCTTCCAAACTTTATATCAAAGGGCACTAGAATCATTCAGCTGATTTGTTTTTCAGCAATTGTACCCCATGAAGGAAATCACATCCAGGGAGACAGAAGCTGTGGTTCAACTGACCAGTCAGTGATTCCATCAACACAGAAACTACAAAAAAAAAAAAGAAAAGTATTACCGTAAGTGAAATATTTGTTAGACAATCGATATAAGCCTTATTAGGTAGTGCATGTACATATTTTAAGTGTTGTATGTTCCTGGTACCGTGTATAGTTTAAATATCCATAGCATAGAAAAATTGTGGATCCAATAGTGATAACCAACATTGTATGAATGTATTCGGCTAGCTGAGAAATGAGTGGTTGTGTCTCTGTGTGTTTGAAGTACTTCAAATGTTTGTAAGACTGACAAATTGGTTTTGATTAATCTTAGAAATACATCTCTGGGACCTTTCAATCTCAAATGTCCACTAAGCCGGCAAACAGGTAGATTTACCTGGAGATCTTTGGAATAAAAGGCTTCAGAAGAAAAATATTAAAATACCTAGCAAAACATAAAAAAAGGAAAGAGCGAGAGAGAGAAAAAAAAAAATGGATAAAGCCTAACCTTGCAGCTGTATGTGTGTGAGTCTCCCCGCCTCTGCCACCTATCTCCTTCCTTTCTAAGTTCTTTCAGCTTTGAAGGAGTCCAGAGGAGTTAACGGTGTTATCTCTCTAGAGGAATGTCAATTTGTGAGAACACTCTGCATTCTACTGTTGCACATCAGGAACTGCTGGGTCCTGGGTAGTGCAGACAATCTTTAGGGATAATTGATCCAATGATAGAGGAAAATTCAAATGATTCATTACAAATTATTGAGTGGATATTTTACCACTTCAACCTTAAAAACAAACAAATAAACAAAAACATAGTCACTAGATTTAAAATGATTACAATGATAATCACCAAGGGAAGTAAAAGAAGTGTTCAGTTATTAGGCCAAGACTCGACAACCATTTAAAACCCAATGACAAAAAAATATGCTAAGTGTTACATGACAAATATTTTGAATTTACAAGTAGATCTAACAGATTATCCAGGAAGTATTGATATCCATTTACCAAGTCATTTCATTATTGAACGTACCCCTCAAGTAGTAAAAATATTGTTAGCAAAACCAAACAAAAAAAAAGGGAGGAGGGAATGAGGAGAGACACCACAAAACAGATTGATGAAGGTGCAATATGTCATGAATTTTTTGCGATTAGCAGGACATGATAAAATTGTGCTGATGTTGAAGCATATGCAAACCATTTTGTCAAAATTAAAGCAAGTACAAGACAATGTGAAAGTGCTCTTGAAAAACAATTATTATGGGCAATGGACAGGTCTGTATAAGCTACTAACATGGGGACGAGGTTATGCTTGTGTTTTAACAGATACAAGACCACTTTGGGCACCTGCATGATGGATCAAGCCAATGTTGCTGTGTGACAACTGTTAAGCCTCGGCCACAAAAGCAGTCAACAAGAACGAGGAGAAATGTTATTTTAAATGGTGTTAATTGCTTTAACAATTATCCCGCGTGTTACAGTGTATACAACATCAAGTCAATCATATGTTTCACCTGAATGCTTTAGTCATCGAAAAACAAAAAGGAGGAATTGTGGGAACATTTTACAGAGAAGAAGGCCTTGAAACAGAGAACTGAAAGATAAACACAGGCCAGTTTGGTGAGGAGAAAAGACAGCCTTCTGATAAGCAGCTGGAAGGAATACAAGAGCTGGTTCAGTGGGAACAAGTACCAGCTGAAAGAAAAAACAATTAAAAAGAACTATCTACATAGTTAATTTTAGTGTAACTTGGTTTCTTAGCATGTGCAATAGATTAGTCAATAATATGTTAGTAATAGCTAGAAACAGCTAAGCTTAATAAATTGAACACTCACTGATTACATTGGTCTCTAAGTTTGCTTCCTGATCTCCTGTCAACAGTTGTGTGTTTGTTTTTTCTTTCATTTTCTTTCAAGTTTGGTGAATATATGTTTAAATCAATTCTGTTATATCTTCCCAAATAATCAGCTCCATCTTGGGTTTCTCGAAGTTTGATTTCTGCAACAAAAATTCTCATACCAGGCCAAAAACAGGTGCCATAGTGCTATTTTCTCATAGCTTCGGCAGACGTAGTATGTGACCTGCAAACACTTGTGCAGCTCTGGACTAGCAATTAGAGCACAGCAGGCATGGCATCTAAATGGGATTAATCAGGAGTTTATATGTGTTGCAGATTCAATTAGTCAATGGAGAAAACTTGTAGAAGACAATTAATCTGTGATGAACAAGTCTTATGAGGAGTGGCTTAGTGAAATGGTGCTTAGGCAGGAGAAAAGGATGGTCAGGGTAGACCTTATTGCTTTCTACAATTGCCTGAAGAGAAGTTGTAGTGCGGTAGGTGTCAGTCTTTCCTTCCAAGTAAAAAGCGATAGGGCAATAGGAAATGGCCTCAAATTGTGCCAAGGGAAGGTTAGATTGGATATTAGGAAAATTTTCTTCATCAAAAGTGTTGAAGAGTACCAGAGTAGGCTGCCCAGGGAAGTGGTTGAGTCACCATCCTTGGAGGTACGTAAGAGACATGAAGACATGGCACTAAGGGGCATGGTATAGTGGTGGACTTGATAGTGTTATGTTCATGATCAGACTAAATTATTTTAAGGGTCTTTTCATACCTAAAAGATTCTATGATTGTATGACCTTAACACACATCAGAGGAACTGCTTTTTAGGGTTGTTATTTCTTTTCACAAGATAACTAAGACATCTACTTCAGCTTAGAATCACCATTTCTAGATATTTAAGGTAAGAAGATGAGTTTCATAGTTAATATTACCTCAGTCTAACTAATTTATAAATACATAAACATGTTTGGGGTTTTGGTTTTGTTTGGTTTTTTTGTTGTGGTTTTTCCTAATGTTTCATTTAGCCAGTGAAGGAATATAAACAACATCATAAAAGTAAAATGAGACCAAGTAAAATGTCTCAATATCATCATCGGACTTGAAGATATAAGGAATCAAGTCATTGTACTAAACAAATAAGATAAGACTTATTTATAAAAATAATTCAAGAAAATATATGCTAAGAAACCCTGACTTTTTTTTCTTTTTTTGTAAGCAATTCAGAAACAAAGGAAACAATGTCAGCAAAGTTTGTTAAATAAAAATTTACATGTCTCTGATCTGTATCTTGTATATTCACCGTGACTAGAGTCAATGTTTTGAACAGTAGTTGTCTGAATGCATCACATAAGGATGAAAGAGTAAAACTTAACATTTATTTATTTACTTGCGCACTTACCCGAGGCATTTATCCATGCAGTGCTAACTTCATTGCTGTGGTAAGCAACTGAAATTGTACTCACATTGATGGAATTCTGCATATTTAGTCCTATAATTATTTTGTCTCACTAGGTAAGTGATCTGGGAAAGAAGTCTTTTAATCAAGTAGTAGCCTTTTCATATTGTTGCTGAGGAAACAGTACAGAGAATTAGGGGTTACATCCAAAACCACAAAAAGCATCTGGTCTCAAAGCTCGTGTTAAAACACTGTTTCTTTGCTCACAGGCTTGAATTCAAATCACACCTTTGTCTAAAGGAAAAGGTTGCGTATTGCCTTGTAAACTTCCCTTTATGTGATATTTTGGGACTGCTGACAGGACATTTTCAGGTTATGCTTGACATTTTGATAAGTAACATCACATGAATGATCATAACTTTGCTTAACTTATGCTGTGCTGCTTTTCTTTGCTTTTTAACTACTCTGGAAAAGAGTAAATACTCATAATATCTTTAGTCTTTTTCATACTATGCAATATAACAAACAAGTAATTTACATTTGTTGTAACTAAAATTAATGACGTACCATAAAGATTTTTTTCTTTATCATTCAATTACAATTCTAGATTTTGTTTTCGAACCTAGAATGAAAAGAAAGGAAACAAATAGTTTTTAAAATGTAGACTGACTGTCTTCTCACTAGTTTCCAAGTGAAGATTAAATGAATTTGTTTTATTGACATGCTTTGGTTTATGTACATCTGAATGTGATTTTTATATAAAGAGAGTTCAAGGTTTATAACGTGTTTGGAAATCATTTTAATATCCATCTTTACAATAATTTTCATTATTATAATGAAAAGTAAGTTATTTTTAACTACTTGTTTATCATCTTTTTCTGTTCTATACCCCTGAAATGTTCTTTACCCCTGAAAAAATCAAACCAGTCATTAAAAATTCCCTTTTTCTGGGTAGTGTAATGGAAGGCAGCTGGGTGATTTTCAGCAGCATAAAACTCTTAAGAGGATTTTAGTGGGTTGCAGGGAAGAAAGCAGATGTATCAATGGTTTGCAACTTTTACTAGTTTTTATAGTACAGCAAGGAGTATACCTCAGAGGAGACTGCCTGTACTGTGACACAGAAAGCGGTAATAGCTGAATTTGGAAGGAAAATAAATGGATTGATGATGTGAACGTCATAGATTTTAAAAAAAAAAAAAAAATCTGTGGTTTTGATCTCTAGTAACAGGGAAGCAAAGAAGATCCAAACATCTGTTAACGATCAAACCAGTTGTGAACTAATTGTCTTTTTCCTACCAGAAACAAAGCTGAGAAAACCTCATAAAAATGTTGTGTATTTAGTGTATATATTTACTTGGATTTGAACTGCATAGGGTTTTCTTGAGTTAGGGCTGGTTGGAACAAAATTGAGAGAATTGGAATAGTAAAATTTGATGAGACTGTGTCCTGTATTACTGAGGATGTGTGCTGTATGGATAAACTGAAGGAAAATATGTGCAAGTTTCTGGAAATGAAGTACAAGACAAGCAAGGAGGGTGTGATAGTTACCATGACCATCCAAGTGGCTCAGTGTTAGTGTATAATGTATGAGTACAATTGAGCTTATGAATAGCCTGAGTCTGTTATCATTAGATCAATGATAGGTTGCTCCTTTCAATCAATCACACTTCTTCTTTATCATTTGTCTATAATAAAAGGTTTACTAATGTCAAGGAAAATCCTTTATTGTATCAACAACTCAAGAATACACTGTAATGGAGCTGGGGGGAAAAAATCAAAAATCAAAAAAAAAAATACAAAAATCCAATGCTGTTCCAACCATGAGTAAGTTATCAGCTAATGTGTAGTCAAGAGAGCAGGTTCAGTGTTGAAATATGCTGCTAGAGTGGTATTTGCTATGTACATGATGTGTATTTATTCATTTGAGTTTATGAAGTGATGCATGAAATGGAAGAATATCCTTCACATGGTACACAATAGGTTGTTTAGCATATGTTGGTCATAGAACAATTGACTTTCTCATAAATTAATCTGGAATACTTCCTACAACAGAACCACCTCTTAAACATGTAGCTCTGGCTGACTGTGCGGACCTTCAATAAAAAAAGTGGGATACTGCTTCTCTGCATAGCACACATCTGGAATTTTCTATCTACCCAAGAGATTTTTTGATTGCCTCTTGCTGTTCAGATCTGAAAAAGGAAAAAAAAAAAAGTAAAATGTCTAATGTTCTGGAGTTTTATGACTGCAGTATTTACTGTGTTAGCTTTATATCTGGGTGTAGTTCTGCTGATTTTCTTGTGATAGGTCTGTTTGGTCAATTTTTCTGATAGTGCATGACCAATATCTTTACAGAGTAATTACTGAGTTAATTGATACTAGAGAAATGAGACAGATAAACAGACAATTAATAGTTTTGGGGATTGTTTACATCTTCCATGTACACTCTCTGTTTTTATCCTTGTTGTCTTAGCATATGAATAGTTTTTTTTTTTTAAAAAAAACACAGTAAATATGTAGATTTTCACCCCTCAGGTTAATGAATAAACATTACTGCAGTTAGCCTTATTGCCTCTTGAGTATACATTTAAATTTTCTTTGAGATTTTAGATTTTCATTATATTTTATTACATGTAAAAAAGAAAATGTAAGAAGTCTTTGAAATTTCCTCTGCAGAGATTATTTATTTAGTTAATTACTAGCAAATTACGATTTTTTCCAGTAAAAGAATAATTCAACCTTTACATTCTTAAATTTCATGCTACTTGAGACCCTTATCAGACTTGCATAAAAGACAATTTTTTAAATGAAATCTTTCTATAGAGGAACTTCTGACGTTTTGTCCCAAGAGATGAGAAGAATGTCATTTAACTTCAGATTGCTGATATCTAAAACAAGTTAGTTAAGTGCAGATGCCTATGTTTCTTATGAACTCTCTTCAGGTGTCACTAGACAACACAGTTTATGGACCCTGGTGATCTGTTCACCTGTAACTTTTATAAGACATCAATGTTTTGTGAGCTGAACAGCTTTCTAAAATACTTTTTCAGGCCTAATTCAGTCACATATGTACTGCATCTAACTTGGATGCTTTTAGGTACCCTACTTGATCCAACTGGTGCTCTAAATGTTTCAGTTATGTTGTAGGTGCTTTGAGGAATTTCCAAACACATGCAGATGCCCTGGATACCTACTCTTTTGTGTCATACATGGGTTTGGATGCCTTTGTTTAGGTAACTTACTAAGAAACCAAATGACTAAATCTTCACAGGTTTTGCTAGCAATTGACACTCTCACTAATGCACAGAAGCCACTATCTGGATACCTAATTTTTAGTTTCTATAATCTGGAGTCTAATTTTATAATTGTGGTCATTTTACTGAGTGATATAGTTCATTATATAAGAAATTTTGAGTAAAAGTTAAAGAATATTTGCATGAATCCCAGAAATCAATAAAGACTATCACATGCTACTCTGAGAGCTATTTTGTCACTCCTTACTGGCATGAATTGCCCCATCCATGTAACAAACTTGAGCAGTATGAACAGGAATGTTCACCTAAAAACTGGCCAAGAATTTATTTAAGTGTTTAAAGTTAATAACTGCATATAAAAACCCAAGACCACAATGAAATACAACCAAAACAGAAACAATACAGTTATCAAAGATGCAGTGATGGTGCTAAAAGAATTAGACTCCGCAAAGCTTTCCATTCAGTAGTCTCATCATACACAGTGTCCAAAGTCAATATATTAAGTATGAAGAAATATGAGGGACAAGATTCCCCTATTTGCTTCTTCCTCAAAAGTAGTCTAAGCCTCATGTTGGTTCTTATAGAAGAATCTTGTGACTTTTCATCTTGCTTCTTTCAGCTGCTCTTGTGTTCTTTAAATCATTAAATCTTTGTTAGTCTAAGCAAAATTTTTATTTTCCATGTCTAATCAATGGAACTGTTTTCTTAAACTGTAGTTTAAGTCCTTTTTCAGATATTGAGTATGACTTGAGTAGAAACTCCACTTTAGAGTCATAGGTCATTTTTCATTCCAATTTTGGGGGATTTTTACATTATCTCTGAGGAAATTTTAAGGAAAATATTTGGACAATGAAGAAGATTGTTGTCCCTGTTGTTGCCTCTGTCATCTTGATTCTATGAGTCAAAAGACACTGTTATCAGGGCAACATTTTTATTAGCAATACATTAGGAAAGAAAGCAAGCAAAAGAAAGAAAACTAATGCTACACAAATGATAAAACCAGCCCACTTTGAAATAGTGGAAGTGTTTGTGGGCAGCCATTGTCATAGATAATTTTCAATAATAAAAAGGGGTTGCCTACATTAATCCAATAGCCTGAAATCCGGGAAATTATTTTGGATCAATGAGAAGGTACCAGATGACCTAGCAGACCTGGAAAAAAAATCTGCAAATTTTTGGTTGTAGTTTATAATTTGTACTTTTTTCCTTTCTTTAGATACAGAGGTAAGTGCTTCAAACCTTCCTTGTGAGACTGACAGCTCTTTTGGAGGAACAAGCCAAAACTAGCACTAAAATCACATTTTACAGTATTCTACTTCCATGTGTGTGTATAGACTAACAGTTTTCTGTTAAAAAAAGTAGTATAAAAGTTAACATTATAAATGTCTGTTACTATCAACTAATTACAAAGCTCAAGATAAAATCAGTTTGGTGGCATTGTGGTTGACAGGTGTATGCATTAGCCAAAGTTTTAAACAGTAAGTTTGGGAAAGTGTCTTCACTTAGATGCTATCTAGATACATGAGGATGGAAATTGGGTTAGTTTGCACCACTAAGTAAAGCACAACTATACTGGCTTCAGGCAAGTGCTGAGAACAGGAGGTTTGCCCTGAGGATATGCACTAATTTAAACTTGCCTTCTGTGGTCAGTGGTTCACTCCCTTTCAAAAGAATACACCCTAGAGTATGAAGAGCTTCCCAGAATAATTCTTTCAGATTAAATTCATCCTTCACCCCTATACTTCTGGAGCAGAAAATACTAGTAACACAAGGGGGAATGAATAGTTACCAAAATTATAGATTAAAAACCAGAACATCTACATACGAAAGATACCCAGGACAAATTATTTCTTGACAGCCAGATTCCATAGTGGCACATCCAGTAGTTATTAGGTATTGTAGATTTATTTGGAAAAGGGGTGATAAATGTGAGGGATAATTAAAACTGTTATTTTAAGCATGTGCCCCACTTGGGCTGTTCCTAATTTTGTTTAAGAATACAAACAGGTACTCATGGCCTAAGTCATGGCCACAACAGATGTCATGCAACTGCATATGGTGGGTTTTAATTTTAGGTCCCAAATTTCTGAGGACCAATAAGAAAAGTTTGGTTGTGAAAATAGAAGTACCAAGTGATTCTGTTCAAATTCAAGTTTATTTAGTTTAGCCTTCATTTTCCTTAAGGTATTCAATATATATTCCAAGTTTCTTATTGGGTGAGTTTCATTGCATGTAATTTAAACCATACAAACATTATACAACCAACCTGAGTCAGTCTCCTTGAACACTTCTGAACTACCCTCATGTGAGTGCCAGGTGGCATTTGTGATATCCTTGGAGGCTTTGGTGTCTTACAAGGGGATTCTGTGCCACCTTCATGAAGATGCCCTGAATACCTCAGAGTATCTCAAATGATCCTAGGTACCTGTGAAAGAACAGCTGAATTTGGGTCTGAGTTTCCTCTATAGATACTGAACACAGAGCTAATGCATCAAAAGAGATAACCACATCCAAAAACTCCCTTTCTTAGCACAGTATAAGATGTGTTATGTTCTGGAAGTACATTTTTCCCCCTACTGACAACAAAAGCATTTTGTTAAGAATTTAAGCTAGATAAGCAGCTGTTACAAAGAAAAGGTTAGGTGAGAGGATGATCACAATAATTATAAAATATTACTGACTGTGTATACAGAGGATCCATGTTTGTAATATGGAAATCATGGAAACTTTAATTTTAGGTTTAACTGTTGCTGGCCTATAATACTACTTCTCCTCTGAAATGTTTTGGTGTTCTCTTCACACTGTTATCTGTCCCTAGTGTATCTGTTCACACTGTTAGTTGCCACATCTCAGGTATGTAGTATTTGAAGAGGCTTTTGTATAAAAATATTGGAGAGCTGCTCTCCTCCTTAACCAAAGTGATGAAGAAACTACTTGATACCCTAAAGGCTTTTTTTAAAAAATAGTGTATGCTTAAATACAAAGCATGTATGAAAAAATATGTGACATGAGTTGTTTTCTGAACTACTGAGCCAGTAGTATAGAAAGATCTTTTTATTTATTATTGATGTTGAAAATGTATTTCTCTATCTATAGTTGTTCTGAAGTAGTTTTCTTCTCATGCTACCAATTTGGAAGTACATATGTGAGTATTTCTTACAATTATTTTCTACACATCAGTGCATCTCCTCTTTTTAGTATTAGCCTCAGAACACTTCCTAAATACCTTTTATTAATTTTATTTTGTTTTCTATATGCTGTTTATTTACACATTTTTAATAACAATAAATAATGGTTTAGTCTAGGTGGTTTTAAGCCACTTTTTGAAAAGATTTCAGATTGCAACATATGTTACTTCAAAGAAATTGTAAAATAAGCATATAAACAATAACTTACGGTAAAACACATCTAACAGTACAACTGTCTTCAAGGTTTTTTAAGGACATAAACTTAATATATATTTTGATTGACTTTCTATTTGTTATCTGGCTTAATTCTGTCAAATCAGACACATTATAAAAAAGTTCATTATTTTAGTAAAATTTCTAATTTATAAATTAGTATTTGGTGAAGAACTTTAATTTGGTCAATGTGTTTATTATAAAAGAGAATGATGCAAAGGATTATGACAGATAACCCTGTTACAACTACAAATCTGTATGTGTAAGTATAAAAGTATGAACTTCATGTATTTCTTGATCTTTTCTTACCTAATGGTAGGTGTTTCCAGGAGTAGTAATAGATGAAGAATTTAGTTATTCTTTGCTTTGAAACAAGGATGTGAAATTTGACCTTTGTTAGTAAAATAACAATTTGAAGGTGAAATGAGCAAAGGGTATAGCGAAGATTCAGTCTTCAGTGATCTATGCCGACTGCAACACTGGAACAGGCAATCCGGTACCTTTTATACTTTAGTTCCACTACATTTAAACTGGGATTCCTCTTGTTTATTTATGAGGGTACATTGTAATGTGTAACCATCTGGTATTTGAAATCTAGCTTTGCCTGATAATTTTCTGTTGTCTATGTCTCTGGATGGTGTACTGAATTATAGGAGATCTGAAGTATGGAGATTTAACAACTCTCTAATTAAAGCTGCAGCATTTGTGCAACAGATGAAGACTATTTCAGAATAAATTAATATCAATAAAAACCAAGAAACTAGCCTGGGTGTTTTGTGGGAAGCTGCCAGAGCAGTCATGAGGGGTAGAATAATTTGCTTAGCTGTAACAGCAGTACAAAAAGTATATCTTGAGTACCAGTGTAAATTAGAAAAGGAAGTTAATGAGATGAAAAAAAGCAACATAAAAAGCAGGTACCCTAGGACCCTCCAACTTTTGATTAAACAGAGGGAAACTAAATGCTTTGTGGTGAATAACACAGAGAATGTGTTAAAGCTTAATGAACAAATGTACTATGAAAAGGGGAATAAATCTGACAAATTATTTGCATATGATTAGAACAGGAATAGAAAGAAAACTTTTTTTTAAGTTTGAGCAACCCAAGACATCACATCAGATCATAATCCAAGAACTGTAATGAGATTTCTTGCATGTTCTTTATAAAACAGATTTATCCCAGCTAAATATGGGTCACAAGGAGATAGTCTCCTTCTTATCTGAAATTCAATTGCCACGGATTAAGGAAAGAAATAAGATGAAGTAGGTTCTTCTGGGATCAGAAGTTAACAGCAAGCCATTGAATATTCTTCTGTCATGAAAAATAACAGGCCAGATGGAGTAATTGTTATTAAAATACTTGTCTTTGTTTTGTTTGCATGATTGAGAGTGCTTTTATTTATTTGATTTCATTTTCTTTTACATAAATGGAAGTATCAATAACTGTAGTTGAAAACACGCTATGTGATAGATCATATATTGTTTAACAATGGCCTTGGTATGATAAAATTTTCATGTATTAAGATGACAGCCTTTTTCCTCTCTTATGTAATCTATCCTTCAGCAAAATATAAGTATCTTTCCCAATACAGATACTGGGGCTTATTGATGTTACATTTAGTGTTATGTCACCATAATGGAAAAGAGAAGTGAACAGTAGTAGACTGTAATGCAGTGTTTTGTAGCATAGCGTACTTAATAAGAGTAGTTGAACTATATTGTAATTTGTGATAGATCAAAGAAACACTAAAAACACACTATAAAGGAAAACATAAGAAAAAAAGAGACAAAAATGTTATATGTCATGCATGAAGCTATTAAAAGTACAAGGAAAGCTAGATTAAAAGTACAAATCAAAAAGTACATCTTAAGGAAAAAAATAATTTGAACTGTGGTTTTCACAAAGTAAAGTCTCTCACAGGAGTCAAAGTCTCTGAGGGACTTCAGTATTTTAAGATCTGCTGTTCCCAAGGGACTGGCTCTGAAGGTAAGTTTCACTTCTAGATCTTGTCATTGTAAATTTAAATAATTTCCTTGTTAATTGTTTGAAACCCTGCCCTAAGTTTACTGCTCTTGTAGGAGGTAATTTGTGAGTACAGAAGCATAGCTGAAACAATTTTTTTAAGATATATTTCATTTTTATGTATCCATCAGAGAGTATAGCTAAGATCCAGATTTAAGGCTGCACAAGTGTTACCTGCCTCTGTAGATAAGGCATGGGCCCCTCACCACAAGAGGGATGTTGTGGCTCTGGAGCGAGTCCGGAGAAGAGCAACAAAGCTGGTGAAGGGGCTGGAGAACAAATCTTATGAGGAGCAACTGAGAGAGCTGGGGTTGTTTAGCCTGGAGAAGAGGAGGCTAAGGGGAGACCTTATTACTCTCTACAAATACCTGAAGGGAGGTTGTGGAGAGGAGGGAGCTGGCCTCTTCTTCCAAGTGACAGGAGACAGGACGAGAGGGAATGGCCTCATGCTCCGCCAGGGGAGATTTAGGCTTGAGATTAGGAAAAAGTTCTTCATGGAGAGGGTGGTTAGGCATTGGAACGGTCTGCCAAGGGAGGTGATTGAGTCACCGTCCCTGGAGGTGTTTAAAGTTAGGGTAGATGAGGTGCTTAGGAGCATGATTTAGGGATTGGTGGGAATGGCTGGACTCGACGATCCAGTGGGTCTCTTCCAACCTGGTTATTCTGTGATTCTGTCTTACCCCGATGATGTGAAGGAACTGCACACACATGAAGTGAGTGGTTCATAACAGACTGCTGAATTAAACCTGGCAGTTGGACTCACTTTAGTTGTCAGTGATCCAGCTCCTGCAGATTCAATTAGAGGTTTGGGTTCAATTAACCAGAACTTTAATGTGAATATCCCATGTTCTCAGAGCGGAACCTTATTGCCTTCCCGAGCAATTCTTCACAGGCATGTAAAAGTCACATCTGGCAGCAAAACTAAATTATTTGATAGGGCAAACAAGACTTTAGTTATTTCATAGGGGAAATTAGAAGTGTAGCTGAGAAAGTTCAGGGCCCAAACACAAAGTATATACGTTCATCTAAGCTCAGTATTGGCATACAAGTTATCTGGAATGCAAGGTCAGACGCAAGTAGCACAACTGAGACAAGTTGTACTGAGACAAGTACCCATCTGGAGAGAGGGAGGCAAACAAAGGGCTTCTTTAATCGTGTAGCTAAGTGTTAATACAGGCAAAATCAGTACTAAAATACGGATACCAGTAACCTTACTAGCCACTGAAATCACTCTGAATAATGTAAACAGTATCGATTATTAACATTCACAGGAGTCAATGACATTTGTTATATAGAAGAGACCTTCAGAAAAGGAATATTAAATGATAATTATTGGTCTGACACATTTAGGAATATAGCATCTTGTCTTTCCCAGCTTGAACAATAGTGACTAAAACAGAAATCACTACAAGCAGTTCTCACATTCTGCTTCCTTGCCAACATATTTCTCTCAGAAACTGCACCACTGAGAGACCTGAAGTGGGTGTACGAATTCAAGTACATTATGCTTGCTAAAGGAGGATACTGGTTTGTATCCATCTAACCTGGAACAGAATGTCAAAGAAAATACAACCAACTTTCAAGTTATTCCAGCCTTTAATTATGGTCAGAATTCACATCCCTCAGAAGATATGAACATAATAAAAACTATTTTCTTTTAAAAAATTTAGTATAAACCTCACATTATAGAGGTTATTACATTCTGTTGTTAAGGTTGAGCTAATCTTTCTCCTTAAAGAGGAGACTCGGATATTTTGCTGTGTATAAAGATTGTGCTGTAATTTTCTTCTTTACAGCTGCATATGAAAATGTGACTTTGACTTCCTATTTAACTGACCACAATTTCTGAAAAGTGTCAGTCTTGAAAACTGAAGGTTATGAGCATTTTAAAGAAAAGCTCTATCTTTTCAATAGAAGTATCCCTTGGATTTAGGAAAAGTGAAAATATAGACACTAACAGGCTTACTATGAAATACCAGTCAAAGCACATAAACACACATAGTATTGTTAGACTTTGTCATATACAATTTAGTGGAAAATATACTTGAGTTTCCCAAGTATATAGAATCATCAGATCCAACAAATGTTGTAAGGTCTCTGTCCTGGAAATTAATATAAAACAGTATTACTATTAAGGCAGTTACAGGATTATTAATTTCTTGTTTTCAAGTTGGGAGATGCCAGAAATGTTAAAGTGGTGTTCATATGTTCAAATTATTTCATACTACTGTTCTTTCATAAACTTCCTAAGGTCTAGGTGTCTTTAATACTCAAGATGTGTTGATAAGCATAACTTTACTTTCTTAACTTGTAGATAGCTCTGAAAACACTTAGATATTTCTCCTTCCTGAGTTTCCATGTAAGCCTTAGAACAACAGAAAAGAAACACTGTATAAATTAATTATGTGCTCAATGAAATATATATAATTTACTGAACTAAGGCTCATTTGAATTTTCAGTTTCTACTAGTTACAATGATACCTAAATCAAGCTTTTAAAACCTCAAACCACATTTAATTGCTTTTCTACTGATCAGAGACACATGCCTGGCCACTTGTGTAAAACTCCCTTTTTAACTTCAGAGCCATGTCAAATATTTGCCTTTCTCAGTTCCTCATTTCAACACTATTTAATAAGGGCATTTTCCTTAGTTTTTATAAAGTTGATTCTGAAGGAAATTAATCTTCATGTTTATAAATTGCTTTTGTGTGTCGATGCATAAGTGTTGCTCCTCTTTATATTCTTCTAGTGATTTCTGGCGACGGTATGCTTAGACTTGTTCTTGTGGGACCATGCTGGAGCAATGTTCCCTCAGGGTTATTATCCTTTTTGTGGATATTTGAGATTATTCTCTTCTACTGAAATAATAAAATAAGGAGTTTTCATTTCTACGATTTTCTCTTTTTCATTCATTACTTTAGATTTCTCTCTACAATGAGCTTCTCCTGCTATTTTTGTCATTTCTGAAATGCATTTTTCTTCAAGGCTTGCCTTAATAAAAAGACAGCCAATTTCTGTTTGTTTTTCCAACCTATTACAAAACATTTTCCCCAAAAATCTCCTTTCAGTTTCAGAAATTCAAGTTTTTCCTTAGTCTTGAGGTATCACCATGGTCATAATGCTGAAAGGCCAAAAAAGATCATATAGTTCTAACACTCAATTTTGAAGTGTTTTTTAGAATGTTAAGAATGTACCTACTATGAATTACAAATGCATTAAATCATCCATAACAGTAGCAACCAAATCAGAAGCAAAAATACAACAATATGGCTAGTTGCACGTTCTTTCAACGAAAGTAAGGTGTTGCAAAATAGCAACATACATATGTGATAAAAAATATGAATGGCTTTATCTTTAATTTAATTTTTAAATATTATTTTCTATGGGAATTTTGTTGGCTTATATATGGTCCAGTCATTATGAAACTGTTAGGAGAAAAAGTGTCCTCTAACTGAAACATCAAGCTGAAAACAGTACATCTGAAAGAGGTAGACATTATACTTCATAAAGTTTTGAGAAAAAAATCACTGCTTTTGTAGAAACAGAAGATTAGAAAAGAAGTTCAATATTTTATATTGTAGGAGAAATCAAAGAATTTTTTAACCTACCATAGTGGAGAGACTTTATAGCAGACTGTTCTTTATAGATCTCAAAAACAATTATATTTCCTCAGTGTAGATTATGAAACCACTAAAATGTTTGTATCAGGATAGACTTGATATATGGATTTTCTCATCCCTCAACATAATTGAACCTTCATAAACATGAATCAATCTATTTTCAAATGTCTGTGTTTATGTAAGTGAAAAATTTTGCTAGTTAAATAATTTTACAATTAACTTTACACTGTGAAAAAATGGAAATATTTTTACTTGATATTTAAGATGGTATTTATTTGCTGGTTTTAATGCAAACATAATTATAATTGAGATGTGTTCGAGCATTTCCAATTTTCATTGATTTAAAAGGTTTCATCGATCTGAAAAAAGATGTTTAAAACTTTGTTTGTAAAACTCTGATTTACTGTACCTCATTGCAATCTTCAAAAAGAGTTACCACATCCTGCCAAGAATCTAGTAAGTAAGATCCATGTAACACTATCTGTTAAACTGGTGGAACCTAGAGAAATCTCTCTTAAACTGAGTCACAGCAATTATTTAAAAATGTCAAATGAGGATATAATCAAACTTTTTGCACTAATTCATGATGAAAAGAATACTCTTTCTACAATACCCTTCTAACAGCTGAAAAAAAAGAAGGAAAGAAAAACAGTGAAATCATTATTCATTATTTTGTAGTCACTATCCAATGAATTGTTGCACACCCATTCAATAAAACTGAGAAAAGCAGAGGTTAAATACTTTAATAAATAGCTGAAGATGCAGAATCTTCAAATACTGACAGTTCTAGTCCCTTGTTATTACTCTGGCTTTCTGAAGTGAGAAACTAGAAAATGAGATGAGGTGGAAACAGGATAGACTTCAAACAAATAGACTACATAGATATATAGAGTATAAACAAGTAGTCTTGTGCCTGTGGTTACTAATATTCCTCTATAGGGTACATATGAAAGAAGTAAGATGAGTAGAACTAAGATGGCAGAGACCCTGGAAGAAAAATAGTTGTCCACAGAAAAGTACCATTCACTTAACTATTGTCAAAATACCTCCTAATATTACAAAAAAAATTCTAGTAGATATTTAGGACTCCTGGGCTTTATATAATGTCTTTGACTTATGACAGGAAAAGGCATAATGTAGTTTTTTTCTAAAGAAAAGGGGAATTTTACTGTTTGCTTCACTGAAAACAAGGGTTTGATTGAAACTGCAAGCATTCAGTAAAACAGAACAAGTTTGTCTGCCAGTAGAATACATTGACTGCCCTCAGTATTTATATCTAGTTAATATTTTTGACTGAATGAGGGATATATTCAGTGTGGAATTTCCTGACCTGCCACATTCATTGTTGTGATAAGAATCATACTGCTTACCGTCAGTCACCTTGCATAATTCACCTGACAAAGCCTGGCAGGATGCTTCACAACAATGAGAAGGCAGGCTGGGAAATTTACAGTAATCTGTTCCCTGAAGAGGAAAAAATGCTTTTAACAGGGCTTTCTTTCATTATTATCATTTTATTTTTTAAGGGTGTCTTTGTAGATTTTGCTTTAGAGGAGAGGGTATTAGCTGGCTGAGCCCTAAAATGCACACTGAATAGCCTGTTACCCCAGCAGGCCCTCTGTGAGGTGCAATACTTTCTTGGAATAAAACATGTAAATAAGTCTCCCTATGTTATATGAGAAACAGGGAGAACCTATCTGCCGCACTTATGCCTGGAAGATTTCAGCATAACCCCCTGTTTACAGCAAGGAGCTGTGCTAAGCCAGGAAAAAGAGGTGGAATTGAGGGCTGTAGCGCTGTAATGCTCATGTGTACCTCTAAGAGGCAGGTCGTGGAACTGACTGCCAAGGGAAAGGCTTGAGATAAGGAAAAAAATCTTCATGGAAAGGGTCGTTAGGCATTGGAACAGTCTGCCCAGGGAGGTGGTTGAGTCGCCTTCCCTGGAGGTGTTTAAGGTGAGGGTGGATGAGGTACTTAGGGGCATGATTTAGGGATTGGTGGGAATGGTTGGACTCGACGATCCGATGGGTCTCTTCCAACCTGGTTATTCTGTGATTCTGTGAAATATCCTAACAAATCAGGAAAAAAACCAAGGATTACTAATAAGCATTGAAAGAAATTATTATAAAACAGACAAATACGATGCAAAAGGCAAATTTGTGCTTAAAATATGTGTGCAAAAAGAGATGAACTTTCTCCTCAATTCACAGCTGTACTGTTACATTTTGAAGTTGGTATGACTAGTCCATTTCAGTGTATTAAGCTGTTCATAAATTTAGGAGTCACTGGCCTCCTGCACTAGCTTTGTTTCTAATATTGAAAGGTCTGATTCATCACTCTATTATTCTGACTTTAAAGGTAGTGCACTTTCACTTAACAGTCTGGCTTAAACCAGGCTATGATATATTTTCAATATGATGAGAATACTAGAAAATATGTTTTGTCCAGTTCAATTTTAATGCTCTCCCTTTGTGCAGACCTGAGCAACCTCAGTTTCTGCCAGTTATAGATTGCTCTGGACTTGCTAAAATTAGATTATATATTAACAAAGAGTCAAAACGTAATTCTGGTTAGTAATTAAAAAGTTTTCAAAAAAGATAATATAAAGGGGAGATGCATGCAGAGTAACAGTGATGTGACACAGAAACCACTCTGCTGGAAAGGAGTTAGTTTGAAAATTCAAGACAGCTGTGTTTCTGTCTGTCTGTCGTATCTCTTTATTCCTGTCAGTCCACTTGTGCATAGTAGAAATTTCTTTCCACAGCCAATATAAGTTGATACATTTTCCTTTCTGCTTAGCAAGTGCTTTTAATCTATATTGTAAGACATGTGTGGTGCTACAAAAAATCATGTACTTCTTTTACACTGAAACTCCCTCTACATTAGAGATTAAGTCTACGCTAAGATATAACAGTTTAAAGTGTAATTAGGAGTAAAAAAAATATGAACATGCAGTTTTATCATCAATTTCCTCTAAGCCATCAATGTAATCTATTTTTAATTCTTCTTTTAATATGTTAAAGATGTGAGTAATGTCCCTACTGCCTTGAGTTACACTACCATGTATTACTCCCGCAAGAAATTAAACTTCAGTAAAAAGTTCCTGTGCAAGTAATACTGAAGCTTTTCACTGAAAAAGAAAAAAGGATTCCCTGCACAATTATTTCTGAAGATATAAAATTATAAAGAAAAAATTAAAAAGCACTATAAATTCAGTAAAAGTTGATCATCATCAGAACTGGTTTAGATTTATATCACTGTGATTGTGGATAGAATTTATCCTAGTCTTATTTAATAGCTAACTTATCTAATTGTGATCTACTACTCTTTCATGTAACATTTTTTTTTTAAATTACAATATCACAATCTCAGTTCTTGTTTTAGAGAAACTGAGATTGTACTTCAGATTTTAAACCATAAGTAGATGCTTATAATATTAGGGAGGCCCTAACGGTATTTTAAAAATCCCTCAATCTCCATTGAAACTAATCAGCATTGAAAATTGGTCTAGAAGAGCAGCTGTATTCATGTGCCATGAGATTATAGAATTATGTTTATTTTCCCTCTCTCTAAACTGATGAATTCTTAATTATTCTATGAAAAGTAGAACAGTTGCAAAAGGAAACATTTGAAAAGATCTGTACCCTGTTTTATTTGTCAGCTGCCTACAACATAAGGTGAAAGAATCAAATTTGAAGAGCTTTAAAGCAGGAAGCAATAAAATCATAGGGCAGAAAGGATAACAGATTAGAAAGACGATGACGGTTCAGACTTGAAAACAGAGCTGTCTTTCTGGTATGGGAAAAAGTACACTAGTAGTTCCATACCTGAACTGTTTATGAATTATACCTTGAACAGACATTGGATAAAGAAGAAACACAAGTTATTGTAGAAGAGGCAAACTCCGTATTTAAATAAAAACTGTATTTTTTTTTCTGAAAGTGGAAGATGCTTTGATTTTTGCACTTTTGTTTCATAGAGGCAGCTACCTGTTAACTGGAGATTTAGGCTCCCAAATTCTGCAGAAAAGTTCATCTGATTAATTCTTATAGGCATTTTGGCACTTTGCTTTGCATATTGTCCATTCTACACTGGCATCCCATCTCTCTTACATTTGGTTTCTTCAGATGAAAATTCATGTGCTTAACTCAGTGTTGTGAACTACGTTACCAAAACAAAGCCCATGTTTTTTTGATAATGAGCTATTAGGAGTCATCATAGAATCATGGAATAGTTTAGAGAGGGAAAGACAGTTTTGCATATGTCCATGATTATGTATTCTTTAAAGTAAAAATATCTTCTTTTCCCATTAAAAGTTTATAATGGGAGCCCTATTTTTGTTTCCTTTCTTAGGAGATTTTCAGATATGATTTTATGATTTCTTACCAGTTCCATCTTCTTAAATCATAGAACCATGGAATCACAGAATGATCTTAAAGGTCGTCTAGTTCCAAACACCCTGAGATGGGCAGGGGCACCTTCCACTAGATCAGGTTACTCAAAGCCTCATCCAACCTGACCTTGAACATCTCCAGGGATAGAGTATCCTTCTCTGGACAACCTGACTCACCACCCTCACAGTGAAAAAATTCCTTCCTAATATCTAATCTAAATCTACTCATTCTCAGTCTACAACCAATACCCCTTGTCCTGTCATTGCACCTTCAGATAAAGAGCCCATACCCAGCCTCCCTGTGGCCCCTCTTTAAGTACTAGAATGCTGCTAAAATTTCTCTCCAGAGCCTTCTCTTCTCCAGGCTGAACAACCCCAGCCCTCTCAGACTGCCCTCATATGGCAGGTGCTCATCTGATCATCTTGGTGATCCTCCTCTGGACTCACTTTAACAGATCCACCTCCTTCTTGGGCTGAGGACTCCAGAACTGAACAGAATACTTCAGGTAAGATCTTATGAGAACAGAGTAGAAGGGCAGAATCACCTCCCTTGACCTGGTGGTCACACTCCTTTCAATGTAACTGAGGATATGGTTGGCTTTCTGCACTGCAAGTGCATATTGCAGGCTCAAGTTAAACATCTCAACCAACAGCACACCAAAGTCCTTCTCCTCAGGGCTACTCAATTCATTCTCCAACCAGCCTGTAATTATGCTTGGGATTGCAAGGTCATCCAAACTAATCCTTCTTGGAACAGAGATAAAATCATGACTTCTTAATCAAACTTGAAGCTACATTACCATTAGGAATCTTATTTGACATTAATCTACCTACATTTTGTCAAATCATTTAAATCACTTAAAATTTCATAGTAATAATAACAACAAGATCTAGAACCTCGAAAATACAGGCCTGTCAATAAGAACTCTAAGCCTATAAGTAGTTGATATAATTAATTTCATCACAAATCTGCTGTGCAGACACTAAACAAAAGTGTTTTATATGTGAGTTATACGTAGCTGCACAATATGGTTCTATATAACATGTACAGTGAATCTGTTACTTCAGGGACAAATAAAAGTGGCTGAACATGCACTGCTTACTGAAGAGTTGCACACTATATCATTCTGCCATTCTGCAGGATTTCTGGATATCCAAGAAGCAGCATGATAGATCCTAGGTTAGTGCAGGAAGGCAGCAGATTATCAAGAAAAGCAGCACTTCCAAAGAGATGTGATACTGGCAAGTGAGTTAGTATATTATTCCAAAGTTATCTACAGTATATCTCTATACAGATTCTAAGAAATTACAGTCTTTCAAAAATGACCCATTTTCATAGCTTTATGCATGTTTTTATTTACAGTAAACCTTCTCATTGTTCAGAACAGTATTAAGGAAATAAGCAAAAGGATGGTCCTTTGAAATACGAAACTCTGCAGTTCATTGAGGTACAGAAGCCTCTGTTTATTGATATGCACATAGCTCTGGAATTAAGATGTAGTTATAATAAAATAATCATTAACTTAATGCCTACATAATACCTATCTAAGACGTGCATATTATTAAAATAACCTACAGAGACATACTTGCTTTGAGAGAGAATTCACTTCAACTTTTTCTGCCCATATAAGAAATAATTAAATTCCTGTTTATATGCTTGAAGTAGTCAAAATTTTCAAGTCATGCATGTGGAGAACACAGGAAGAAAATCACAACAAAATATAACATAGTAACACTAACAAAAAAACCCAAACAAATCACAAACAAACAAACAAAAAACCCCAAGAAACTCAAAAAAGCAAACAGAAAACCCCAAATTACAAGCAGAATAAGAAAAGCAAAATTTGGACAAAGAATGGGAAAGACAAACCTCAATAAGATTAAAAGAAGAAAATGAGAAAAAAATATGGGAGAATCAAAAGAGAAGGAAAATGTCAAACACTAAAATCAGATATTACTTCTGGCATGTTTTCCTTTAGGACAGGAGAGAATGATGGTGGTGCAAGGAGCCATAAAGAGAGAACATTTAGAACAAGCCCTCTGAGAGGACTGATAACAAATTATTCTATGTTATAATGAGTAGGAGGGGTTCTAGAATGGCTGGTAATTTGAGAGAAGTGGGCCCACTTATAAGTTTAAATGCAGCTAAATACAAATCACCGTCAAATCTGGCTATATTTAAGGAATGTGAGTTAAAGTTTAACATGATTGAAACTTCTCAAAGTTCTTAGGGAATTCTATTGAAAAGAAAGGTGGAGGGAGGGAGAAGGGGGGAAGGAGAAATTTTCAGATACAGGATATTTAGAAATTAAGTAAAAATCTTAAAGAACTAAAATCAAAGCTCTTTAATATTGCTAAACAGCTATATTTTGTCCTTATAACATTATTATTTTTTGTTCTATCATTGATTATACCTCTAATGGCTTCTGAAAGCTTTCATTTAAAGTACTGAAGGATTTATCAGCCAGGACTCTGGACTGCAATAACTGTTGCCTTGGAATGTGCATAAATAATTTTTTTGTTGTTGTTTTGTGTGCATGTATGTATGAGGGTGGGTGTAGGTGTCAATGAACATGTCATGTATGTTTGTGTTTAGACACAGACCAGGACTGAGTGATTATAAAATTCTGAAAAGCTCTCACACTGACATTCCATTCTTATCTTTTTTCATAAGAGCAATAAACAGTGTGGATTATGAAGGCAGAAAAAAAATCCAGGTTTCGAATCAAAAGTGTATGTATACAACTTCACATAAAAGTAATACAGAAAGTTCCTTTTCTAAGCAACTCATGCAGGAAACTAAATTGCTTCAAAGATATGGTGCATTTGTAAAGATCTGTGCAGGATTAGGAAGGAGAAAATGTAATTAAGAAAGAGAGAAATAGATATCGTACTCGAGATCAAACTGTGCATTTCGTTATCTGGCCTGTAAAAGCTTCAGATGGGCGAATCTGGAATAAGTTTTCTTCACATGTGTATAAACAGAACAAAGTGTTACATATTGCCTTCTGAAATAAGAAACTGGTCTTATCACTGTTCATACTTCCAAGACAGATGTTGCCTCTGTCTTATAACTGACATGTCTTCCTAGAGTTGTGTAAGCTTAAACATCATATTTAAGTTGGAACGCATGTAGAATAAAAAGAGGAGAAAAGAGCAGAATACCTGAAAAGTCTAATGCTTTATTCACTTTCAATCCACTAATTAGAATCAAATAGTGTGGAATCAGCACTAAGGGGGTTCAGAAGACTCAAGTCATGAGCCCGCTGACATGCTAGAGTCTTGTTTCAAGAAGTGTAAAAAGATAGTTTTCTAGCATGTACTACATAGGCCATTAAAACAGGCATTCTTCAGATTTAAGTGGTACTTCAGCAGATGTAAGATGATCTTCTGAAGGCTGGCTTCAGTACTGAATGTCCTGTGCCCAAGCCGCAGCTTTAAATAGTTTACAAGTTCCATAAGGCGATTCCTGCGACCTAATCAATCTGATATTGAGGTATCAGAAGTGGGCAAATGGGAAGGAATGCAGCTGCACTCTTGTGTCACATCAGACATTTGGTCTTGCACTTAATCTACATGATGAATTTTGCTCTTGGAAAGTTTAAAGGATCAGATGAAGGCTGTGTGAATCCACAGAGTTCCTCTTTCCTCATCCACCCCCTCATCACATTTAATATACTAAGCCTTCAAGCTGCCATCACAATTCATCTGTCAGTATGCTAACTGGGCTTTGTAAATTTTGCTGTCTGCATTGGATCCCTACTATAATAGAGCAAGACCACTTACGTTTCCTGATGATTATAGGAAAGTAAAAACTCACACAAAAACATTTTTTTTGAAGAAAAAAAAGGAAAGAGAGAAAAAACTAAGAAAATAAAAGACAAAAAGAAAAAAAAATAATAAAACCACATGCACTTCAGGAGACAATTTTACATTTAAGGAGAAATTGTATATAACAAATTTCAACCATTTTTTTTTCTAAGAGTTCCTGGATGACATTGAATATCACTTCCAGAAAATTGATCAAAGACAAGGAGCAACAACTCAGGATAGCTGAGGGCTGGCAAAAAGCCCCAAAATATTTCTTCAGGGTGAGCTATGAAATTTCACATTTCTGTCAGCATCGTGGTAACCTTCAAGTACATATGCAGAAGCCTGAAATAGAGGATAAAGAAGATGAGAAGCTCCCGTGTCCAGGAGAAATTCACATGTGTGAACAGGATGAGCATTATGATTCTAGCAGCAGTAAAGACTGACACAGTATGAAGAAGCAGGCTGATGAGTGCCACAGAATACCAGCTACTGAGACAGTGTATGAAACAGATATCTCTGATTTAGTTTTTGTAAAGATATTTATTAGCTGTGTGGCACAATATAGCTTACTTCAGAAAATCGGTATAGCTATCATAATATGGCCTCATGCTTCAACTTGTAAACTTTGCCTGTCAGAATTCTAATTAGGATTAGATTTGATACTCCACTAAGTTGAATCGAAAGTATTTTTCTCCACAAACTAGTTTCACAGTTAGCTCAATCAGTAAGTTTTTAAAATGTATTAAGCAGCTAGAACTTGGCAACATTCCAGGAAGTTTTGCACCAACATCAAGTTGATGAGTTGAAAGAAAGAAAAAGAAAAAAATGGTAAAAGGACAGAGAACAAGAGAACGTAAGAAGACAAGTGAACTTGAGAATGACAGAAAAGTCTTCCATGGTATACCATCTGAAACTTCATCAAGTCATGTATCTGGTAATACTGCAGCTGGATAAAAAGAACTGCCTCAGTGAAACTGAATGCCATATTTAGCTCTTTAACAGGGAGAATGTGCTTATAGTCATCCCTTTTTATACGGCAGATATTTTTCTGGGTTTTTTTTCTTTTTTTTTTCCATTATACTGTCTCCTGTACTGTCGTTTGCTTGGCAAGTAAGGCAGAACAAGGAAGGAACCACAAATACACTCTCTTCCTAATGTGATGTGAGACTTAAGGGACAGGACCAAACCACACAGAAACAGGAATCTACTCTACCCTTGAATATTCTGAGAAATAATAAAAAAGTTACTTACATTCTCTGTCCTGCTGGATGGGTTTTGCTTTTGTTTCATAACCAGCAGAGACTGGCAAGAGACTGTGATGTATTTAGTCCAGTAACACAACTTTATACAAATGTCTTAGCTCTTGTTTCCAGCTAGTTTGCTAACAACGAGGTATTTTCATAAGAGATACCTTCAGCTTCTTTCTGGGGCAGGGAGGTTGGTTTTGCCTTTCTTTATTTTGTTGGGATTTTTTTTGTACAGAAAATGTGTCATGAAATTCTAGAGGTATGCAATTACTTAATCATACACACTATTTCTTGTCAGCCTTATCCTTTGAGGTGCAAGATAGGACAGATGTACTGTATAAATAGAAAGACGTCAGAGTCTTCTTTAAAGTGGAGTGCTGAACATTACCTGAGATAAGAAAAGCATCTTTGTATATGCTAATAATATCATCAGTACTAAGAACATGCACAGTAGTAGAAAACTCTTGTTTGCCAGGAACATACTGTGATGCTGAATCACTGCTTTGACATATTGAGATTCATAATACAGTTGTTCTGCTGTTTTCTGAAGTCAAATAATGACAGTAGACTCTCAAAGCTGTTCAGCTAATCATATGCTGTTAATTAAATTGGTTTTTCTTTCCTTTTTTTCATTTCTAATCAAGCTTGAATTTTCCTTAAGTAACTTCTATGTAGAATTGCTTTTATATTATAAATGTCATTGCTTTAGATCTCTAAATCTAAACTTCATTACCTTACCTTTACTTTTGTTAACAAACAACAGCAAATCAGATTTGTATGAAAAGTAATGCATTCGGACCTCAATACATGACATATGATTTCTGCTAGTGAATTTATTAGCAATCAAGGAAGGTAGCAAATTTGACAGTATACTTTCCAAATATCAGAAAAAAAAGAAAGGAAAGGGCAAGCAAAAGGGAAAGGAGAGAGGAAAGATAAATGAAATGAAAAGAAACACATATGTTGACAAATAGCATACATCCTCCCTTTTAATTCATCAGCAATACAGATAAATAGCATCAAATTTAGAAGCAACTTAGAATGAAAGACTGGAAGAAATAACACCTAAAAAGATTTCTGACTACCACTAAAAGTGTCAATGTATACTACTGAGTGCCTGTCTTTATCTGCTAAATGAATATATTGCAGTCTTCAAATAGCAGAACAGTAATAGCCAAAAGACAAAATAGAGGTTGATTGGAAAATGTGAAGGAAGAAAAATAGTTCTGCAATTAACTCCAATAAGTTAATAGAATTATTAGTCTGTTCTAGTCATTATTAAAGAAAAAGTATTTGAGTTTTGTTCAAATATAATACGTAGACTCATTATAAATTGTGCAAATACATAATCAAAAAGTTTGTTATCTTAAGTTTGATACTTAAGGAATATTCCAATCCCATTCTTTTAAGCACTTCATCTTATATCACATTGAAATTCTGGATAGCTTTTATTATACTGGATCTCACCTGTAGTAAAAAATAACAGCAATTCTGTGAGTTTTGACTAGTAAAAACAAATGAGAAGTAGAAACTTCCTTGGGCATTTCTAATTAACTATCAGATTTCTTAGGTATCCCAAACTCAATGTTTGATAGCTTTCTTTGATAATTATATTTACTCCATTTATTTTTATTAAAGGCACCTAAGTAAATTTTTTTAGTGCTCTCCTGCTTCCTTAAATGAAGTATTAATGAGTTCAGACTTTCCAACATATATAGCTAAAGTATATAAATGTGAATCAGTATAAATAAGATTCTGCACATTTTATATAATTTTACTTAAATTTGAATTTTTACAATACAACTTTTCTACTAAGCAATCTGAAGCCGCACAGGGGTTCATTATTTTTCTTATTAGCTAAATTTCCATAGCAGAATCATGCTGATAAATATCATCAGTCATAAATTTTACTTAAATTAATACAATGATGTTTTATTACTATGTACAATGGAGCACATCTTAAATAATCATTAGATTCAAAAGATTATTTTCTTCACTCTTCTTATTTGCTTTATGAACATCTAGAAATTTACTAAATACATTTTCACTAATATCTTCTCTGCACTTCGTTTTGCTCTTCTAAGGTTTAAAAAGCAAAAGGGCACCTGAGAAAAGAGTCAGATATTTGGTTCCAGAACACTTAAACAAGAAATGTGGAAGTGAGAAAGCCATCTGTAAATAAAGTCTCAGAGGAGCTAAGGAAAGAGAGAGAATAAACTTTTTTTTTTTTTTTAGAACTAAGCTACGTAAGACAAAGGATGCTTGTATCATGATTAGACCTTGAAACTACACAGCATTGAAAGTAACTCTTGCTCCACTTGCCTTCTGGTAACACTGACTGACTCTCAAGAATTTAGTCTTCTAACTTCTGCATCCAAGTGTCTCCTCATCTTAAACTTCTCTCCTCAAACTATGACAGAAAACCAATTTATTTTCTTAAAAAATTGTTCATTTTATCACAGAAGGAAACTAAGAATAGACTAAGAAGAGTAAGACTGAACTCAGAGGGAACAGACAGACAGCTAAGACTGGCTAAGCTATACAATTTAGCTGTGAAGAAGTAACTGAACCTTACTTTGAACCACTCAAACAACTGGAAAAGAAATCCTATAAAATCTGCCATGAGGGAAGCATATGTAAATTGCACATGCTCTGAGAAATGGGATAAAGGAGGTAAATAGGTCTTTTACTGTCTTTATAACCTGATTCATGGAAACAAGAGAGTGCTTAAGGACACACTTACTTGCAGGCATCTGTTTTACATTTATTGTCTTCAAATGAGAAAGCCAGTAGTTAAGTTTATATATGGTCCTGAATGGAAATGAACATAAAACACTCTATCAGTGTCATTCTGACTTGAATCCCTATTTTTGCAGTATAATTCAAGCTAGACACTTGAGTTAATTGCAAGTTATTTTTAGACAAGACAAAGCTAAACTGTCTAGATCAGCCCTCAGATGTGAAATACAAAAGGTCCAGGTATGAAGGTTGTGGTTTGCTTAGTCTAAAATATTAGGTCTCACTCACCTGATCGGAAAAAAATATTCTATTACTTCTTAAGCTGATGCCGGGGAAATAAGTTTTTGGGTATGTGTAGGTGAAAAATCAATGGATATACCTGAATATGTGGAACACTCATTTCCACACCTTAGTTCAGGGTAAATGTTTCATTCCTTTTTACATTTTTCTTTCACCATCCTGCACCTCACAATAATCTTTACTTATCTCTCTAACTCTGTGGACTAAATAACCCCCAAGTCATAGAGTGATTAAAAAATAAAGCAAACAAAACCAAAACACTCTATATGTGACAGATGTTAGTCATATTGCTTAACACATTGCTGGAGGGCTCTTAGATACTATGGTGATGAGGGTGACATGAGAATCTATGTAGATTAGAACCATTTAGTAGGATGTATCCTAAACTGACTCATGATATAGCTGTTACTGAAAAAAATATATGAGGAGGTGATATAATCATTGTGGAAAAGCAGACTTGTAAATGCCTTTTAATATCTATGTTATCTTAAGAAACCCTTGTGTTTATTATTAAATTATAAGGAGAACAATTATTTTCAATTTTGGATAATTTATCCATGTTTTAACTTGCCATTCTGTTTGTGAAGCATCAAAGATGCAAAAGCAAAACCTTTAGAAAAGCAGCTCAGCACAATAATAAGCTTTTGCACTAAACATGAAAAGAAGACATGAACTCAGAATAAGACAGTAATAGATGAACCAGAAAAACGGACCACATTTGCCAGAAAAGATGGGACTCTACAATTGGTTGAAATACTACTACTCTCTGGATGCACACAAGTAAGTTGACTCCAGATCACACAAGATAAACTGCAAATTTTGTTATGTCTTTGATTGGATATAAGAAAATTGATTAAAATAAACTCTATAGTTAGATCAACAGGAATTCTGAATTGTTTAGTCAGTAAATTTTTAAGGGTTCTGTAGAAATTAGTAGTACAAACATAATGTTCTTCTAACAAAGCTATCCTAGTATCCTGACAGGTTCCAGGCTTGTAGGCCCAATGCCTACAAAACAGGAAAAAACAGATAGTTGAGATCTGTTGCTTTCAAAACGTTGTAATCAACTCAATATTTTAGTTGTAAGCTTCAGTTATAATACTGTAATACATTTGACTATTTAAATTACTGGAACTGAAGAAGATACCTTTTTTTTTGTTTTGATTTGTACCTTTTTTCTTCTCTTTGCCAGTTACTCCATTTATCTCATACATTTGATAAAATGATATTTTATCGAAAGATATTTATTACCTAAAGGCTTGTGAATAAAGCCAGGCTGCCAAAGTCAATGACAGTTATGTATGAAATTTAGATATTTCAGATACCAAAGATAAAAAATATGCACTTCAGAACCTGCATTTTTCAAAAAAAAATAATGCAATAGAATCTTAGAAAGTTAATGACATTTTTGAGAATTATTAAAAATCTCTCTGCTTAAGTTCCCACCCTGTCAAAAATCGTTCCATGGTGTCACAACTAATCATTCATCAAGAATCTTCTTGGTATACTTACTCATTTCATCTTAAACTTGCTTAAATTTACTCAAAATTTTTACATATTATAACCTACGTTTAGCTAGGTATCAAAATCTATAAATTCTCTCTATGAATAAAAATTCCTCCCAGTATCCTGGCATTCATCTCAGAGTAGATGATCATCTACTAAATTGGATGTATGAGAACTCTGAAAAGTCTGGTTTTCTGTTAGTGAATTCACAATAATATCCTCAAAGCATAGGTTTTAAATTTCAGAATGCTTTGCAAGTTGCAACGATGTGCCCCCAAATCTCTCTTAGGAAGAGAGAAAAAAAGCAAAAAACCAAACCTTTCCTTTTCAGAGAAACTTCTTATTGAGAAACTGACAGCACTAAGCACTTTGTCGCAGGAAATAAACCAAGCCTATAAGAGACAGAGAATTTGAAATCACGTCTCTTAAGCCTATGCTAGCTCCAGTGAGACACATTTTCCCTGTAGCTTGACCAAAGCACACTAAATAGAGAGCGCTTAACTTAGCGGATGTCATTAGTAAAGATAATGCTCCCTTTCCCAGATGAGCTCATGTTGCTGAATGAACACTCGGAAATAGTCAGGATACACAGAATAACCTGGACTTGTTACGGTAAATCCCTATCATGAATCTTGGAGGTGATACCTCACCCATTCGCTTCCCTAAACTTCTTTTTGAATTGATCTTCATGAATCTAGTTCTTGCTGAATTCCTGTCTCAAGCTTTCTGATCATCCATACACCTGTGGCTGGCAGGCAAAACAAGAGATCTGACAGAATAAAACACTACTGCACCCTCCGGAAGATAACCTTTTAGAAAAATATCCAACAGTCGCCTAAGAAAAAGGAGTCATTTAAAAACCATTCCGTCCATTTCAACAAAAAAAACATGTAAGACTCAGCAAATTTTCTTTACAATTTAAATCATTCAGAAAGTGGGTCTAGTCTAAGCTTGTTGCTGCAGGTGTCCAGTAAAGTCTCTAAAGAGTTCTAAGAAGCTCCAGAAGATAATTCAGCCACACATTTGTGAGAGATACACATTTGCAATGAGACTGGAAAGTAGAACTGCAGCAAATGGACTTTTTGATCATATACTATGCATCAGAAGTACTGCTTTCAAAAGATGGTCCATTATGATGGGTTAAACTTGGCTGGTTGCTATGCATCCACCAAGCCACTCTCTAATACTTCCTTCTCAAAAGGATAGGGAGAAAAAAAATTTCAAAGCTCTTGGGCTGAGATAAAGATACTTAATACAACTATCGGATGGATTTGGGCAAGATTAGTGTGACTTATGGTCAATTAAATATATAGTAGGATGGTGAGAAAATAAACATTAAAATACATTCTCCTCATCCACTACTCTTCTCCCCAAGCTCATCTTCACTCCTTCGTTTCTGTTACTGACTCTTCTGTTTCCTTCTCCTCCTTGAGAAGTGCAGGGTTATGGGGAATGGGGACTGTGATCATAACACTTCATCTCTGTCAGTCCTTCTTCACACTTTTCCACTGCTCCAATGCAGGGTCATCCCACAGACTGCATCTCTTCAAGTACTGCTCCAGTATAGGTCCTTTCCGCTGGTCACAGGTTCTGCCAAGATCTTGCTCTTTTGTGGAATCTCCATGAGCTGCAGCTTCCTTCAGGGCATCTCCACCTGCTCTGATGCAGGATCTTCCACGAGCTACAGCGTGGATACCTGCTCCATTGTGATCACCATGGTCTTCTCAATGGACAGCAGGGGAATCTGTGCTGCATTGCCTGCAGTACCTTCTTCCCTTCTTCTTCTTGTCTGTATGGTTGTTTCTTTCACATTTTTCTTACTCCTCTCCCACAGCTGTTGTGCAACATTTTTAGCTTTATTTAAATAGCAGTGTGCCCAGGTGGCCAAGAAGGCCAATGGCATCCTGGCTTGTATCAGGAACGGCGTGACCAGCAGGTCCAGGGAGGTTATTCTCCCCCTGTACTCGGCACTGGTGAGACCGCACCTCGAGTACTGTGTTCAGTTCTGGGCCCCTCACCACAAGAAGGATGTTGAGGCTCTGGAGCGAGTCCAGAGAAGAGCAACAAAGCTGGTGAAGGGGCTGGAGAACAAATCTTACGAGGAGCAGCTAAGAGAGCTGGGGTTGTTTAGCCTGGAGAAGAGGAGGCTGAGGGGAGACCTTATTACTCTCTACAACTACCTGAGGGGAGGTTGTGGAGAGGAGGGAGCTCGCCTCTTCTCCCAAGTGACAGGGGGCAGGACGAGAGGGAATGGCCTCAAGCTCTGCCAGGGGAGATTTAGGCTTGAGATTAGGAAGAAATTCTTCACAGAGAGGGTGGTTAGGGATTGGAACAGTGTGCCAAGGGAGGTGGTTGAGTCGCCGTCCCTGGAGGTGTTTAAGGTTAGGGTAGATGAGGTGCTTAGGAGCATGATTTAGGGAATGGTGGGAATGGTTGGACTCGACGATCCAGTGGGTCTCTTCCAACCTGGTCATTCTGTGATTCTGTGATTCTGTGAAATGTGCTACCACTTAAGTGCTATTGGCTCAGCTGTGGCCAGCAGTGGGTCCCTTGTGGAGTCAGCTTAGTCATACATGGGAGCAGTGCTTGGACTCCTCTCACAGAGGTTACCTCTGCAGCTCCCCCACTACAAAAATGTTGACACATAAACTCTGTATATCCATAAACATTTTAAAATTTGATTTAATCTGGACTACAGAGCAAGTCTTACCATTCTACTTCTGACATAGGATGGCACCAAACCATCACATCCTTTACATTGTGAATATAGAGTGAAGTGGGCATAGATATTTTCTGTTGAAGTGGTGGTGCTTGTTTTAAACATAATTTCATAATGGATATTAAAAGAAGCTGTATTCAGTTAGCTTTTTTAACTTAGAATTGTTATAGCATAACACAACTAGAACATATGAGATAGTTGTTTTGATCTACTGTTATTTTGCAGCCCAAGAGAAGATCCATTTAAACAAGGATGGATAAACTTATATTCACAGAAATCTCAGAGATATCCTTGAATATCTGTAGAATCCATTGGACATGCTTTTGTCCAAGGACATTGCACAGTTTACTGACTTTTTTTTCTTGTAGTGAAAAAGAAGTAGTTTTTGTCAATACTTTCCCCAGAGTTCTCATAATAAGTATTATTCTTTCCTTTTTCTAAATTATGATTATTATACAGGTGTTCAGTATTTTAAAGATTTTCCACTTTATTGTTAACTTCTTTATGCCTGAATTATTCTTGTAATTTCCTCATGAAATCTTGATTTTCCTCTGGTGGGAAACAAGTATAATATAAATAAAAGCATATTATTTATAATAATTAAAACACCATATAGATTATTTAAATTAAAACATTCTTTCCCTAAGCACACTCATGTATTAGCACTACATTTTGTCTTCTGCGTTTAGAGGAAGCCATTATGGAAGCATTGTTTTATGACAGAGAATCCACAAATTTTTTTCTATTTCATTCTCAAGCAAAGTAAGGCCTCAGTAAATGAAAATGCAAGGCTGGTGGGATGCTACTATGTTGATCAGTTGTTTCTAATAACTTGCAAAGGTAACAGCAGCTTACAAACAACACTTCCACAGCAACATTTTCCCTATCATGTACCATACTCTCCACCTGGGAACAACAACAGCTGCTTCAGAGCCACATAGCACCAAAGCTGTGACACAGTAATACTAACAAAAGTCTTTTATATTGGCAACAGATCCAATTAGAAGCTGAATTTGGGAGAAGTGATAGATAGAGATAAATTTTCATAGACAAGACTGTATCCATGTTTGTTACTTGTATTTCATATTTTCCAATGTATGCCACTATTATAGACTTTCTTTATGTGGACTCTACAGAGCAAATCACTGCTTTACTCGGTTATTTATGTGAAAGTATATGAATTATGTGATTTAAGCAAGAAAATCATATTCTCCCATTGATTTCTCCAAAATAGAAAGGAGTTACCAAATACTTAACGTACCCTAGGCCATGTATGGAGACAATCAGAATTAGCCAATACATCCTTTTTATAAAATATTTTAAATATTCATAATGTTGTTATCTTTTTGATAATGACGATATGTTTTTAGACACAGCTAGTTCCAGTTAACATGGACATACTGTCAGCAATTATGTTTCACCATCTGTGGACATAATTAAGTTTACCGTTAAATTTGATTTTAGAACATATCATTCACAAGTGACTCTTGTTTACTAAACACACTTGGAATAAGCAAAAACTGAGTAGTATGCATTTTGAATAAAATTGAAATACGCTTTTATGGAGGCTTCATGAGGCTGTAAATGTATTTTACACATTCTCAATGTATAACACAACAGAGCCCTTTCCAGGATTCAGGGACTCAATTAATCTATGTGTGCTATTATCCAAATCTCATTTATACTGTTGTCATTTTCTATGATTTTGAACTGCAAAAAGGCCTTAAAATAGGTGTAAGAGCCATTGACACCACCTTGATAGTGAAAGTCTTGCAGTAAGGAAGAATCAAAAATTATATATGCTTTTATTCCAGAAGAAATAACTGATATTTCACATAATATTTTTTCAACATTTCAAAATCTTGTGAAGTACTGAGCTCCATGGGAGGCTTGCAACAATATCTTTTGTAAAGTGCTCTAAGTGTAATAGTTCACCACAGTATTTCACACTGCATATATTCTGTTCCTTTACTGGATAACCATAATATTTATAGTCAATGTAGGACTGCTTCTCATTTGAGCAATGGTGAATTTGTGAATATCTGTATACATCCTAAAACTGTTCCTCTTAACCTGCTTGCTAAAATACACAAAGAAGCCCACATTGCAGAGTTACAAAATCAGTCAAAATTAATTCATTTAAAAATTCAAATGAAGGGTAATGCATTTTTTTATTATTCTTCAAGCTCCGATCTTATTTCTATATATTAAGAAGAAAGCTAAAAACATGAAAAAGTTGTTTATATCTCCTAAGTGAAAATCTTTCAAAGGGAATGAGAAAACAAGACAAAAATCTATTATTAATATGCCATTTTGTACTGCCAGCCCACTGTGGCACTCTTACCTTTTCTATAAGGTCAAAATAACAGTTGATAGCAAACCCATCTGAGGCCCTATCACAATAATGTCTTAATACTTGTGAATCTTCATAGTATTGAAAGTGATGCATGCAGTGGATAGTGATTGCACAGATAGTGATCCATGCAATACCTCTGAGAGGTAGGAATGTACGTTCATCCCAGTTTTCATAGGAGGAACTAAAACATAAATTCTAGAGACCACATTTCAAAATGCATTTAAAAATCAAAAATTCAGAAGTCTGTAGGAAAGTAAGGAATTGATAGGTGAATGCTGACATCCTCCTTGCTTGTGCAGAGACAGGGGAAACAGGTCACAGAAAAATCATTTTCTCCTGCTTGGTAACCTCACTGTGTAGGCTCTGTTGAAAAACAGCTTTTCACATAGTCTACTTGGGCTATTGAGCTTAGTTCTGGTTTTAAACAAGACTGGAGTTTAGTGCTTTCTAAAATACCATATAAGTTGGCATGATAAGGTGTATGTAGTATAAAGGAAGTACTCTTTAGAGCTAGATTTAATCAGCTTCACGGGAAATAAGTAGAGGATGTGAATGAAATAGTGTGCATTTTCTGGCAGATCTTGAGTTCTAGCAACCAGAAATGTATTGTAAACCTATCTTGATTTTTTTTTTTTAATTCTTGAAGCCAGTTTTATGACGACAAATCAGATGAGAAAGAGTTGAGAAAATCCAAAATCAGAGATTTTAGGCGTCCATCTCAACAGAATGTCCTGTTATTTGCTCCCAGTTCATCCTGGCACCAAATAACATTATGGGATATCTTCATGGCCTGCAGGACAACTCAATCCCATCAGACTGTGTGGTGCACAGTCACTACTGTGGGAATTGCTGAGATTCTTCATAAACAATACCTTATCTGTGACTAGGACTGCACATTCCCTAGTTTGGCCAGCAGTATCGACTGAGAGTGGGAGGAAAAGTTCTGGAGTGACTGGAAGGACAAACTTCAGACACTAGAGCCCCTAAGACATGCAGACAGTGCATTGGAAAGACATTGCATCTAGTTCCAACCATAGCCAAGTACAGCAGTTCACAGGAGTGCTCAAACAGTGGCTGAACAAAGATATGTTTTTTGAAAACTTTTGGGACCTGTGCCTCTGTTCAGTGCATCATGAACTGTAATTATACTGGCTCAGTGTTGAGAGACCCCTGTGTTTTTGGAGAAGTCTTCAGAAGACCCTGATGTCTAGGCATTACCCTATCTTGAAAAGCTGCTATAGTCAGTAGTCACAGGGATGAGCATCTGAGAATGATTTGGGAAAAAAAAAAAAGTAGCAGAAAGGAGAGGCATTTGGAGCAAATGCTTATTTTGCAGCATGTGTAGTAGATCTATGAGAGGTATTGTCAGTAGTTTCTAAGGTACCTAGGCAACATACCAAGGGAAACCTGCCAACTTGCATAATAAACCACCTGAGGCTACATATCTCCTGAAGCCTTCCACACTCAAACCATTTGCACACATTAAAGATGTTGTTGGCTCAGTGTTGCCCATCCCACGTGAGAAGATTTTGGTCTGTAATTAGGAAAACTTCCTTCCAAGAGTCTGACAGAGACAGCCAAAGAGGGAGGTTAGCAGAGGCTTTAGATGAGAAGGATGTGATACCGCAAAACAGAATAATTCTCACCCCAAAGAGAAAAAAGAAATGCTTGATTAGTACCTTACTGACAGGACTTTCTTCTGTGTCTCTATGATTGGTATATAAGAAACAGAATAGGAGAAGATGTGACCTAAGTAGGATTTCATTTTTTTTTTTTAATGTTTACTTGGGCTTTTACAAATATCTCAGTTTTATAAAAATTGGAACTTCAATGTAAGGCAGATTTTCTATTAAAAGATTTCAAATATTGTTGCAAGTTGTTATCCTTTAAGTTCAGAGGTTTATGAGTTTGCTTTAGGTAACCTTGTACCTTATATAAATTGTCTCATCTCTAAAATTTGTTTATATATACCTGCCCTTAAAGATATAAATCCCCTCCATGCCAGGATAGTAAGTATGAGTCAATAATGGAATGCTGATGATAGAGACCTCTGAAAATTCTGAATGTTTTAACATAAGCATTAAATATAGAATGAAACAGCTACCTTTAAATTCTAAACCAGGACATTGTTTGACATTGTTGACATTGCAATCTATTTCTAAGAAAAATTATAAAATAATGACATTTACTCAGCTCATACATGTAAAAAGTAAGCAAAAGAGCATATAATTGCTAAAGGGAAAGTAAGGTCAAACAATTATTAGTGCATTCTCATCTTTAAATTCCTAAATCTCTCCTATTGTTGGAAAGTAGGAAAGGGAAATCCCTTTATAGAGATTAAGAGATCTGTAAACACCCATTGAGGATTAACTGTTAATATGTGTTAAGAATGAATTCTAAATGCTCACAGACTTACTCTCCTTAAGTTGCAGCAAGTAGATTTTTTTTTTTTTTCCAGCTGGGATAAGTCTCATGGGTTTTTCTTGTTAGCACTCTGTTTTCCAGGCCTTATCATAAAGCATGTGGATGAGATACAGATACAGATAAGTTTGAATGACAGAGACAGAGAAGACAGAGAAGAGAGGTCATAGCAGAGAAAGATCTGTGCAGAGATTAATATTTTAATGTCTTGTGGTTGAATTGATAAACAAAAGAAAAGCTAAATGGAATTATTCTGCAAAAAGTACATTTTGGAAAGTGAAAGTTGCTCTTTAAAGCAAGGAGTAAAAAGGATGAAATTTGAGACTAATGGCTTAATTTCTCAACCTGTCTTTCTGTCAAGTCTCTGCCATCACACCACCTTATAAATCAAGTTTAAATGAATCCCTCCTAAGTGAGATTCTTTTGAGAAAAATGACAAGCTAGAATTCAGAGACAAACTTCTAAGTTATCAGGCCTCATCGGGTTTAACTCTCCCATTAAACACTGAGGAAAACTTGAATTTGAAACTTCCAATAATGAAGATATCACATTAAAATTTAGATTTTAGTATTTCATATAGCTTCTGGTCTTAAAGAGACTATTTGCTTATTTTAGAATGGAAACATGTTATTTCAAAACAAATGTAATGTAGGATGCAAAAATCAAGCTGATTTCCTTTTTGCCTTTCCCATCCTCAAAATAAATAAAATTTGTATGTATCAAAAATAATTCTAGATTTTCCAGTCGTTGTATGATAATCACAGGATGTACCTCATGCCTTTTGACTTTCAAAGGAGTGAACATGAAATTGAATTGTGTAGTAGTTAGTAGGGCATTCAATATAGAATTAGGCAGCTTTGATTCAAAATATAATAAATGATGTTCAGAAGTGATTTCTTATTTTATTTTTCCCATGGAAGACCATAACTTTTAGTAACTATGTGAGACAACGTAATCTTACACAATAGTTATAGTTTTTACGAGGCAACTATATTATATCATAAAATAATTATAAATATGATATGTAATATTATATATTATTTTCCTGGCAGTGGAATTTTTTTTATTGTGCTTGCTTTAGAAGTCTCTGAATTTATTAAGCACCAAAGTCCTCTTATAGGAAAATCACTCATTCTTTCAAAGAATTTCAAAACTCAGTGAAGTTCAGTGATATAGGAGTCATACTGTAATTAGAAATATCAGTTTAGTCAGCTAATGAAGCCATTAGAGGCAAAATGCTCTACACAGAAGTAATGTTAACTCTTTTAAGAAAGGAATACAAATAAAGGAGATTTGATAGTCTCTCTCTATAAGCAAAAACTGTTTTCCAGTCACTGATTAGAGAATTCTAGTGAATTAAACAACTTCCACACTTCTTACTAATAAAGGAAGATTGATTTATTTATGATCAGAGTCATAGTGGGTCAGATGTTGGGTACCAGATGTATTCAAAGGCTCTTGGCTATGTAACGGAAAACTTTGGATTTCTGTTTGACTTTGAATACAATACTTGTTTCAGAGACTTCTTGATCTACCCTAATGCTCTATTCAGACCTAGACTGATTCTAACTTCTAGACAGTTTCTGGCACTATGTCAGATATTGTATTAATACTTCCTAAAGATTTTTCTGCTGCCTCGTTATAACACATGGCATTTAGATAATAACTAAATAGCTATTGGACTTCCAAGGATGCTAATCTAGATGTGGGCATTCTTAGAAGAAAAAAGAAGCAGTTCTAAGAAGAATCATGTGAAATATTTATCACCTGCAGGCAATTCATGATAACAGAAAGAACTCAGAAGTTTTATCATATGCACAGAAAACAGGAATTATATCCAAAATGATTGGATAGTAGAAAGGAGTTGTAAATGTTTTATTACGTGGTTGTATAGGTATATCTATACTGTTTCTACTGTGAAGAATAGGAAGATTTAATGTCAACAGAGAGTGACCATATCAGGGAGCACTTAAATCGGATATATGTAAGTCAGTGAGGCTTAATAGGAGCTGTCATTACAGTGCTACTCTTTATTACCTTCAAATGGTCATACTGACTGGGACAGATATCTGAAGGCAAGAAGAGACCAAGCATCAGTCCTATATTCAAAATGGGTAGAAGGAAGATTAAGGGGACTGCAGATGGATTAGCCTCACTTCAGTCAGGACACTGTTGGCCTTCTTGGCCACCTGAGCACACTACTGGCTTATGTTCAGTTGCCTGTCAACCAGCTCCCCAACACCTTTCCAGCCACTTTTCCCAAAGCCTGTAGCTTTGCATGGGATTGTTGTGACTGAACTGCAGGACCCAGCACTTTGCCTTGTTGAATCCCATACAACTGACCTCAGTCCATGAGTCCAGCCTGTCCACATCCCTCTGCAGAGCCTTCCTACCCTCGAGTGTATTGACACTCCCATCCAATTTGGCAAACTTACTGAGGAAGCATTCAATCCCTTCATCCAGATCATTGATATAGATATTAAACAAGATAGGCTCCAACACTGAGCCTTGGGGCACACTTTGACCAGCCTCCAACTGGATTTATTTCCATTCAGCCACAACTCTGGGCTCAGTCATCTAGCCAGTTTTTTAACTAGTGAAGACTACTTTTGTCTAAGCCATGAGCCAACATCTTCTCTAAGAGAATGGTTCATCAATGGCTTTACTAAAGTCCAGGTAGACAACAACCACAGTCCTTCCCTCATCTGCAAGGTGGGTCACCTGGTTATAGAAGATCAGGGTGGTCAAGCAGGATCTGCCTTTCATGAACCCTTGCTGGCAGTGCCTGATCCCCTGATTGTCCTGCAAAATTTTCCAGTTTGTGCTTGTTGCCCCTCATCCTGTAGTAGGACACCACTGAAAAGAATCTGGCCCCATCCTCTTAGAATCATAGAATAACCAGGATGGAAGAGACCCACTGGATCATCGAGTCCAAACATTCCTATCAAACACCAAACCATGCCCCTTAGCAGCTTGTCCACCTGTGCCTTAAACACCTCCAGGGAAGGTGAATCAACCATTAGTAAACATTGATAAGATCTCCTCTCAGTCTTCTCTCCTGTAGGCTAAACAGTCCCAGACTCTAACTGTTTCCTCAGAAGAGAAATGCTTCACTCCTCTGATCATCTCTGTGGCCCTCTGCTGCACTTCACTGTCTTTCTTCAGCTGTAAAGCCTAGAACTGAATAAAGTACTCCAGAAATGGCCTCACCAGGGCAGAGTAGAGAAGGAGGAAAACCTCCCTCAACCTGGTAGCCATATTCTCTAGCAAAACTGATTCAGGGATTAGAGTATTTTCATATGAGGAAAGGATGAGAGATCTAGAATTTTTGATCCTGGAGAAGATTCACGGGGTTCTCATCAATGTATATAAATACTGGAAGGGAGGGTATGAAGTAAATGGAGCCAGACTTTTCCCAGTAGTGTTTATAGATTCAATACAAGCAATAGACACAAACTGAAACCTACAAAATTCTATCTGAACATAAGAAAACACGCAATTATTTTTTTATAAACTATTATGTGCCATCAACAAAGATCTAGCATGAATAATTAAACTCAATCATCTATGATGCTACAGAAAGACATCTTTACTCATCACCATCATCATTTACAGGTTTATAACAGCAATCGAGATATTGGAAAAAAGTGGTTTTGATTTCTTAACTCCATAACATAGTCTCACAGGCCTTAGAATCTCTGATTCTGGTGACAGTTCATGAAAATTCAGTGTAAATATGGACATCTGCTCAGTTCTGCCATATATTTGTTCCCTTGTTAGTCATTATTCAACACCAACCATTTACAAAAATACAAAAGAATGTCAGAAAACTGTATTGTATGAGGCTGAAAGCCCATAACTGGGTCTACTCCACTCTACTCTACTATAATAATTAGTAGCAGTTTAGAACAGATGATTAGGGAAAGGGTAAAAGAAGCCCGGCAAGACTGCTTCCCTCTCCTTGCTTTATGTGATCAATGATATAAGAACTCCAAGATCCCAAAGTTTCACCCAGATTATGATGTATAATAGATATCTATAGAGTGACCTTTCAGCAATTTGTCTCACTTCCTATTGAACTCTGTGATATTTTTTACTTCTTTGGAAAGTCAATGTTATAGTTTCATTGCAGTTTTTGTGGAAAATTATTATAAGCATTTTGACTAAGAATTCCACATAATATCCTAGCTCTGCAGTGATCAGATATTCAGAATAATATTCAATTCATCTGCTTAGTGCTATTCTTGATTAGATCAGCTCTGCTCTTTACCTCCTTTGCAAGATGAGCAATTGCCATATCAGTTTTTTTTCAAACAAAATTGATCCCACCTATCCGTACTGCATTTGGTACCAGTTTGAGTTCTAGATGGACTAAAGATGGACTAAAAGAAACAGTGTGAAATATCTAACACCCTGCATTAGGTCCATTACCAATTCTCATTTCCTCTTAACTTTTACAGTTCATTACTTCAGATTATTTAATTGAATTTTGTGTGATTTTACTCACCTTTTTATTGTGTGGCTTTCCTTATGATTAGAAGCATAATTTACTTGTGCTTGTATAAATGATTTGCACTTCCAGAAAATTTGGGCTACTTTTTGATACACATCAACCAAATGTTGTTAACTTTTAGTAGGCTGGGCAGTCAATTGTGCAAAAGCTCACCATCACCAACTGGGCCAGCTCTGGCTGTCTAATTGGGAGATAAATTATGACCCAATGATCACACTGGCTGGCTGAGGGAACACTTTACATTCACTCATCATTCAATTTACTAGTGTATTTAATGAATGGTAGCTTAAAACAGCTAGCTGAGGACACTTTCACAAGTAGAATAGACCATTAATTCAGCTTAAAGTTATGGTCTAAAGAGCAAATACATTGGCATTGGGTCACTAGTCTTAAGGTATATGATTTTGTTATAAAAACCTATAGATTGTACTAAGTTTATGAAGAAACTAATTACACAAAGCTACAGGTAAGCAAAGCTATTTAAATTTTGTGTATAACTGTAGTGGGGTCTGGATGCTTGTGCTCTTTCTCAGCTCCTGTGTAGTTTCTACCTGGTACTTGACTAGGATCTTCAGGTTTTGTCTCCATTCTCATACCTTTATCTTTTCTTCTGTATAGGTTCCCAGTTGCTATGCAAAATTAATATCTGATTTCCAGACAGAGTTTCTGTCATGTCCACCAGAATATCAACTTTATTTCTCACTCTTTGTATTTGACTTTCATTTTGTCCTTCTTCCTGGTTTTGGGGTTTTTTTTGCAGTTTTCAAGCTGTTTTACTATGGTCTATGCTAATAACATTATTAATCTAATCACAAGTCATATATTCTTTATTATAGATACTTTTTTTTCTAGTTACTTGTCTGGTAGTTAATGAAGCACTGATTCTGTGATCTAAGTTTTCCCTTGCTGTATTGAATGCCACATGAATAAGAAGTGTATGATAGTCACATAGGAAATTTGATTAGGAAAATGAAAAAGAATCTGTGAACCACAAAAATACATGTGACTAAATTATCAGAGTTCATGATGTGTTATTTTTACCCTGCAAGTTGAGTAATAATTCTCAAGCCTTTTAAACTATGTCTTAAAATAATCTATGCAAATACCTATAAAGTCAGTGGAAAGTACACATTGAAATCACTAAGGCTCATGAAAATCTTCTTGAGCTGTTGTTATATGATTTGGTTTCTATGAAGTCAGCAGAGCTTTTTTAAATTTTATTTTATGGCTAAAGGAAGGTAAAATATTGAATAAGCCCACGACTGGGATACAGGATTAAGAACATTTTAAAAGACTGGATAAAGTATTAAAATAAAAAAGGAAAAGCAAACATACTTATAATTCCCAGAATATTTTGGAATATTCTCACTCTTAGGTTTCTAGAAGAATATTTATTCGATGGTGAGAATTTGCTTACATGAAAAATCTCAAATTGACAAACAGCACCAATTACATGGCCACATGCAACTGCACTATGACTATTTCTGGATGGAAAGAACAAGTATCTCCAGCTTATAGGGATATTTCTAGGAACCAATGTAGGAGAAGCTTTTGGTTTGCTGTTCTGCAACTTGACATATGTTTTTATTTGGTATCTGAGCTTTCCCTAACCTTTTTGTTAATTAGGTTAGCAACGCAAAACAATCATTTAAGCTACTCTTGCATTTGATCTGTAAGACAGTAGAAATATGTATGTATCTACACACATACATGACATTATTTATCCTGACACTGTGTTGAGTTCCTGCATCAGGACCATTGATTGTTTACTAACATGGATACCACAGGATCCTGAATAGGAACTCCATAATCTCTCTTCAATTACATGATTAAGTAGCAAATGACACCCACCAGCATCTGGTGAGCTGTCATGTGCCAGAAGGTGTTTGTAGTGGTAATTTGGCCATCTGCAATCTGTGTTGTCAGTGCATTGTAAGTTATCACTGTCTCAGGCAATATTAACTTGCAATGTTCTTCTGACATTTCTTCAGTGGGTTGTGAAGCAGGCATATGGTACAAAATACTTCATAGCTGGCTCCTCCTACCTTTCCAACAACAATGACTTCTGTTGTACAGCAGTAAGAGCACATTAAACTGTTCTCAGATTTCTCTCCAAGGTAACTTAACGTTAATACTTTCCAGGTACGCGTACCCTGTTTTAGGTGTACTGAGTCATTTTTGTGACATGTTTCCACATTGTGTAGCACACAAGACATAGGAACATATGACCTGCTGTAATTACATACCTCGCAAATTAGCATTTATACCTAAAGTTGCAAGTAGTTCAAAAACAATTATCTTATAATATGCTTTCAGGTTCTGTTACTAAGGTTTACAGTTTATATGGAAAAATAACTAGCTAATTATTTTGTGGTTAGAAGATCATTAAACAATGGCTTAAAAAATTAAGATTTTTTTTTTTTTTACAAAACAATGCATCTGGCTAACAATTTCTGTGTCAATGTTAATTAAAACAACTAAGGTGTATTTCTGAATTATGGAGCTCAAAAAAACAAATGTCACATGACCTCCAACTAATTAGTACACACTATTATCGCTATCTGTTCTTACTGGATCATGTAAAAGATACTATTTTAATTGGAGTTTTTCTTTTATATTTATAACAAATTTTCTCATAAAATGAATATCACAGTGAGAAATTGCTTAGATTTTAGAATAAAGTAATGAAGATATGAATTCTCCAACCACTCACTCACTGTGGAAAACTTAACTCACCATAACTGTACATATATTAATGTAACATTGTAACTAGAGAAAAATTACCTGCTAGATACAAACACTTTTCTAATTTTTAGACCAACAGCTTCTAATATGGACAATTAGAATGGGAAGATAAGGGTCCTAATGACCAATACATTATGCATTTATTTAATGGCAACTGAACAGCTCATGGAATTGCTAATAGTATTCAGGGGCTTTCATCACTAAGTCACTAGTCTTCAGTCTGACCCGGGTCTGTGATGATTGAAAATCATAACAATTTGTTAGTTCTTCAGTGTCCCATGCAAAATGTATGATGTTCTTACTCTGAAACTGATGGTCATTAGAAAAAAATACTATCCACTGGAGAAGAACAGGATAGATAAGTAAAAGTATGGCAGGAAAGGAGGTTATAAAAAAGTAAAACTCATCATAGAAAGAGAAGGTATTACATGTGTTGTATCAATAATTTTAAGAATATTAGGGTGGTCATTATCAAAAGTTTTCCTTCTGAAACATTTTATTCAGGAATAACAAAGTATCTTTTCTTGTTTCTTCTCTTCTTTGAAAAACAATTTATATAAAAAATCCTGGCTTTATATCCTTGATAAAACCGAAACAGACTGAGAGTAAGTTTTCATTAGCTTTAGCACCTTAATCCAAACAAGCAACCCTCCAACTGTTCCTAAATCTGTAATGATTAGTTCAGAAAAATGGAATCAGCATTTGCATTCATTTGGAAAAGTTAAAGCTATTTGTAGATCCGGTATATTTGAATCAGAATCATAGAGAGGTTTAGGTTGGAAGGGATCTTAAACATCATCTACTTCCAAGCCCCTATCATGAGTGGGGACATCTTCCACTAGATCAGGTTGCTCAAAGCCTCATCACACCTGGCCTTCAACACCTCCAGGAATGGGACATCCATGACTTCCCTGAGCAACCTTTTTCTGTGCCTCACCAATCTCACAGTAAAAAAATTCATCCTAGTATGTAATGTAAATCTACCTTTTTTCAGCTTAAAATCATTACCCCTCATCCTATAACTACAGTCCCTGACAAAGATCCCCTCCCAAGCTTTCCTGTAGGCCTCCTTTAAGTAATGGAAGGCTGCTAGAAAATTTTCCTGGAGCCTTCCCTTTGCTAGGCTGAACAAGCCTAACTCTCTCAGCCTGTCTTCATATGGGAGGTTCTCCAGCCATCCGACTATCTTCATGGCCCTCCTCTGGACTCACTCTAATAGATTGATGTCAATCCTGTGCTGAGGACTTCAAAACTGAACAGACTACTCCACGTGATGTCTTGTGAGAGAAAAACAGAGGGGTATAATCACCTCCCTTGACCCAGAGGCTGAACTTTTTCTGATGCAGCCAAAGATAGTGTTGGATTTCTGGTCTGTAAGTGTACATTTTCAGTTCATGTTGAGCTTCTCATCCATAAGAAATAAAATAACATCTCACCAAATCTTTCTTTTATTCATTTTCTCTTTATTGATTTCCCTCATTCAATGTAATACAAATTATTATCTGCAAATATGTTCATAGGACTTTTTTTTCCATATTTTTGGCTGTTTTTATTTAATGTTTGCACCTTTGTACTTTCCCAACACTTTTTAAATATTTCAAGAGTAGTAATTCTGTTTACTGATAAGTGAATAATGAGTTCTACATATCATTTATTATCATTTACTCTGTGGTAAAAGGAGAAAAGTGAAAGAAAGAATGCATATTAATCACAGACTTATTGATTCCCTTTGGGGAAGAGGAAAAGAATCACAAGAAAGGAAAATTACGTTGCTCTTCAAAAGCTGAAAAACATAATCAGCTTAAATATTTCAAAGTTTCATGAAGTTTTTCCTTATTTACATCCATCTCTATGGAGTGATTTGCTCAAAGCAGATCAGCAGTTTCTTTACTAAAGAGAAAGTTGATTTACCAGATGAAAAAGGCAGTATTTTCTATACCAAGTGAACTCACTGGCCACTACTTATGAACATTCATATCATTATCTATATGCTTAGTTTACCATGGGATGAGTATTGCCATCTCACATGGGCATTTTATTATTTTTACTAAGCAACTTTTCATTTTTCACTTAGTCTGCCTATAAGCATTTCCAGACTAGGTCCTTCAAAATAATTAAAAAAGTAAAGCAATGACAAAATTTTCTTCCAAGTCCAACATGGGATAAAACAGAGAGGAAAAACCCCCCAAAACCAAAAAAACCCACCTATTTTACTCTTATACAGATATTATCTCTGCTATTGCACTTCAGCTGCACAAGGAGTCTATCTTGAGTTTTGCTATCATACCCACTCCTGCAAAAAGATACATAAATGGATTGGTTCACAGAAGTAGCTCTTGACTTTGCACATATAACCAATGTCTGTAGCATTCATGGGAAAGCTAAGAGCCATGTAAGTTCTTTACTTTCCAGAACTGATGTGCTGACTTTCCCTGAATCACCTCAGAATTATTTTGGAGTGTTCAAATAATGTTGCAATGACAACTCAGTTAAAATCGAAGAACCAGCAAAACAACAGCAAAAGTCACACCATAAGTTAAAATTTCAACAGTATTAATTCTTGGGGAAAAGCAGAGAGCAAAACTAGTAGGGAATTACCATTTCCATTTTTTCCCAAATGCCTAAGGGTCTGAAAACAACATGGAAGAATTAGCTTCCTAAAATCAGTGACATACAGACAGAAATGTTATTACAGGTACATGGGAATATTGTTAATTACACAGCCTCCAATGAAACCTAAATTAGAAATAAATCTTTTATGGCTAGGTTATACTTTCTAACAAGTTTTATAAGAAGTCACCCTATAGAACATATTATATCATGATATTATAATCAAACGTGTAAGATTTTTTTAGAAGACTGCTCATACATTTGGCAGAAAGAAATACTACATCGATTAAAACAAATCTGCTAGGAGTAAAATTTTATATAGTATAGTTCTTTCAAGAAGTAGACAGATATACATGAGTATAATACATTTCAAAATTTTATTTAGTTCTGCTAAAGGAAGGTTTGCTTGTATATCTGTGATTGTTATTTTCTAGAAGCATTTCTACTGAATTCTAGGAAGTATTTCTGGTTTCCATCTATATTTGTAGCTATATTATCCAGGCACAAAATTTGATGACATAAAAGTAAACAGACTGATTATGACAATTGTAATGACTTAGAGAGAGTGGAGAGATGAAAAGTAATTATGTTTTAAAGAAATTCTTGTGCAACTTTCTCCTGATTAATGTTCAAACTGTGGGCAAATTCAGCTCTTCAGAAAACAAATAGTATCATCAACGCAGTAAACAAAATATACTTGAAGTCAGTCCAACTGCACCTCTGTGATTTCCTAAAAACTTCAGGCTTCTGCAATTCAGACTATATTCAAGTACCTTACTTTCCATGAATAAAGGTTGAATTCAGACCACTTACTGTGCTGTCTCAGGTAAAGTAACCTATCAGTGATTTCTATCATCTCTTTGTAGAATACTGGGCCCTAGCTACCATTGAAGATCAGCATATTAAGACTTGATACTATTCATAATTATACAGTCATTTTTGTTTTAATCTAATAAACTGCACACAAATCACAACTGCATCAGGGCAATTCTTATAAAAAGAAGTTCTCATAGATCCATAGCAGGTTACAGTTATAATGGTACCTACATGATAGCATCCGAACGTGTTCCTGCTCACAATTGCCTGAATTTAATCAAGCATTCCTTTTTGTGTTTGACATTATATGAGAGACGTGTCAAGCAATGACATACACATCCTATGGTATCCTCTGAATCACCATAATAGCTACAAGCTGGCTAAAAATCTTTTGCTACTTTAGCTCGCTGAATAGATGTTCACCTGAGAAAAATAAAGCCCTTTGGTTAGTCATAGACTGAAAGTTTGGGGAAAGGAAATATCTGTAGGTTGCTCTTAGAGCATAATAGAATAATTCTAACACTAGTGAGACTGTGGATGAACAATAGCAGGCATTTCAAAGAAATATTAATGAACATATTCAGAAAATGAAAAGGAATTTAAGTACTTCTTTTACTGAATATTCTATAACAACTATAAGATATTGTATACAATGAAACCTTTTCAAATAAACAAATTAACAGCTTTTATTAATGGGAACCAGTAATCATTGCAGGTTAATAGGACTTAATAATTGTTTGGACATTGTTACTAGTAAAATAAAGAACCTGACTGATGCTTTCAGGAAAGATTCTGGCTGTAGAGAAACAAGTTGGAAGTTGCCTAAAGGTTCTTGGTGAGTTGAAAAAAAAAAATTATGAAAATCTGAGTTTAGTCTGTGACTTCAGACTACATCATGTCTTAGCTGTGCAGAGAATGTGAGCAGCTATACCTCACATCCTGTGTTGAACAAATCATTGGTTAGAATTTCTGGAGTCCAGAGTGTCAGCTTTTCCTACAGCCTTGAAATCTTGGATGAATTTTTTTACAGAGATTCATAATAAAAAAATCAGTTATCCTTTCCACTGACTTTTTTCATTGAATCCTACTAAATCTGCATGCAGTGAAGGATGTACTTCTTTTAATTTTGTAATTCCATGTTGAACACATACTACATTTTTGCTTCTTACTTATTCTTCTGGCATAGAAGAAGGGCCAATTTATGTTTTGGGGAAAAATATACCTGTTGCTGTAAATAAAAAAGAAGGATAGCACTCAGTATCTAATTTACTCCGCTGCTAGAGCAAGTTACTATATGAGTTTAATACTAGGCCAAAGACTTGAAACTTGAAGGCTCAGTGGCTGCTACAGACTGTAGTTTTTCCATACAGCAGAGAACTTTCTGAGGGCAGGTATGCTGAATACGACAAGGCATAGAAGTCTAAGAAGAAAAAAGAATTAATATACATTTATTGTGCTAGACAAAAACCCCCACATATATCTATTCCTAGTCTCCGATATCTTGAGATTCTACTGGCCTAAAATGAACAAACTGTCTCAAATGCCCTTGACATTCAAAAGTTCCTCTAAATAAACTATTTGCCAAGTAATTTTTTACAGCCTTTCTGTGGGTGTGTCAATAATGCCAGCTAACTCCAATTCATGGGGAGAAAGCAAACACATCTACTAAAAGATTCAAGGCAAAAGTGCAAAACAAATCATAGATTTCCATGCCATGAGAACTAACCAGAAAACTAATTTTTCTTCATATTTTTATTTGGTTCTTTTACCCTCTTTAAGAATGAGAAAAGAGTAGAGTACTCTCATATTCATTGTGTGAAATATTTGTTGACTTTAGGGAATGTAGATTCTTATTTAAGTATACTACTTTAAAAACACACTGACTTCCTGTCATCTCTTCTGTGCATGTTTTAAAAATGTGTGCCTTTACTCAGGCTAAGGAAATAGTTCTGTGAAGTAAGCAGACTCCATTGGCTTATATTTCTGAGTGTATATTTTACTCTCTCCAGAACCTTATTTGCTTGTTTCTTGTGTTCTTTTTCTTTCTTTTAGTTTTTTTTTGCCTTTCTTTTTGTTCTCTAATTACACTTCCAGATTCCTCTTCTTTCAAGCTGTGTCAGCGAACGTTTAGGACCCTCATCATCTACTTACTCATAAGTAGGCAGAATTTCTGTTCTTTGGGGAAATGTGCTTTGGACGTAATCTATACAGAAATCTTGGACTTCATGGTTCACACCACTGCAATACAGCATCCCACAGCAGAACTCTCACAAAAAGATTTTAGAAATTATTTTCAAGCTTAGGAACCTAGGGGATATTTATTATAGAAATTCAGATAAAGTAACTAAATACTAATAATTAAAACAAAATATTCAAAATGAAACATAAGATTTAGATAATTCATTTCAAGAAAAATTACTTAAGAAACACTTCTGAAAAACACAACTTATTAATATTTTTATGATCTCCGTGAACTATCAATTTCTTTTGTAATTCAGTTTTTCTGGGATTGCTGATGCTTTCCTGAAAAAAAAAATAGTTTTGGATAAAGGACTTCATGAAGTTTTGTACATCAAATTATTGAAAGTTTGTAAGTCATAACACATACTAAACCAACCACACCACGAGAAGTAGTATTGGGTACTGAAAACTACACATCTACAGAGAAAAGGTTCTGCACAGAAAATAAAGTAACTACTTGAAGTGAATGTTACAACGTTGTCTGTAGCTGATAGTTACTGACTATGAGCTAATGCAGAACATGAAGTCTTTGAATGTGGAAATTAAATGTGTGCAAATTAACATGCACCTTTTTATACTGACTGTTGGATGCTTATAAGTTTCTCATTAAAAATAACAATGGATGGAGAGCTTATTGTATGCAAAAATACCACTTAGTACTCGAGACTTGATCTTTGAATTGTTATTAAAATCAAAATCCAATTCACTTCAGCAATCAAGCCTTGGAAAAATCTGAATAGTGTTGTGGAATTTGTTACAGTACATAGTAATGCCCTTACAGCTAACTTTTATTTGAGAAGGTTTCACTTATTAAACTTTTACATGTAAGGCCATATCTAAACCAATTTGTCATTTTTTCCAGCACAGACACATACCAAATTCAAGTTGATAGCATCCGAAGAAAGATCATTCTTCATGAGCCAATGAGGCAAAATCTGATAAAGAGAACAGGAAGGGAGCTTTAAAAGCATCAATGCTCCTAAAAGAAGATAAAAATGGTGGGTTTGTGTTGATTTTTTTCTTTAAGAAACCAACAGACGTTGGAACTGTTTCCTCTGTTGGTTATGTGTGTGTTTAGAGAATTCACCTGGTATATTAATTGCAAATAAATAAAATTGCTGATTCACTCAAAAACATGTCTTAATATTTCATCATTTTTCCTATGGTATGAGACAGCATTTTGACAAAGCATTAAAACTAAACAGGGAATGAATGGAATAATGGAAAGAAGATAAAAGAATATAAGTAAAAAATGTGTTTTTTCCATCAGCCTGGTTAAGTAAATATTAGCTTATGGTTGTATAGTCATAAAGATAAATGGCTTAATTTAAACATTTTTATAGTTTTAAGAAATCAAGAATATACAGACAATACAAGGGGATAAGTTACTCGGAAACATACATCTTCTCATCCTGTTTTAGCTCTCCTGAGCTAAATATTTTTTTTTCAAAATTGAACAGAGATCATTCATGCGGCATTGTCCTTATATAATAATATATAACATCAAGATTACAAAAGACAAGTAAAATTCAAAATCTTTGCTACATTTTATTACTTGAGCTTGGAAAATTACTCCATCAATATCTTAAAAAAATTACACTATTTTACTGCTACTCCAAATATCCTGCTTTGCTTTCATGTTTCATGATGATTCTGGCTGATATAGGCTCTCACAATGAACAAGCGAACACTGAATCAAAGGAAGCCAGAAAATGAACATTTTCAGAAATTTATCAAGATCTTTTGAATATATAAGTATTTGTCTCATATTGGTACATAATAAAGTTAACTTGAATTTGCAAGACATTTTCTAAATATTACAGTGGTGAACATAGAACTGAAGTTTAGAGTGGAAAGTGCACATTTTAGCTAGGATTTCATTATTTTTAAAATTATTATTCCTGATAACTTGATTTCAAACATTACAGTTAAGCAGAAACATTCTACAAGAGTTATATAGCAGATGAAAACAGCTTGAAAGTTAACTGTTTACAAGAACCGGGCACAAACTAGCTACAGAGAAAGAAATGTTCACAGGAATTATTCTCCAAATGATTGTGAATAATAAGCTAATTTAGGAAAATCACAATCTGTTCATGGACAACTTGTGAGCTGAAGAGAGTTAAAATTCCTCAACTAAATTATTTGCTATAAATTATTCACCAAGCTCTAATGAGCACCCAGAATTATGGCTGCATATCTGAAACTTATTCAAATTACTGAAAGTGTTTCTCTCTCTACAAGAAGACCAGACGTATTCTTTTGTACTTTTCAGCATCTCCTGACCGCTTTTTCATTTTACTTATGTTCCAAGCAAAAATATGAAATACAGAACAATGTAAAACTAGAAAATAATAAAAAGGAGGAAAAAGCACTCTATTATTTTCACACCTAAAAATTATTTTCATTGATTTTAATTCAAGATTCCTGTGAAAGCATATTATTTTTAGTTCATTATTTTAATGAAGGAGTTTACATTTCTGTAGTTCAGCCTCTCAATTTGAGGTATATAATAACAGGACTGACTGACTGAAAATATTATTGGAAAATAAATTGCCATGTTTTTCATTCCCATTACTGTTAATTCATAGAATCACAGAATCTCTAGGTTGGAAATGACTTTTGAGATCATCAAATCCAACCATATTGGTTTACTTTTAAATCATATCCCTAAGCACTTCATCTTCCTGCTTTCAAGTACCTCCAGGGATGGTGATTCAACCACCTCCCTGGACAGCCTGTTCCAGTGCTTGATAAACCTTCCAGGGATGACGTTTTTCCTAAAGTCTAATCTGAACCTCCCCTGAAATTACCTGAGGCCATATCCTTTCATCCTATCACCTATCATTTGGGCAAAGAGACAAGCACCCACCACCCTACAACTGCTTTTCAAATAGTTGTAGGCAGTGATATGGTGTCCTCTCAGCATCCTCTTCTCCAGTCTAAACAATCCCTGTTCCCTCAGTTGCCCTTCGTAAGACTTGCTCACCAGCCCCTTCACCAGCTTCATTACTCTTCTCTGGACGTGTTCAAGGACCTCACTGTCTTTCTTGTAATGAAGGGCCTCACAAATGCCAAGTACAGGGGCACAATCTCTTCCCTTGTCCTGTTTGCTGTATGTTTTCTGATGCAAGCCAAGATGTTATTGGCCTGCTTGGCTACCTAGGCACAGTGCTGACTCATATTCTTCTGGCTGTCAACAAACATCCCCCGGTCCTTCTCTGCTAGGCAGCTTTCCAGCCGCTCTTCTACAAGCCTTTAGCACTGCATGGCTTGTGTTTTTTTTGCTCCATATGCAGAACTCTGCACTTGGCCTTGTTAAACCTCATCACACCGGTCTCAGTCCATCAATCCAGCCTTTTCAGATCCCTCTGTAAAACCTCCCTACCCTCAAGGAGATTGAAGCTTCCTCGCAACTTAGCGTCATCCACAATCTTACTAAGGGTACATTCAATCCCTTCATCCAGGTGATTAATAAAGATAATAAAGAACGGACCCAACACTGAGCCCTAGGGAACATGACTCGTGACTGTCTCCAACTGGATCTAACACCATTTACTACCATTCTTTGGATCCGGCCATCCAGCCAGTTTTTTACCCATCAAAGATCATGTCTGTTCAGGCCAATAGCAGCCAGTTTCTCAAGCAGAATACTGTGAGAAATAGTGTCAAAGGCTTTACTGAAGTCCAAGTACACTATATCCACAGCCTTTCCCTCATCCATTAAGTGGGTCATCTTGTCATAGAAGAACAGGTAAGTTTGGCAGGATCTGCCTTTCATAAATCCTTGTTGACTGGGCCTGACCACCTGATTATCTTTTGTGTGCTGTGTGATAGCACGCAAGATGACGAGTTTCATGACCTTCCCGGGCACTGAGAAACCTGTAGTTCTCTGGATCCTCCCCCCAACCCTTCTTGTAAATAGGCATAACATCTGCCAGCCTTCAGTCAATTCGTATTCCAAGTAGAATTCAGCTTTCTAAGAAATCAACTATTCACCTGTTGCTGTCTTTGTCCTTATTAACACTGCTTTTACTATGTCTTTTCAGTCATTCATCCCATAAACAGTCAATATCTCACTTTTCCCCTTTACCTAACAATGTTAATAAATATTTTAGCAATTTATGATTTTTTTTAATTTGTTCTTTACAATGGCTGTCAAAATTAATGAAAAGTACTGTATTATAAATAATAATGGTCCTCAATTTAAGTTATCTGGATCAACTCAGCCCTTTAAAGTATGCTAGCTATTAAATAAAGCACAAACACTCTTTACACATTGCATGCAGTTGCAACTGTGTCTGCAGTGAACCAGCACTGCAATAAATAACACTATGAATACTTTGAGGCCAGACTTGAAATTTACTGAAGACAGTGAGGAGAATTTAATTGATTTGAAAGTGAACTGTATAAAAATTTTGTATGGCAATAGCCCACCAAGCCACTCCATCATTCCACTCCTCAGCAGGACAAGGAGAGAAAATAAGAACTAAAACTGATGGGTCGAGGTAAAGATGGTTTAATAAAGAAAAGCAAAGGCCATATATGGAAACTGACACCCGCCTGCTCTAAGATTTGTTCTCTAAATCCCACCAGCAGGCAATATCAACATTACTTCCTGAGAAGCTGGACTTCAGTACGCATAGCAGTTGCTTCAGAAAACAAATGCCATAGTAATGAATGTCTCCTTTTAGCTTTGATTTCTAAACACGACATAGTAGGGTATAGAATATATCTTTGGTCAGCTTGGATCAGCTGTCTGTGCTGTATTCCCCAAAGCCTCTTGCCCACTTCAAGTCTGCTAGTCCTAGGTTAGAGAGGCAATCTTGATGTTGTGTTAGAACTGCTCAGCAGCAGCCAAAACATAAGTGTGTTGTCAACACAATTCTAGCCTCAAATACAAAGCATTTCACTATATGGACTGCTATGGAGGAAGTTAACTCCATTCCAGTCAAGAGCAGTACAGTAATTATCTTACATTGTTTCAGCTACCTAATGGAAGGGCAATTCATTTAATGTAACTATCTATATCTGTAATTTTAACTTTGGGCTAGATGCCATAAGCTCCCTTTTTACTCAGTGAGAAGAAAAAGACACATTAAGAGGCTGATTTGTTAGACCTCTTTTACATGTCCTTTTTTAGTACAAGATTAGCTGCCTTAGAGAAGTGTACAATGCTATACAGTGGCTAGAGAAAGACTTTGGATTGATTATCTCAGACCTAAATATCTGGCTTCTAGACACCTATGATAAAGGACATACATCTCACTATAAGCTGAGACTGTAGTTTCCCTAACTGTTTTTCAGTAGTCAGTGGAAAGAGAAAGAGTTTCATCTAGAAAATTAGTTAAGAATTTAGCTGGTCTGACAAACATCTAAGAATTTTTTTGGGTTTTTTTTTTTTTTTCCTTTTTTCCCCCCTCTATTGACCTAGTGGTAACATGATTGCTAAATAAGGAATTTCAGTGATATATATAGAAAGTTGTAAGAGAAAACTGGCACGGAAATCTCAAGCTTCAAGAAATATCAGCTAAGCTTCTAAAATTTGTTAAAGGAATGTGTGCCTTAATAAACAGAACTTTGGCAGCATTGGCAGTAGCGGTGGATTTTTTCATTCAGTAAGATAGCACACACTATATTTTTAACTTGTTTGTCAGGAGTAATTACCTGTAAGACCTCTGGGATCCCCTCCTCTCCCTAAGTTAAGATGAGGATAAAAGTTTTTCACTTCAGAAATTAATTATACATACAAGATTCATTTCAGAAACTAATATATACAAAATTATTTATCCTAGGACACTGGCCTTGTTCCCAGAGTAAGCTTCCAATTTCAGTTTGCATTCATCTCTCTGTCTTAGTTACCTGAATGTATGATTCAGACATACATTTTACATCTTTGTTTTCCAAAAATCAAATCTTTTTTCTGAAGTGAAGCAGGTATTCCTAAGGTATGGCTCATGTCATGGTGAAATCAGAATTAAGCAGACAAAAACCTTACTGGTGTGCAATTGACTCAGTAACTATACTGATAAAATGTCTAGAGTAAAAATTCATGTTTAGATGATTAAAGTTTAGATGTCCAAAGTGAAAACAATCCTACTTTTAGTTTCCTCTTCTCTAATTCTATAATGGGAAGAACAGTGTTTATTTGCCTCATCAGTCCACTGAGGACAGAAGCTTATAAACACTCAAGTACTACAGAATACCCCTCTATCATACGCCTTTCTAGATATTTTGAATAACTTCCAGTAAAATAAGTCATATATTCTGAAGCACGGATGATTTCTCCTATGAGGTCCCAATGCAGTTGTGAGGCAAGACAATTCTGTCTGTCTATTCCTTACTATGATAGATTTAAACACTCATCTCAGAGAAATATGGTTGTCAAAACAGAGGCAAATTAATGTCCTGATCTGGAACTGGAAGAATTACCACCCTGGGAAATTGTTAGAATTTTTTTAATGCCCTTTTTTTATTGAAAATTCCAAAAAAAAAAAAATCTGAAAATCTGAAATGTTGGCAAGGGGGGTTGTGGTGTTTGAGAACAGAACATCTGGATGAAAAATGGTAACACAGAGGGAAGCTGAAGGAAATATTAAGGTCTTAGTAAAAATAAAGATCTTTTTCAGAACAAGAAAGAATTTTCAAAGTTTTCCAGAATGAAAAAAACAACACAGGAGAGCTTTTTCTGAGCTCCAGGTCCTCTGATTGAGTTGGGATTTCTATTTCTGGTATAGTCACTGAGGGAGGGAAAAAAAGAAGGGAGTTGACTGAGGCCCACATTATTAAAATCGAGAACCGTTTATCCTAAATCTGTAGCACATTCACAGTTACAGCTGTTGAACCTGGTGCAAGAATGCTTTATTTAACCTTTCTACAAACTGAAAAACTCAGCCTCACTTTCAAATATTTCATTTATATTTTGATCTATATTTAATTATAACTAACTATATAAGGAAGAATAAACTACTCGTTAAGTCACAAATTAAAGTCTTAAGAGATAAAAAAAAATCAATCCAATTAACTGCCATATTTTACCTAAGGAATCTGTGATAAAAAATTGATTTATTTTGTTCTTATTTATTTCCCACCTTTAAAATGATGCTATTGACACTTCACAATTGACTTCACTGGTGACTGTTTTGTGGTATTCAGATATTATTGTGTTAAAGCAATATAAATATAGATAGATAAGGGTTGCATAATAGAGCATTTCTACAATGCTCAGCATCACTGTTCCAACATGGATTCTCCAAATGCACTACTGTCTACTAAATCTTATACTGTCATATATGCCAAGAATGAGTAAATAAGATGAAGTACTTCTCACTGACTAAGCCTTTATTTGGTATCTCTTAAACTTTGCAACCTATAATGTAGCATCTTTCCACCAAATTAATACTTGTGTACAATAGTTTGCATGTCATGGATTATTAGTTATGGCTCTATAGTTAACATCACTGTCATTTCTTCTCTAACTAGGAAAGGTGCAGATTTTCAGGAAATTATAAGTAAAAAAATGGCTTGTCCATATTTACTTTTTAATTATCAACAGCATAAATGCAGAACAACCTAGGTCTTGCAGTGTTTTACAAGGCACACTGCAACATGTGGTTGTAATAGAATTTGTTTTATATATACACACACTTGACTTTCTTAGACAATGACTATCAAATGATCAACATTTTACTTGCTACAAATTGTTATGTAACTTGACTATTGAGTATCTCATTATACAAATAACATTGAACTTCTTTATTTTCTTGAATCTGCCTAATCAATTTTGTTATAAGAGTTTTATTTCAGTAACTCTGACACTAGAAAAGCTCATCATGATTATGTTTCTGAAAGCTGTAATGGCGATAAATTGTTCTATTTGCTTTAGGGTGATGTCTGTGTGAATGAACTAAAATAATGCTGATCTTTAACTAGGAAAGTTCATTCTTTAATGAAACAGTAGATGAGTTGGTACACTTCAAGATCAATTAGCACTGTAAATGTTTAATACAGGCCAATAATGCAGCCTTAAAACAATGCAAGAAGGCAGATGCACCTTCAAGGTCTTAGGCTGCTGATTATGCATATCACAAAAGAAATGTAAATAATAGGCACAGTAACAGCTCCCTAGCTGCACAATCTATCTCCTAATCTCAGTTCTGTAATATCTATCTATCTATCTATCTATCTATCTATCTATCTATCTATCTATCTATCTATCTATCTATCTATGAAAGTGCTGTTCTTACTTTTTTTGACCTTGCAAGTGCTGCTTCTGCTGCAAGCAAACCCAAGAGCTCAGGAGTCTGAGATCCAGCACATGTAGAGGCTTTGTAGCCAGATAGGCACTCTGAGAACTTGGACAAAATCAGTAGCCAACAAGGAAATAAGTATTTATTGAAAGCCCATTCAGGTCAATGACTAAAAAGTATTAAACTGCTCAACTGTATTAGGCCACAGTTCCCCAGAGCATTGCATAATCTGTTGCACCGTCTCCACAGTTCAAAAGATAAAATGCGCTACGTGTCTATCTTAACCTTGGATTACGACTTCCTACAAAGTTTTATATCGGTTATACTTACATGAATATATATGCTGTGGTTTACTCTGTCTGTAATAAAAACTTTGATGTATCCAGAGCTTAGCTTAGATTTCTCCCTTTATTCCTGAAAACTCACAGTTGACACATTTTGTCAATCTTCAACGTATGTTGCTGGCTGGTAGGCAATCAATACTTTACATGGATCCTCACCTGGGTTTTCAGCTAGATACCAGGTATTTGCTGTGGCTCAAAGTCGCTGACAAGTTAATGGATGTGTTTTCGTCTTGTAGTACTTTGCTTTCATTACTCTGACTAGGCAAGAAGCTGCCTTGATTCTACGCTGTCTTAGGAGAGTGTCTTACTTGCATGGAACTTGTGTGCTAATTTTAACTCTGTCATCTATACAAACTTCAGAAAATGCCAGACTGTCGAAGAATAGGGGCCTGGGTAAGGCTTGAATGATACACTGTTTCACAGAATCATAGAATCATAGAATCGTAGAATCATAGAATCATAGAACAACCAGGTTGGAAGAGACCCACCAGATCATCCAATCCAACTATCCCTATCAAACACTAAACCATGCCCCTTAGCACCTCGTCCACCCATGCCTTAAACACCTCCAGGGAAGGTGAATCAACCACTTCCCTGGGTAGCCTGTTCCAGTGCCCAATGACCCTTTCTGTGAAAATTTTTTTCCTAATGTCCAGCCTAAATGTCCCCTGGTGGAACTTGAGGCCATTCCCTCTCATCCTGTCTCCTGTCACTTGGGAGAAGAGGCCAGCTCCCGCCTCTCTACAACCTCCTTGAAGGTAGTTATAGAAAGCAATGAGGTCTCGTCTCAGCCTCCTCTTCTGCAGGCTAAACAACCCCAGCTCTCTCGGACATTCCTCATAAGATTTGTTCTCCAGCCCCTTCACCAGCTTCGTTGCTCTTCTCTGGACTCGCTCCAGAGCTCAACATCCTTCTTGTGGTGAGGGCCCCAGAAACGAACACAGTACTAGAGGTGCAATCTCACCAGTGCGGAGTACAGAGGGAGAATAATCTCCATGGACCTGCTGGTCATGCTGTTTCTAATACAAGCCAAGATGCCACTGGCCTTCTTGGCCACCTGGGCACACTGCTGGCTCATGTTCAGCTGGCTGTCAACCAACACCCCTAGGTCCTTCTCCTCCAGGCAGCTTTCTAGACAGGCTTCTCCTAGTCTGTAGCACTGCTTAGGGTTGTTGTGCCCCAAGTGCAGGACCCGGCATCTGGCCTTGTTAAACCTCACGCCATTGGACCCTGCCCAGCGGTCCAGCCTGTTCAGATCCCTTTGCAGAGCCTCCCGACCCTCCAGCAGATCCACACTTCCACCCAGCTTAGTGTGATCTGCAAACTTGCTAAAGGTGCACTCGATGCCTTCATCCAGGTCATTGATAATGACATTGAACAGGGTTGGTTTTGTTTGTTTTTTTCTTTTTTTTTCTATCATTAGGGCTGGGCAGGGTAGAAAGGAAGTATTCCAAACAGAATTTACATAACTGGTAAGGGTCCCTTCTCACACTGCATTTCATTTCATGTGATTCTGAACTTGTTGGTAAATACAAATAAAGTAGCCAATTAAGAAGTAACAAGTCTCCTTACTCCCACTACATACAAAAAATCACAGGAAAAGTCTGCCCTTTACATGACCTTGCTGAATATGTCCAAATGACATGAAAGAAGAATGTCAAAATTGGTGAGTGAAATGAAATAGCCACCTACCAGGATAACTGATTTCCATAACTAGCCATTTTCAATGGATTGGACTTTTTGACCTACTGCTCAGCATGATCTTTACAAACTTCCTCAGCAGTAATTTTTAGAAGTTTTTTTTTTGTTTTTTGTTTTTTGTTTTTTTTACTAAGCTCTCTTAATAATGATTTTCTCACAGAGCTTTAAGTTTAAGTGTGACTTTAGGTGGAGAGTTTTTTAAACATTCACTGCGAGCCTAAATTCCCATGCTGGTTAGAAATATAATTAAAACAATGACAGGACTGCTAAGAAATCTTAAAGTCATAACTGAAAAAGTCCAAGGGGAAAAGACAAAAATAGGGCTCCCATTATAAACCTTTAACAGGAGACGTATATTTTTATTTTAAAGTATATATAAACATGGACATAGGCAAAAAGACCTCTCCCTTTCTGAACTTAAAATCTTAATTTAGTTTAAATATAAAAAAATTAACTTATCACAGAAAAAAAATCACAATTTTTCCAGTCTAGTTTGACCCGATTTAATAAAACTATCTAAGTGGTGAATGGAGATACTCGAGTTTCTTTGCAGTTGATAAAAAAGAGGGACCATAAAAGGATGAATTATGAAATGAAATGAATCACCAAGTATAGAAACATCTCTGCGTATTTTAATTATGCTAGAATCCTGAGCTAAACATCTAACTTAAATATTTAAAGATGGCATCTCCCCAATCCTTTATGGGAATCATTTTTCTATTTCATTGAGAACTATTCCTAAGTGAACTGGTGGACAAAAACCAGACACTGACAACTCAGTATTTAGTGTCTCCTCAGTAGAAGGGTGTAAATCTGATCTCTTCAAGCTCTTTAAGGAACTGAAGAGTCATTTTGGCCTTTAGGAGAATTAATACAAGTCACATAAAGAGTCCAAGCTACCTTTCTCAAATACTGTTCCTTTCTTTATGTTGTCATGTAGGATCTTCCTTTATGTTTTCTATCTGCCCCATTTCTTTCACTACCTTTTAGTAAATGTCAAAGTTTTGTTTGCAGATTAATGACTACAGAACCAGAAAACAGATGACAGTGATGAGCTACTGCTATTTTCAGTGTAACTGTTCCTCGCTGTTGCAAAGTTCTTGACTGAGATTGAATATTTGCTTCCTTCCTTGCTCCAGCCTTGTCAGCTTTTGAAGGTGCATGCTGCTCTGATTCCTGTCAGATCTGAAAATGTCCAAAGCACAAGAAATAATCTTTAAATACAAGCTTTGTTTGATGCAGTTTAAACTAAGGTCACTGATAAATTATAAACTAGCATCCATGGTATAATTCTAGAATAAAATTTAAAAGAATAAATGTAAAATAAATATATTAACAGAGGGAAAAGAATCCACCACTTCTCCATGTGTCACCTTATGTTTTGCTCAGTCCTGTAGTAGCATAAGGATAAAGACAACACTCAGTGACAAAGTAAAATGCATTGAATTACAGTGCAAAAGGAACAGATAAATCCATTGTCTCCAGCATGGAAGGGAACTCTCCTTGCAGGTGATTAACATGAGAACACTTGTATCATCAGACCTGGGAGAGTTGGGTTGGTCTGTGTTTCTCATAAGCAGCCTACGGTCACCACACTATTGCTGATTTTTTTATGTTGTTCTAGTATTTTGGCTCTCAGGGAGGGCTGGCAGGTCTCTATTTTGCTATTCAAGGATACCATACCTGTAATAGTCAATGTATATTTTAAGTAGACCAATTATAAAGAAGCTTGAAAAAAGATAGCTATAGTCAAATGATGAAAACCACATCAGAACAGAGCCCTAATCTTGGCCAAAGTGCAACACAAGACATCCCATAGTGGCAGTCTGGCAGAAGGTAGGACCTGCTTGAACTCTGTTTAAGCTAAAATGGTTCCCCTAAACCAAACCAGTTAATGGCAAAGTCGTTTCCATGATGACAGTGACATCCAGTCACCAGGTACCATGGGAATTTTCCTGCACTTGGGGCACAACAACCCTATGCAGTGCTACAGACTAGGAGAAATCTGGCTAGAAAGCTGCCTGGAGGAGAGGGACCTGGGGGTGTTGGTTGACAGCCGAGTGAACATGAGCCAGCAGTGTGCCCAGGTGGCCAAGAAGGCCAATGGCATCTTGGCTTGTATCAGGGAGGTTATTCTCCTTCTGTACTAGGCACTGGTGAGACTGCTTCTTGAATACTGTGTTCAGTTCAGGGACCGTCATCACGAGAAGGATGTTGAGGCTCTGGAGTGAGTCCAGAGAAGAGCAACAAAGCTGGTGAGGGGGCTGGAGAACAGACCTTATGAGGAACAACTGAGAGAGTTGGGGTTGTTTAGCCTGGAGAAGAGGAGGCTGAGGGGAGACTTCATTGCTCTCTACAACTACCTTCAAGGAAGAGAGGAGGGTGCTGGTCTCTTCTGCCAAGTGACAGGGGACAGGACAAGAGGGAATGGCCTCAAGCTCTGCCAGGGGAGGTTTAAGCTGGACATTAGGAAAAAAAATTCAATGAAAGGGTCATTTGCTCTGGAACAGGCTGCCCAGGGACATGGTTGAGTCATCTTCCCTGGAGGTGTTTAAGAGACAGGTGGATGAGGCGCTGAGGGCATGATTTAGTGTTTGATAGTAATGGTTGGATTCAATGATCCTGTGACTCTTTTCCAACCTGGTGATTCTATGGTTCTATTAATTTCAGCCAATCAGAAGCAGGTATTTTGTACACCAGTTATTGATATGAAAAAGATAATTTGTTTATGTCAAATATATCTGTGACTAAATGTAGTTAGTCTCTTTATTCTGAAGTCATTTTCAAATAGCAATGAGTCCATAAAGTAGTAACAATCACTTAATACCAGGAAGAGTCCTTGCATAAAGGAAATCTATATAGCAGCCCGCAGCACATGGCAGCAGAAAGGGGAGATACCAGTGAGCGTATAGGTCTGTCGGTCAAAACAAAAAATAAATCCCAAGAAAAACAAGATTCTAAAAACTTATTATCATTCGGAAGAAATAGCAGCCATTCCTTGCTTATTGGCTCAAAGATCCTGACAATATCTTTTCTTGTCCAGTTTTATGTAAAAATTAATACTCGTTAATTTGATAAACCTATGATTTCCAGGCTGTTAAAACCAGACTGCAGTGAAATAATACATACTAGCCAACAGAAGAGTGTTATCAGAGTATTGGAAACACTATTGGCTTCTGTTACCCCATACTCATGTGAACTTCCCCCTTATCTTTTCAACTTTTCCTTCAAAATATCCTTTGGCTGTTCTTTTCCCCTGGTCTGTTTTTTACTGAGATTTTGCCCTTCAGTGTTCTAATTTTTATTCTCCTATATAATCATGATCTCAGGCTATATGGCTTCTTACATGATGATGACTCACAAATGTATTTTCTCAACCTTGATTTCATTTTCACCCACTATTTCAAAACTCAGAATTAAAAAACCCCTAAACTTTTCTCATATTCCTAGCTGTACTGCATTCCCTTCTTTCCTAGTTTACTCATACTCGCAGACAGCCATTTGGTCTGTCAGTTAGACACCTTGCAATAGAGGGATTATTATCTGCTCCTTCGTGCTCTTTAGCTGCCTTAGGGCTAAGCTGGCTCTTTTTGTACCACCCATTGTTCAGTGGGATTTAACATTTTTTTTTTTTTGATGTTGGGTGTATACAGAAGCAAGCACTAATTCCCACTGCAGTTCTATTCACTATAAAGAATGGTATCCCTCTGCTGTCACAGAAACCTGGATACTGTGGGAAATACATGACTTGGCCTTTATTATGGACTTGCACATACATCTGAGTCTATATATTCTACATTCATAATAACTATAACATACAAGTTTCTGTTTTCATATAATTTAAATCATCATGTACTTCTTATCTCTATGACAACTACCCATCTTTGACCCTGATACTCTTGCAGCATGTGCATGCTCAAAAATTTGTTTTATTTTTCACAGTACTACTTAGACAAACTCTTCTTATAGTCTTTTTTTGGCTTTTTGTTCTCCAACAAAATTGCCCAAACTACCGACTTCCCATTAAGGGAACCTACCATTTTCCATGTGGGATAAATATTTTAAACTTTGTTGTGTCAATGAAGCCAGCCTTTACTAGTCTTTAATTAGATTTTCAAAGATCTTTTTTAATTTTCATCTCTTGTTCACCAAGGTGTCTGTACATGTCTGTAGAGATAGTTTATTATAATGTATATAAAAAAATAGTTGTTAGATGTGAAAGCCTTAGCAACAGATAGGAAATGGATCTGATGAGAATTATTAGGCTATTATATGCTAAACAGTGGTAGTAAATTGTTTATTTTCGTAAGAAATGTTGATCTGCTGCATCTATTTATCTCATTCTGTTTTTGCAAAGGCCATCATTTTGCCATCCATGCTTACAACAGCACAAAAATATGTACTTACACTATTGATATTCACCATTTCTGTTATTAATAATAATCATAATAGCAATAGTAAAAACATTCAGTAACATTATGAGGCTTGTTGTTTAGTATGATTCAAACTATTAAATAAGATATGATTCTCATTTTTACCTTTCAAGTTTTGATACCACTGCAGTTTAGAAGGAAACTATGCCATTCATTTGGGAGGAAACAAAAATAACTATTCTTTTGAAAAATGTCATTTACTTCAATATTTTAATCAGCTTGAAACACAAATGATCCACATTTTTTTTCTAAAATATTATAATACAAAGTAAAAAAAAAATACAACAATACAAATAAAATAATACAAGTAAAAATATAATACGTAGACTATTAGATGTTTTCTACTGTATAAAATAATATGGAACAGTTAATTGGTGCATTTTTACTTCTTTAAAATGAAACATTTGCCATTTCAAATGGGGATTATGAAACAATATATTATGATAAATTTTTGCCTTAAATATATTAAAAATTAAGATGTTTCTATAAAATATATTTTCTAATAAAACCTTTCATTAGAAATGTAGATTATTGTGTACATTAGTAAACAACAATAATTAAAATACAAAATATCATTTAATGATATTTATTGCAAACAGAGAAATACATGATTTTGGATAAAAATATTTTTTTCAGCTGAACATCTATATACATGTCTGTCTCAGGAAAGATGCCTTTTGGGTTAATTATCAGAACAATTAGTGTGAAATTTAGCACTGCAGTTAAATACAACATCGATGTTGTACAATGGTCACGTCTGAAGTAGCTCATCAGTTATAAAATCAGTTTTCAGATTATGAAGTTCATATCGTTAAGATCAACAAATTGAAAGCAATTGTTAACACTATAGAATTATGATCTGAAACAAAGTAAATTCTCTTTCACCTAATCATTGTACACAATTTTAATTCTTTCATGAAATTTTTTACACATTAAAAACTTTAGCCAACCCATAAAGAGAAATAATTATACTCATGCATTAACACTAATAGATATATATGAAACATACATATATAGATGCATCCAGTTATTCATACATGTATTATTTTTGTATTTAAAAGCTAGTACACAATGAAATTACATTAAATTTCCTTGTCATTTCTGTTCATTATACGATCCCTGTCCCAGATCTTTGTCTATGTTTTATTTTACCTGGATGCTGGGTATTTAGCTGGGACATTATTGCTTGATTCTTTCTTATTAAGTTGTGTAGCAAGGCATGATCAGAAAGATGCCAGAAAGTGGCTAGTGAGAAAGAGAGAAAAGAAGTTTTATTAGTGAGAGCTAGAGTTTACTTTGAAGGTAAATTGCATGCATTCAAAGCTGAAAATATTCCCATGAGACTGTCACCTCTGTAAACAGTGCTGTTCAGGCTGGTAGATTTCATGACATTATGCTACATTCTATGCAGTCACATGCCAAAAATATATCATGCCTAATTAATTCAGTGCTTTGTAGATACAGTAATTTGGAAATGCTTATGACAAGAGCCCTTGGCCAGGATATTCAGAAATACGTTTTTGTCAATATGGCTCTCAGAACTTGTCCCAAAAACTAGGCTGCAAGATGACATATGAGGAAATAAAATTTCTACAGGTGACCTTGAGCCTTTATATTTTGCTTTTGAGCACTTCTTTTGTTCTATTAAAAGAATATTAGAAGTATTAGTCCTATTTTGTATAAAATTTCACAGATATATTATTCAATTCTAAAAGTATAAAGAACAGAGAAACTTGATGGAAGTAAAGATTTCATTACAGTTTAGTTCTTCTGAAGGTATAGTTTCACATATGCTTCTTGTATACCTTTTTAGGCTACCTTGAAATGTATCAACCTGTCCTTTCATGCTACCCTTTTTTATGTTTTTTGGCTAACTGATACTAAATCATTTCTCTGACCTATTTGCCATGCAGCACCAAAGATTATTTTTTTTCCCTGTAGAACGGAGGCTCAAAAAAGGGTCAGTGTATAACTGGTGATGAACTACTAAGGAGAGGTGGGTGCCATACTGATAGAAAGGGATGAAGGATTGTATCATGAAAAAATGTTAGTCATGAATTTGTGGAGCTAAATAAACACAAATGAGGCAATGTTCTAAATAATTTTCAGTCTCAAATCTTTATTAAAGAGAGATGTACAAGAAAAAAATGCAGAATGTGAACAAAGGTCTAGGTTTAGTACCTAATTCCAGAAAGCTTACACCATCAGAATTTCTACAAACATTAGACAATTACTTAATATCACAATGCTGAACCTTTTATGCAGTCTGAATTTGTACAGTCTGAAATGCTACATGAAAGGAAATATGTGCAGTTTACAGATTACATGATAAGCACGGGAAAGAAGATGTGAAATAAAAAGACTTTTTATGACACATACTTTAATTTCGTGTTAATTCATATCAATTAACACCATTGCTTGCTGAGAATACAAATGACGACAATTTGCTTATAAAGTAGTATATTCCTTTGTGCGTGGAATATGTACCTCCAACTGCTCTTCATTCTACTATATTTCCACTCTAACCAACAAACAAAACTTCATATTGTCACTATTTCACTTGATGCAATGCCTTCTTTGCCTTTTGCTCTTGGAATTAGTCACTTGAAATCCTCCTTGGAATTACATCTCTTGCTCTGCTGCACACTGTGCAAGAACACCTGTCTTTCCAAGAAAATAATAGTAGTCAAGGGCAATTTTCAGGATGATGGGGGTCTGGCCAACTAGAATAAATTGGGAAAAAAAACCCATAAAGCCTAAAAAAAATAATTTTAGTCACTTTAAAGAGATGTTGATACAAACAATACAGGTTGAAATGGTGATGACAAGTATCACGTCTTATTTTTTTCTATTTTTCATTTAGAACCTTTCAGTGTTATTAATGAGGTAGACTTATCTATTTGTCTGAACTCTTGTATGCATCTTCCTCACCCTTTCTGAGAGCAAAGGGAAAATGAATGGGAGTTTCTGTGAACTAGTAGCTGGTAGGATTGGTGTGTAATAGTTTCCTTTATGGTTCAGCAGGCATCCTCCACTTTACAAACATAAGTACAGAACATAAAATGCCTTCTAATTAACATTTAGATCAGACCAGTGTGTTAGACATACGCTATGTTAGCAGTAACCATGTGACAAATAAAATTTGTCTTTTGTTAAAAGAAAAACGTAATAAAAAAATACATTTTTTTTTTAAATCTCAATAAATGTTATATGCAGTGAACTGAGACATACATATATAAATTGTGCCTCTTTCAAGATACAAAAAAACTTATTCCTTTCTCTTTATGTTTGGAACACAACACGACTAAACCATCACAGAAAATCCTAAAAAAGCTAAATATTACTGAGTTTTATCAGGAATAGTTGATAATTTTCAAGGTCGATGGTTTTGTTTATTTGTTTTAGAAAATACTCAAGGATAGATCTTGTTTGGAGGCTTGTTTCTAAGCCTGCAAGGAAAATACTCTATAGCTTTACCATTCTTATTGTGAAGAACTGGAATTTCCTTTATTACAACTTCTGAATGTATTGTTGTGTTCTTTTCTTTGTGCCTGTGTGGCAAGTCTAGCCCTTTCTGTACTATAACCCTCTAAGTTGTAGAAGATTGTAATCAGATCTTCCCCGAGCCTTCTACTGTCTATCCCAGTTCCTCCAATCTATCTTTTTCCTGGAAATGTTCATTGGGAACTGGAACAGGCTGCCCAAGGAGGTGGTTGATTCACCTTCCCTGGAGGTGTTTAAGGGACAGGTGGACGAAGCGGTGAGGGGCATGGTTTAATGTTTGATAGGGATAGTTCGATTGGATGATCCGATGGGTCTTTTCCAGCCTGGTTATTCTGTGATTCTATGATCATTAAGTCAGTCCTAGGCTGTAATTTATAAGTTACTTACCTGAAGCACTTGGAATTGTTCTTTGTTTACTCAAGAAAAATGAAGGAAAATAAAAAATCTGAAGCAATGAAAAAGTATATGTGAAAAATAAGGAAAAATTCAGAAAAAGTAAAAGAGCAAATGCAGAGATAAGCTACTAAATATATTATCTAATGAGTACAGAGAATAAAAATAAAAAACACCTAGGATTACTACAGGAAAGGAAAGCAAATACTTGACTGTATTTTATCTAAACCCTAGACTGTCTAAAATGTATTTTCTCTTTCTGAAAGGAAAAATTTTAAAAGAAAAAGCAAAGCTAAAAAAGACAATTCTGAGTGTTCTTGTATTTGAAAGAAGGTTATAGATGATGGAAGAAGTAAGAAACTCTGGAGAAGTCATACTGAAAGAAAAGAAATGGTTGAAGTGAAAGAATGGAAAAAATGCAATGAGGAGAAAAAATAAAGGAAAAACTTTAGAAAAAGATGGATTTGATATTCAGATTACTGACATAATATGGGTTTCATCTTCAAATTACTGAATTGAGATTTTCCGTTTTCTTGGCATTGTACTTATCTCTAGGGGAAAAATGCATCTTAAAGCATGTTGAACTATTTATGAATATAAAGAATAACAACTGCTCTTGCAAAAATATATTTTTTCTTAATCTGTACACTCTAACAACCACCAAGGAGCTAACATGGTCATAGAATCATAGAATAACCAGGTTGGAAGAGACCCACCGGATCATCCAGTCCAATCATTCCTATCAAACACTAAACCATGCCCCTCAGCACCTTGTCCACCCGAGCCTTAAACACCTCCAGGGAAGGTGAATCAACCACTTCCCCGGGTAGCCTGTTCCAGTGCCCAATGACCCTTTCTGTGAAAAATTTTTTCCTAATCTCAAGCCTAAATCTCCCCTGGCTGAGCTTGAGGCCATTCCCTCTTTCCTGTCTCCTGTCACTTGGGAGAAGAGGCCAGCACCCTCCTCTCTACAACCTCCTTGAAGGTAGTTATAGAAAGCAATGAGGTCTCCTCTCAGCCTCCTCTTCTCCAGGCTAAACAACCCCAGCTCTCTTGGACATTCCTCATAAGATTTGTTCTCCAGCCCCTTCACCAGCTTTGTTGCTCTTCTCTGGACTCGCTCCAGAGCCTCAACATCCTTCTTGTGGTGAGGGGCCCAGAAACGAACACAGTACTCGAGGTGCGGTCTCACCAGTGCCGAGTACAGAGGGAGAATAACCTCCCTGGTCATGCCGTTTCAGATACAAGCCAAGATACTGGAGTTAATCATTAATGTTTTTGAGGAAGTGCTTTTTGAAGAAGTGATTTTTGAGATTTCTTAGAGCAGCAGTTTAGATTTCAGTCAGCAAGGTAGATCCTTATTAAATTATATCACACACATGCTGAATTATTTTTATCGCATTTGGTTAGTCCCAAATTTGTGAAAAATGCCAAGGCAGAAGATATTTAGATTTCATATGCACTGATATATATGACTTTCTATTTGCTTGATTTTGCATATTCAAGTGATTAAGAATGCAGCCAGGTATAATAAATTTCTTGTTTATGCTTTTTCTTCTCTTAGTTCTTCTAAATAACGCAGAACTAATAAAAATGAACTTAGAAAATCCTTGGACATTTGGAGGAAAATAACTATGCTAAGAGTACATTATGGTTAAACCGTCTGACACTCATAGCAAAGAATCTTGTGAAACTGCCAGCCTTTAAGTAACAGCCCATCTTGAATTTACACTACCTTGAGGCATTTCTCAGACAATACAATAACAGTTCTATACTCAGAGAGAGGGGGTGGTGTTTAAAATAAAGAATATACTCATGTAACAATACAATAATGTGTTTCATTCTGTCTAAAGGGTCTATAAACATTACTTATTTGAAAGAACATTGTAACCATATTTAAATAACATGGTATAGTTCACATGATTGAACAGTTCTGAAAACTTGCTCAAAAAAACCCAAAAGCTGTACAAGGTTACAACTAAATTACTTTAGACTCAGTATCTGAACTGAAGCTTTGAAAGTTCGCACTGCATGTACATCTCTTTCTACTTAATACAGGAATTGTTAAATTTAATTTTCATATCTTGATTTCTTTAATTTAGATCCCAAGTCTTTCATTTCTAATTGGGGAGGGTGTGGGGGGTGGGAAGAGAGAAAGAAAGATAAGCTGTGCAAATAAATAACCATGTTCTTGGTAGCCCACGCTTCTTTTTTTTTTCTTTCAACCTCCACTGCCATAGACATTGCAGACAGGATGGGGAATGAGGAATGGGAGTCAGTCGATAACAATGCCTCTCTGCTGTTCCTTCATCATCACATTTCCAGTATGGGTCATTTCTACAGGCTGCAGTCCTTCAGGAAAGACCCACTGCTGCAGCATGCAGTCCTCCAGGGGCTGCAGCATAGATATTTGCTCTAGACTGGTCCTCCGTGTTCTGCAAGGAAATAACTGATCCACTTTGGTCCTCTCCAGGGACTGCAGAAGAATGTCTATATTGGTACCAGGAACACCTCCTCCCCCTCCTTTTTCTCTGCCTTTGGTGTCTACAGGGCTCTTACACATTTCCCCCAGTCTCTCTGCCATGCAGAGTTTTGCCCTTTCTCAAATGTATTTTCTCTGGATGTGCCACCACATTACCTGAGGGGCTCAGCTGTGCCCTCTGATGAGTCCATTGGAGCTGGATAAAACCAATTGTGTTCTGCACGAGGCAGCCCCAGCAGCTCCTCACAGAGGTAACCCTAACAGCTCCCTGCTACAAACACCTGGGTTCCTGCCCCTGATACAATCAATATATTAAAGTGAAAAATATCTTATTAAAATCTAAAAGTAGACAAACAAAGAAGTCAAATTGGTACTATGATGGCAAAGCAGGACAAAATTTGAATTGTATTAAAATTGGACCAATTGACATAAACAGATTAATTTATTTTATGATTTTGCAATTTTATTAAGATAGGTCTAGTGCAATGACAGTCCCAGTAAAAGTACCCATTTAGAGGCTAATTAATCAACAAGGGTAAAGGATATGATTTATTGTTATTATCAATAGTTATTTAGAAGTTAAAACCTTAAAATGAAAACTAGTCACACAGACTGTTTATACAGTTTTTGGAAAAATAAAACAAAACCAAACAAAAACCAGCAAAAAACCCCATAAAGAATGCAATTCAGTGATGGGTTGACTTACCCCTCAAGTTTGACCCTTCCTTGTTCTTTTAATTATGAGTAAGAACTTAATTATAAAATAGTCTTGCTAGTTATTAGATATCTAACTAGCCTAAATATCTGTTCTAGTGATACTATGAATTGAGATTAACCCAAACTCAATGGTCCAACTTCAAAATCAGTGAATCTGTGTATTCATCTTCTGATATACTTCATGACAAGTATTATGCCAAGATAAGTTGTTAGTCTTGTTCTTGATTATTTTTTCTTCTTTTTCCCTCATCTCTTTTTTAGTTGTTTCACTCATTTCTGTTCAGCTGTAAAATATTTGATAAGTACTATCTTTCTCATCATTAATTGTGCTGTTCTCACAAGGACATATTGGTGCCTGATTAAGCTTGTGGAGTCTTTGTAAGATCCAAGTAACAAATTTTGCTGTATATCCGTATGTCATTTTCTTTCATAATTTATCTTTTCTTCAAAACATTGATTTTTTTTTCTGTTTGATGTCAATTCTGTGGTTTATTGCAAGATACTATTCCACAAAGTCTACATTTAAGAACATGTTAAACGATATGTATAAGTTGCTGGCAAGAAGTCAATCTACAAAATTGATAGAATGTTTTCTTGAGTGCTGATCATTTATTTTTATTTTCTATTACTTTGTGTACTGCAAACTGAATTTAATATCTGGTGCATTGAACAGTACACAGATTCAGTGAAGTTCCTTGAGCTGAAAGCTTCGCCTGAGTCTACTTTAAAATGCATCCAATAAAAAGCTTTTATTATCTAACTTTATGAAAGTAGATTTAGTGTGTATATATTTCTTACATGATTTAGTTAATTGTTTCTTTTCCTTAGTTTTGTTTTGAAGGTTCTGAAGGCTTTCCATAGAAAGTAATGTAAATAAATACTGTGTCATTTTAGTTATTCTCTGCCTGTATTAGTGAGAAAAGTGAGGCAATTTGATATAATCTGCCTGGAGATCTTTCAGTGATTAAGGCAAAAAACATTTATAAAGAAACTAAATGAGACTGTTTAAGTCAACAAAACTATTTTTCCCTAATAGCATAAGAATTAAGATTTCACAGCATGATCTTGCTATGCAGATGCCAAGAAATCATATGGATTATTAAAAAACAGATGAACTTTTAAGAAGCTATGATAGCTATACACTGCAAAAATGTTTAAATGAAAAAGAAAATTAAATCTAAAAGCATTACTTCATAAACATCAAAGCTAAGTATTCAGCCAAATTAGAAGATTTTGAGTGTTTACTACATCTGAAATAACTTACAAGGTATTTTCATTCCTGAAATGTGTAATGTAATTTGCAGAGCCAAAGCACGATTAAGTGGGTTACTAAGGACTCTACACGCTCATTTCCACTCCATCTAGAGAATTATTTTAAGTCCTGGTTGTTAACAAAGATAGAGTTTGTCCTAGTAGTATCCTTCTTCATATAGGCAATTAAGAAGTAGATAAGGTGAGAAATGAGTCATGCTCTACTACAGAAGAAGTAGTAACTTGTTATTACTAGAGGTCAGCAGGAAATAACACTTACTGTTAATCCCAGGGTTGCTCTATTCTACGCTGTATAGCAGCTTAAATTAACTTATCACACAAATTCTAAAAACAGGACTTGACACCTCAAGTATTTTAAGCGAGGATTTTAGCATGCAAAGTATATATACAATCTATTCAGAACTAATGATGATCTTAAGAGAGATCAGTTGCCCACAGATGAAGTGTCTAACACCATTCAAGTTGTCATAGAGCTGGTGGCAGATATAAGAGAAGATCTACAAGAGGATGATCTGGTACAGGAGAAAGAAGCCTAGAGCATCTCAAATAGCACTAGATTCCAATTTCAGGCACCTAAGTACTAACTACAGTAAACAGAGCCAGTGATGCTTGAGCAGTTTCTCCTAATATTGACATTTAATTTGGCAGCTTTTTGGGTGTTGTTATCCTTAAGGCTGATTCTACAAGAAGGGATGGAAAATCCATGGAACCGGCTTGTGATTCTGACCTTGGTGGCAGGGAATTTGATGAAGAAGATCATTTCGAATGCCATTGCATGCCCAGTCAGCATGGCTTTAGGAAATGCAGGTCCTGCTTGGCTAACCTGAAATTCTTCTATAACAAGAAGACTTTCTGAGTAGATGAGGGAAAGACTGTTGATGTTGTCTACCCAGACTTTAGTAAAGCCTTTGACATCATTTCCCACAGCATTCTCCTGGAGAAACTGGCTGCTTACGGTTTTGATGGGTTTACTCTTTATTGAGTAAAAAACTGGCTGGATATCTGGGCCCAAAGAGTTTTGTTGCATGGATTTAAACCCAGTTCATAGTCTGTCACAACTAGTGTTCCCGAGGGCTCAATATTGGCACCAGTTCTTCTTAATACCTTTAATAATGATCTGGAAGTGGGCAATCAAGGGATCCCTCAGGGATTTTGCAGACAGCACGAAGCTGGGCAGGAATGCTGATCTGCTTGAGGAAAGGAAGGCTCTGCAGAGGGATATGGACAGGCTGCATCGCAGGACTGAGGTCAACTGTGTGCAATTCAGCAATGTCAACTGCTAGGTCCTGCACTTCAGTTACAACAACCCCATTCAACACCTCAGGCTTGGAGACAAATGACTGGAGTATTTTTCCATGGTCAGCTAAATATGAGCCAGCAGTGTGTCCAGGTGGCCAAGAGGGCCAATGAGTTGTGTCATAAATGTTTTGGACAACTGGAGTAGGGAAGTAATTGTTTGCACTGTACTTGGCTCTGATGAGGCCACAATTCAAATACTGTGTTCAGTTTGTGGCCCTTCCCTATGAGAAGGACATTAGAGTGTGTGCAAAGAATGGCAACAAAGCTGGTGAAAGGTCTTGAGCACAAATACGATGAAGAGAGGCTGAGGGAAGTGGAAGTGTTAAGTCAGGAGAAAAGGAAGCTGAAGGGAGACCTTATTGGTCTCTACAAATGAAAGGAGTTTAAAGCAAGGTATTTTTTCTCTTTTCCAAAGTAAGAAGTGATAAGACAAAAAATCCTCAAGTTGCACCAGGGGAAGTTTAGACTGGATATTAGGAAAAAAAGTGGTTATCAAGCATTACAACAGGCTGCCCAGGGAAACACTTTGAGTCAGCCCCGTAGCTATTTAGATGTGATGCTTAGGGACATGATTTAGTGGAGGACTTGGAATTGTTGTGTTTATGATTGGACTCAATGATTTTAAAGTTCTTTTCGAATCTAAATCTACGAATCTGTTGTGATTTGAAACCTGAGATCAATTTAAAAACAGTTTGAGATCAGAAGTCTAATGCTACATATGGATGCTTGAGGGACTTCATAGGTCTCTGATACAAAGCCTTTTATCCCAGTGAATCTGAAAAACAAATCTCATGATGTTTCTGTTTGGAAGAAATTAAAAGCACATCCACTAGTACCCTGGTAACACCATATGAAAGACAGGATGTCTAGAACCAGTATGGGTCAATTTGTGTAATACCACCACTAGTGGACAGAGCAAGTTCCAGTGCTTCAGTCAATGGAATTCTTAACTCTTCAACTAGTGATAAGAGAAAGAGAAAAGAGGAAAAATATGTGGTAATGAATGGAAAATCTGTCAAATTCTACAGCTAAACAAACAAATCAACAAACAAGAAAAAATCAATTAAGTTGAAGAAAGGAATGATGAAAGGACACCTGAATCACTGCCTCCTCTCTTCCAAGTTCATACATCTTCTTAGTATCAGTTTTATCAAAGCCAGAGTCTAATTATGGAAAAAACATTAGAAGTGCCACTGTTGCTCATGTTTCTCTGATAAAGTCTCCAGGGGTTTTATTTCCTTGAATGAAAATTTGGAAATGACTGGTTTTGGCCCAGAATGAAGCCAAATGAAGATAGTTTAAGCACTGAGCATGAAACACTGGTCCGTAAGCTATTTTAACTTAGTGGGAGCTATCAGGAGTGCAGTGATCCCCTAAATTATCAAAGGTCTGGATAACCATAAGAAAATGTTAATGTTCTACATACTGGATATGCACATTCATGCATGTCCCACAGTTACAAAATGTGCCAATATGACATTTGCTTTTGGGAGAGAAGGATGGTGCTAGGAAGTTTAAATGTATGAGGTAGGATGTCAAAACTCAGATAGGATTTTTCTTTATTGAGTAGATTCATATCCATATTCCTTTTCTTGATTTTTCACCATTTCATATTTTCTTAACTGTATATTGCTGTTTATTTTATTTTGTTCAAATAAACTCCTCTATAAGCTGTATATAATTGATACTGTTCATGGTATTTGAAACAAAAAGCAGACAATTTGTTGTTGGTTTCCAGACCATTTTACTTTCTGTATGTGTGCTTTTTCCTGGTTTATATATTTAAAGTGATTGTCATATAAAGAAGGGTATGATGTGGTGCATGTTATTAACAAGATGAAATTAGCATGGATTAGCACGGATTGACTATATTGTTTTATGTAATGTTTAGATACATATCAACTCATTTCTCAAGATGCATTAAATTCCAGCTTCTTTTAGACATTATTACAACTAAAATATATTGTTTGGCATGTATTGCTCATTATTTAATACTTCATCTTCTACTGCTTTCGCATTCTTTGAAGATACTTTAGTAAAAGAAAACAATGCTATTGCTGCACTTAAAAGTTTAACTTAAGTATGTTTGTTATATATAACTGATTTCAAAATCTGTTTTTATTTATATGAAAATTAAAATTATTACATATTCTTGAGGGTGAAAGGTTTTCTAACTGCTCTATTTAGAATCATGGAACTGTTCTGGTTGGGAGGGGTGTTTAAAGGTCATTTAGTCCATCTCCCTGCAATAAGCAGGTACCTTTCAACAAGATCAGGCTGCTCAGAGTCCCATCCAACCTGACCTTGACATTTTCCAGGGATGGGGCATGATGTTCTCTACAACTTCCTAAAAAAAAGGTAGAAATGGAGGAGGAGAAGGCCAAGATACTGAACAGTATTTTGCCACAATCTTCTCTGACAACCGTTCTTCCCCCACCTCTCAAGTGGATCAACCACAAGCAGGGACTGGGGGAGAAAAGTCCCTCCCACTGTAAAACAAAATCAGATTCCTGAACACTTGAAGAACCCAAACATATGTGAGACTATGGGATTCATCCTTCCATGCTCCAGTAATGGCAACCAAGTCATAGCTTTCTAGCAGCACGGTCACCAGCTCTGCCTGTTTGTCCTCTATACTGTGTGCATTGGTGTAGAGGCACTTCATCTAGGCTGTTGGCTACATCACCTCTTTAGAGGAACAGCACTTAATTCCTTTGAGGTATTTCACCACTATTTTCCTGTTGATTCCTATTACTTGAGGAGCCTCTGACACACCTCTGTAAGACTTCAGCTGTGTTGCAGTGTATCCAGCACATCTAGACAAACAGATTCAGGGCCTTTGTTAGCACATTGTCCCTCTAGCATTGGCATGTTATCCCACAGCTTCTCATGGGTGATCCTGATATTATCACCTTCTCTTTTCAAATTTAGTTTAATGCTGCTAATAAGCCCCCGAGACTCATGAGCAAAGACCATATTCCTGCTTTGAGAAATGTGTATCCCATCTGAGACCAACAAGCCTCGTGCCATGTAGGCCATCTCATTATTGAAAAACTCAAAACTGTGGTGATGATATCAACTACGGAGCCATGTGTTAATAGACTGGATGTGTCTGTGACTTCAAGTGTCACTACCAATAACTGGAAGGAGAGAGGGAAAAATAACCTGTGCTCCAGATTTCCTCATTAAATCTCCCAAAGCCCTAAAGTCTCTTCTGATGGCCCTTGGACTACACATTGTGGCTTCATCACCACCCAGACAGAAAAGAAGTAATGGGTAATAGCCCAAGGACTGTACCAAGTTAGGAAGTTTCCTAGCAATGTTCTTTTCCTGGGTCCAAGTGAGGAGATGTTTCAGGTTCCAGAGCACTGATTACTCTGCAGCCCATGGAGGAGGCCACGATGCAGCAGGTATCCACACTGCAGCCTACAGAGGATCCTGCAGTGGAGAAGTGGAAAAATGTGAAAGGGATGGAGATGGAGAGAGGAACTGTTATGGGTTGATCACAGCCTTCACTCTCCACCCCTCTGTGTTGCTTATGGGGGAGGAGGTAAAGGTGGGGAGACAGAAGGAGTGAAACTGAGCCTAGGAAATGGGTGAGGGGAAGATGTTGATTTTTTTTTCTTTTACTAATTTAAATACTTTTCCTCTAAGCTGAGACAGCTTTGCCCATGACAGTAAGTGGTAGACAATCTTGCTGTCCTTATCTAGACCCACGAGCATCTTAATTTTATTTTCTCCCCCTGTCTTCTTGAGGTGGGTGAGTGAGAGTTGCTTGGTGGGCATCTAGCAGTCATCCATAGTCAACTCATTACAGCAGGTTTCAGTATTCAAGTCACATACTTCCAATAAGCTATACATATATATTTTACAAGCTAGAAGTATTTTGGATTTCTTACTTTTAGATACTTGAAACATTGTGTATTATTTATTATTATACAATAGTAATTACTTTATTTGTTATCTACTGACTTATCTAAAATACTTTTTGATATATGGTTATATTTTGGTTGTTTTGTTGGTTTGTGTTTTGTTCTTTGTTTAAAATTTGAGCAAATTCTATGAAATATACTAAAAAAAATCCATACTTTAAAAAGAAATATGATCTAATTGGGTTATTTAAGACTAAAAAAAAATAAAAACTAGGATGCAAAAATGTGAGGAAAGACAATGTACACAGAGAGAGTTTGCATTTCATGGTTAAGGAAAAGCCTAGTACATCACATCTCTTTCAGCTTTGCATAACATTCTTAAGAATTTAAGATTAAAGATCAGTGTACTGGCACATAACGTGTAATAACTTGTCACCAATAATGGTTGATACATTTCAGAAAGAACCAGGAACACTTGGAACAAATATGGGATAAAGTTCCCTTTGGAAAGTCTTTATTTAGCATATCTATCCTCTTTAACACAGTTATTCAAAAATCCTGCGAGCACATTAGTGTAACTGCATCAGAAGAGCAGAGATGTGAACAGATATTAGTGCACTATCATACCTTTTTATGACTATGCAGGAAATTACTCTTTATAAGAGATTACATTCATGGCACAATCATATGCTTAGCTTTACAATACAGATGCCAAAGCAATTTATTTTTTGGTTATTCCAGGCTCCTTTATGATCTGGTGTATTAGTGTGAGAAGTCATTACATCCACCCCTCCTTCCTTCACACATAATCCATATTGATAAAAAGAGACCTTTTGGCTGTGGGAAGAGTGACACTTTTTCACTCTTCGCACTTTATTTCCATTAACAATTTCTTTCTCTTTAACATCATTACAGTCTTGCTTTTACTTGAAAATACTAGAAGGATGACAAAGCAGACGGTGAAACCTCATATGGACAAAGTATTTCACAAGCCATTGGAGTCTTTAGGCATGGAACACACTAAAAGTATAAACTATGCACTAGAGTTAGAAAATCATGCCTTTAAAGTAGCTTGGCTAGAAGCAGGTTTTAAATTTCATAAGAAAATTCTTCAAAACATTCCTCCTTTCAGGTGATTAATTTCTTATAGGGTTGTGTGTTATGGGCAAGATCAACCTTCCATTTAGAATTTTTAGATATCATTAGTTAAAATACTTTAATATGATTTTATAAGTTTCCAATGACACAAACCTTATTATTTTATTTAATTGAAAACTGGCATATTTGGAGTGAGGAGTAGTGTGCAACATGTAGTTATCAAGGTAAACAAACAAACGATGGAATCAAAATCCGCTGCATTCTAAGGTATTTATCAATGGAATGGCTCTGAAATGCTTCTGTTACATGAGGAATTTTCTTTTTTCTGTTTAATTTTACATTGAGTCATCAGTGAAGCTCTGTATCTGCCAGAACTGCTATCTAGCTACATATTGTGGACATAGAAACTGTTGTACAGAGAGTTTAACTGTCTTGCATCATCAGTTTATAAGCTTCTGTGATGAAGTGACTTGCTTAGTATATGAGAGGAGAGCAGTGGACGTTGTCTCCCGTGAAATCCTTATAGAAAATCTAGTGAGCAGAGAATGAGGTGATTAAAATCTGACTGAATGGCTGAGCCCAGAGGCAGACAATAAATCTTGCAACATCTAGTTGGAGACCAGCTACTATCTGTGTACTCCTAGGATTAATACTGCCTCCAGTTCTGTTTAACAATTTCTTTAATGATCTGGATGATGGCGCAGAGTGTACCTCAACAAGTTTGCTGTTGACACACAACTGGGAGAAGTGTCTGATACAGCAGATGGCCATGCTGCCACATAGAGTGACCTTGACAAGCTGGAGAAGTATAGTGAGAGGACTGTCATGAATTTCAACACGGAAAAGTGCAAAGTCCTGAACGTGGGAAGGGACAACCTCAAGCATCAGTATGTGCTAGCATCTACTCAGATAAAAAGCAGTTTTGCGGAGAAGACACCGAGGATCTGGCTGGACAGCAAGTTGAACAGGTGCCAACAAAATGTTCTTGCTGCAGAGGTAGCCAATGATACCCTGGGCTGCGTTAAGCAAAATATTGCCAGCAGTTTGAGGCAGGTGATCCTCCCACAAATTCAGTACTGACAGGCATATTGGTAAGTATCCAACAAAGGGCCCAAAGGCTGATGAAGGGGCAGAAGCATCTCTCCTATGATTGAGACAGCTGAAATTGTTCAGGCTGGAAAAGAGAAGGCTCATGACGGATCTCATCAATGTATATATATTATACCTGAATGGAGGATATAAAGAAGACAGACCTAAACTGTTCAGTGATGCCCAGTGACTGGACTGGGGAAATGGGCACAAAGTGAAACACAGGAGGTTCCAACTGAACATCAGGAAACACTTTTTTACTGTGAGTGTGACAGATTTCCTGTGGAGACTGGAGCATGTATCCTTGGAAATTTTGCAAAGTTGTTTGGACATTGTCCGGGGCAACCTACTGTAAGTGGCCCTGATTGAGCAAAGGAATTGGAACAGAAGGCTCCCCAGAGGTTCCTTCGATCTTCAACCATTCTGTGATCCTGGGACTCTGTGAAACTATGATGTATAAGAACTAGATTTTCTCATTCCTTTGTTCAACAGTTGAAAATTGTGAAATAACCTTGATAGGGATAACCTGCAAGATGTATGAAACAGTTTTTTTAAACTAGCAAAAATAAGATTATGTACCAGAAAATTCTTTACAGACCTGTCAGTCCTACAGCTGCTCACTCTTGATTTCGAATAGACTTTATCTGGTGGACTATGGCTATAGTTTTGCAAGACTGAATTCCTTTGTTTTCAGCTCAAAGTTATGGGTATTTTAGTTGGGAAATTTTATCACCATAAGATTTATTTCCCAAGAATTTTCTATACATGATGATCATGCTTTTGAAAAAGGGAAAACCAAGATCTTTTTAAGGGGAAGGGAACTGAAGGGAAGGGAAGTGGAGGGAAGTATGAAATATAACAGAGATTCTTGCTGAGAAACACGTATGGTATCCTCTGAACAGTTCACGAGTAAATTTTTATAGTCTTTTGTGAGCAATAGACCTATTTTGCTCACTATCCAGTTTGTCGTGATGAGAAAGAGCAGTAGAGTGAGACAAATTAATTGAATATGTGGTATAATTTCAAATAAAGAATGTATAAATGCATATATTAGTAAAGGAGGAAATCTAAGCCACAAATGACTAATTTATAACTCTACTTGTTTTCTAGAGTTCAGAGAGTAAAAAAGGAAGTAGTTCTTTCTGAATAATTGTGATGTTGTGTAACACAAACTGAGAATACTCTTTCTAATATTTTAGTACAGGAATATACTAGGAAGACTATTTTTTTCCTGTTTTACATTGTCTTTTTTTTTACTATTGAATTACATTTCCTTCATTTATACAGGTGGAAATGAAACTGAAATTCTGAAATGAAAGACACCTCAGGAAACATGAAAAGTTAAAAATTATTAAAGTTTATGCAGTTTAAAATTTAATACAAAGAAAGTATGAAGAAATCCAGAACATAATATATATCTGAATAACCACAACATGAATTTGAAAAATAAACCTACTAGAGTTTTTGCATGTATATATGTATTGATATGGAAATTAAGTGGAATTCTAATTGTTTTCTAATTATGTGAAAATTGTGTTACATATCTGTTCCCAGTTGCTGGCATTGGCAACATCATCACTTTTTTTCGACGTTGGAGAAATTGAGGAGGAAATATTTCTGTTTATATGTCCTTGATCCTGACTTTTAGAAAAAAAAAACATGCTATAATAAGTGTTTGTTTTTTCTATTAAAAAAAAAAGCTTACTGTATTTTTATATTAGGACTGGGTTTTTTAACACTGATTTTAAGTATAACTTCATTTAGAGTCCTTATCTCTTGGAGAGGAAAAGCAAAACAAAAGAAATAGCACTTGAAGTTTAGTCCTGGAACATTTAATCTTTGCAAGACAACAGTGTGTGATGAATAGACAATTCTGTATCCCACTCTTTCTGAATTAGTACCCTAAAAGTTATTTTTGAAGCATGTTTAGCAAAATCATATATTCCTACATGACACGTTTTTTTATCAGGTGATCTCGCTTGTTTTGACAAAAGCTTCACATTTTCTGCAAAAACTACTGATGGATACTAGGTGACCTGAATCTCTCAGGCAGAGAAACTTGTTCCCTCAAGGTTGATTATTTGACTTTCCAAATATGTCATTCTAAAGAACGGCAGATACATCTTCCAGATTCAATTACGGAGAGGCAACATCATCATTTCCTCTTAATACAACACTTCATCTTGTATTGCGACAATCAGGAAAACCAGTCCTAATGGACAAAATGTCAAGCATGTAGGGGTAGGGAAGATAGCTGAAATGGCTCATCAGGTCAAGATATTAAGCAATCCAGCCCAGGACAATTAAACAGCAAGTGATTATTGTTTGCTAAGACCAAGTTCATCTGTATACATGTTAAATTTATTTTTGAGTAAAAATATAACACTTTGGATTTCAGTACATCATTTTTCTTTAATAAATCTGTCACTATTGTGTGTTCAATCATACACAAATTTGAGAAGAAATCTTACAGTCTAGGAAAAACCAAACTAAAGCATTATTTAATATTTGTAATGTACCTAAAACATACGTACAAAATTATTTTAGTATTAAGTCATAACATTTGCCTTGAATGAAGGTATATAAAAATTACTACATCTTTCACACACATTCTATTTTCATAAAACATATGACTGTGTAATGTTCTATGCTATTTGAAGTGGCTAATACACAAGAAATGAATGATTGATATTTACAGACAGAACTCAAGTGGCTGTAATCTAACTATTGGAAAAGGGATTATCCATCATAATTTAATAAAACAGGTTATGAGGTTATAAACCTTATTATCCTCTGAACTACCATGAGAACTAGAAGGAGTAAATTAACAAAAACAAACAAACAAAAAAAAACCCCATAACAAAACAAGTACTAGGAACCAGCATTTTATTGTACTGCCTACACAGCTTTATGCAGCAATTAAGAGTGTGGAAAGAAATATTTTGGTTTTTTTTTTCAACATAACAACATCTGTAAAGTTTTATAAATGTTCCTTCTCTGCAGTCAGGTAAAAGTAAGACCTTCTGGAGTGTCGTACAACAAACAAGACACTAAACTAATTGACTGACTAAAGCTTTTCCTGAGCCTCTTGTCCTAAATGTTAGCACTAACTTTCCCATTCTGGACAAATGAGAGACGTCAACTAATCAGTCTTCCAAGCGCTTCTTTTTGAAGGGCAGGAGGAGAGGAAGGATAAGGAAAAACTAAAGCATGCTCTCTCCAGAAGAAAATATTCAACCTTGTATTAATGTGGAATAAATACACCGTGAGAGCTTTGTCTTGAGTTTTCTATCTCATGATACACCAAGGTGTATAGTCACCAAGGTGTAAGGTAAATTTGTCATTATGCAGCCTGATGTATTTACAAAAGCATGTGAATGCGTGTTAAGAGACAGAAAAGCCCTCCCGTACCCCACTAGGTTTGAATTCAGATAATTTAAGAAGAAAACACACAAGTCCATGGGACCCAATGAGGTGAATATGCTGGTCTTGAGGGAACTGGCAGAGGAAGTTGCTAAACCACTGTACAAGATATTTGAGAAGTTGTGGCAGTTTGGATAAGTTTCAGCTGACTGGAAAAGAAGAAATGTAACTCCCATTTTTATAAAAGCTCAAAAGGAAGATATGAGGAACTACAGGCCAGTCAGTCTTACTTCCATACCTGGCAAGATCATGGAGCAGATGGAAAATAAGGAGGTAAATGGTGACAGACATTATTACTTCACTAAGAGCTAATCTTACCTGACAAATTTTCTGGCCTTCTACAGTGGGGATGCAACATTGGTAGATAAGTGAAGAGTAACTGACACCATCTACCTGAACTTGTGTAAAGCATTTGACACTTTCGAGCATGACATTCTTCTCATGGTATCACATGACAGTATTGTCTCTGTATTATGGAGAAATAGATTTGATAGAGGGACTAATAGGTGGAAAAAGAATTGGCTGGATGTTCATGCTCGAAGAGTTATGGTCAATGACTCAGTGTCCAAGTGGACACCGGTGACAAGTGGCATCCTCAAGGGTGGTTATTGAGAGCGGTGTTGTTTAACATCTTTGTCAGAGACACTGACAGTGGGATTGAGGACACCCTCAGAAATTTTACAGATAACACCAAGCTGTGCAGTACAGTCTACACATTGAAGGGAAGGGATGTTATCTGAAGGGAACTGGACAGGCCTGAGAGGTGGGCCTCTGCTAACCTCATGAAGTTCAACAAGGCCAGGTACAACATCCTACACCTGGGCCGAGGCACTCCAAAGCACAGATGCAGACTGCATGGAGAATGGATTGAGAGTAGCCTTAAAGAGAAGGACTTGGCAATATTGATGGATGAGAAGCCCCACATGAGCTAGCAATGTGCACTTGCAGCCCAGAAAGCCAACTGTATCCTGGGCCATGCCAAAAGAGGCTTTGTCAGCAGGTCGTGGGAGGTGATTCTGCCCTTCTGCTCTGGTCTTGTGAGACCTCACCTAGAGTACTGTGCTTGGTTCTGAAGTCCTCAGCACAGGAAGGCGAGTGCCAAGGAGGGCCATGAAAATTATCAAAGCACTGGACCACTTCCCTGATGAGGACAGGCTGAGAGACTTGGGGTTATTCAGATTGGAGAAAAGAAGGCTCCAGGGAGACCTCCTAGCAGCCATTCAGTACTTAAAGGGAACCTTCAGGAAACCTTGGAAGGTTTATTGAGGACTGTAGTTATAGGACAAGGGGTAATGGTTCTAAGATGAAAGAGTGTAGATTTAGATCATATACTAGGAAGAAATTTTTTACTCTGGGAGTCGTGAGGTACTGGAGCATGTTGCCCTTAGAAGTTGTGGATGGTCCATCCCTGGAGATGTTCAAGGCCAGGTTTGATGGGTCTTTGAGCAATCTGGTCTAATGGAAGGTGTCCCTGCTCAAGGCACGGTGTTTGAAGCTTGATGACATTTATGGTACCTCCCAATCCAAACCATTCTGTGCTTCTATGATTCTATCATTCTATGAAATAGAATCCAGCTCTAACTTTAATCCCAATGTAGAACCTTGAAACTTGGTCTTTACTCAGACACTGACTGCAGTGAATTGAGGTCTTCTCAGCTACTGGATTTTGAAACAAAATGGGCTGAGTTTTTTTGAGGAGTTTTTGGTTCTGTTTTAATTGGCAGTTCTATCCTTAAGCTAAAATGACAAAAGCCCCTGAGATACCAGCATTCCTGTGAGCAAATTTTCCTGCCACTATTTCTTTAAATTATCTCAAGAATCAAATTGAAGCACAGAAAGTTGGTCTTGGGGGGAGTGGTAGGGAAAACTATTTCCCACAGAATGTTTCCAACTAACTCAGGGGAGACCAACACAAACATCTGCTCAGGGATTGTCATAATTGCAAGACAGTTTATTTTCTATCCTTGCCTTCATCTTGGAGATTTGGGGAATTTATCGATGCAATGATGGTTTCTAATATATAGTGTGTTTGACAAAAGTACTTCCCATGGAAAGGAGCATGAATTAAAAGTCTTACTCATGTTCTCATGGTGCTTGACTTTAATTGAATTCTTGTGAGAGACTGGATGTGAATACTATTATTTTCTTAAAAAAAATTTCTTAATGTTCACTATAGAAGTTATTGCATCTTAAAAGAGGAGCAGCCTCTAAGCCTTATAAATTTTCTTTCTTATGACTTTCTCCAGAATTCTACAGATTATGAATTTTAAAGATACTATTTCTTTCTATTGCAGTACAATAAAAAAGAAATCAAAGTTAAAAAAAAAAAATCAAGAAGTTTGTGGTAAGAACATCATGCTACTGTTATTTTATCATAGGTTATTTTGTACCATGAATGAGATTATGAATGCAGCCTAAAATTTCCTGAAGTTCTTATCCTATTTATTCGGTTGTCATGCATGGAATGTACAATAATTTATTCTTCTATTGTATTTTAGTCCTTTCATTGTTCAGATTTAGAGAATAAACACATCATTACCATTACAATACAAGTTAGGAAATGGATAAATATGAAGCTTTAAAATCTTTGATGTCCATTATTCTGTACAGTATGTAAAGTTGCTAAGGAAGACATGTCTGAAGTACCTTGGCTCAATTTGTGCATAGGAAGTCAAAGACAGATATCATTGTGGTGCCTGAGGGAAGGTCATGTTAGAAGTGCACAGTCTGATTTAGAACTGAAGGCCATCACACATCTGGACTTATCAGACTTTCAGAGTGGAATGATAGAGTGCATTTCAGACTGCAAGCATTGCAGTAAGGACAGTTCTTTTTCCGATAAAACCTGAATAAAAGGCTGTAAATCTGTAGTGCCACCTGCAATCTTTCTCTCTCCTTCTCTCTCTCTCTCATTCCCTATAACTTTCTTCTCCTCCATTTTCTCTCCTTCCTCCTAGCAAAAATAGAGGCAGAGTAATTTTTAAAAGAAAAGAAAGGAAAGATATGGCAAGGCAAAGGCAAGAGGAGGCAAGGGGAGGGGAAGGGAGGAGAATGCTGCACTGTGTTTTCTTGTGTGTTCAGGACCATATAATCTGTATGCACATCCTATAAGTATCTTACGTGATCTTGCTCTTCTCATAAATACTAAATTGGGTTCACTACAAAGGGAAAAGAGGATAATTGTTACACAAACCAATACAGAAAAATCCTTATTCCTAAGGTCATAGGGTATGTGTTTTCTTCTTTGTTTGATGTCAACTCCAGTTGTAATATCTTTAAATATTCTTGCAATTTGATATAATTATTCCAATAAAAATAACATCAGATGAGCCTACTAAATTTTATAGATGAAGCAATATAGTAAGTAATAGAGTTTTTTATTGTGGGGTTTGCTTAGTTTTCCTGGCTTCTTTTTTATTTTTTTTTTTTTTGTTTTCAAAGACAGTTATAACTGTATCTCACTTCACATGTTAGTGAAAATTTTGAAAGAATATAATCTTTAAAAATTTGATTTGGTGCTTGTATAGCTACAGTGTAGAGAGCACCACTTGTCATTATATACCGCAGAGGCTGGTACTGTAAAGGGAGGCATAAAGGCATAAGTAACATTTTTCATAAGAAGGGTGACTGATATGTATGAACTTTTGTATTCATTACTAGGCAAACATTTCCTTCTACTGCCACTTTGGTGAATCTATTTTAGCAAACTCTGTGGAGACTAGAATCAGCTAAAGAAAAGATACTGTGAAAACCAAAGTCCTTGAGTAAACATTTCTAGCTCTGCCTATAAAATTGTTGATATGTATATGGATGGGTTTTGCATTTATTTAGTAGAAAAAGACTCACAATAGTACATCCAAAATTTATTGTTACCATTGATGTCTTTGCTGCAGCAGACCTTCTATGTAGCTGTTACATTTTGACAAGGGGAGCTATTGTGTTTGATAAGAAATTATGAAGGTTTTTATACTAATAGGCTAGTATGTAAATGATCTCTTTGGGAAAATGTATTATTGAGATTGTATGCCAGTGTGTTCCTATGAGCATAAGGGGAAAAAAACCGAAAAAACAAACAAAACCCTACCCAAAATGAGAGAACATATATATCACCTTTTCAACTGAATTAATTAAAGACTAAAACAAAATGGGATTTTTGGAAGACCATTAAACTTCTCTCATCATAAACATGTATTCAGTATTACTGTGTGGATCAATGCAGTACTGGACAGTAAACTTATGCACTGCATACAAAACTAAAGCTGGTACCATAAGGCTTTACTAAGCACGTACATGCATGGTGAGTGATCTTCATGCAAAAAAAACACCCTTAAAACGTATGCATGAACATGATGCTTTCCAAATATTTCCAGACAGAGTTTTCTCAATATTTTTTTTTAATATCACTTTTTTCTCTCTCTCTTTTTCCCTTTTTTCTTTTCCCTTGGGCAAAATGCTACCTTCCATGCTTCAAAGAGTCCTTAATAAATTGAATTTTAAGCAGTGCTTAAAAACATTTTTTCAAAATATTACTGTATTTCTGTAAACGGAAAGATTTTTATTTTTCCTTTTCAGACTTTGAAAGAAAGCTTAAATCATGTATACATCATACCTCCTATCCTCCAAATCAAACTATAATATTAATCTCCCTTGTAGAAAATGTTCTGAAGTCAGAGGAGGAGATGGTTGTCAAACAGTTTCTGCCTGCTACTACAGAGTTTGCTCATCTTGAGAATGAAAAGACAAAAGATTGGACTTAAGAGAATAACACTTAAGTCTTTCACTTTCCTTGTAAATTCTTAAATTATTATAGAATTATAGGAAAATATTAATAATACTAATATTGTTCTTCTTTCCTTTTCAAATGGAAAAAGATTTTATTTATAATTATTAAATCTAAAATTTGGATACCATAATGCTGAGAACGTACTTAGTTTTTATTTTGTAAAGAGACAGTTCTTTTTCCCTGGGAAGCTACTGTAGACGTGTATGATCTTTCCAAAGCCGGAATCACTACTCCCTATAAAAAATTTCTAAGAGTTACATATACACATGAAAGGTTTCTAAAAGGGAGCCAAAACTAGCTTAAAGGAAAAATAATATAATAAATAGACAACACTTATGCAGTACAAATACAAGAAAATAGTTCTGGTTCTCATTTACATATGCATATTTATTTGATATTCTTTAATTACATCTAGCATCACAGAAAGTGAGAATCATCCTTTGTTTCCTCAGTTTGGTATAAGAATATCATAATATGAAATCATGACTTGTATCGAGCATGTAATGATTTTTGAATGAACTGAAATAATTAACATTATGAGGTTTACACCATCAGAAGTATTTCAGACTATATTGTTTTAAGAACGACTTGTTTGATGCCACGCATATTTCATCAAAAAAATGGAACTCCACCTCTGCTTATAGCACTCTAAAAATAATTTTTTTCGTTTTGTGACATTCCTAAGTCATGCAAAGAATATTAGAAACCAAGAATCTTCCTTAATGTTTTTCTTCCACATAGTTGCCAGCATTCTCTGACTTAGTTAGTTATATTCTTTAAGACAAACTTCAACTTGTTTTTTATAGCAATAAAACCACAAGTACCAAGGAGATTTTCATAGTAGTCATGACAGAAGTAATTTCATATTGCCACATATTTTCTTAGACCAGTTAACTACCCAATTAACAAATGTGTGAACATCCTATCCTCCAATATAATGATAGACAGATAAAGCAGAAATGTGTTAATACACTCAAAGTTATCTTCCACACATCAGAGCAGGAAATTTCAGATAAAACACTTGATTACAGACATGCACATGGGTAATATATTGAATATGGCACAGTCATCAAAAGAAATGCCATATGGAAACCCATATGGCTCCATAGACAAGTACTAACAGATTTAAGAATTGCTTTTCTTAAAAAAATGTAAAGGAGAAACATTTTCACTGGTAATGAACCACCACACAGAAAAATGCAAGGGAAAGGAAGAGAAGAGAAGGCAAGACAAGGCCAGAGGAAAGGAAAACAGGAAAGGAAACACTGTATTAGTGATTGATCACTTGTCAAAATTTCCCATATATTCCACAAATAATTTATTCTAATTCGTATTTGCTTAGTCTCTCAGATTCCTTCAAATCTGCTGAGAACACTCAAAGTAATTGAGAAAACAAAGAAAAACAGATCATATAGAGACAATAACGAGCTAAAAGGGAGTTTAAAGCTGGTGAGGGTCTCTTCATTGGGGAGTTCAGTGATAGGATGAGAGGTAATGTTTTTAAGCTGAAAGAGAGTAGATTTTGATTACACGTTAGGAAGAAGTTCTTTACTCCAAGACTGGTGAGGCATGAACAGGTTGCCCAGAGAAGCTGTGGATACCCCATCCCTGGAGGTATTCAAGGCCAAGCTGGATGAGGCTAAGAGCAACCTGGTCTAGTGGAAGATGTTCCTGCCCATGGCAAAGTGTTTGGAACTAAATGACCTTTGAGGTTCCTTCCAACACAAATCATTCTATGATTCTGTAATAAGTAGATTATTGATAAATCCTTTCTTGTATCACAATCACACACTGATTACTTTTTTAATATTGGAAAGATCTTACTGCTTATAATAGTAGCGTTCATCATCTAGAAAGAATATATTTGAAGGAGTCATTTTGGATGGTGTTAGTCTCTGCTATTAATCTCTGCTAACACTAGTATCAACATCTGAGCTAAATCTCCAGGATCCTTTCTATAATCAGGGACAGAAATAAACATTTTCAGAAGCTTACACTAGAACTATCCTTAGAATTATATCTGATTTTGGTTTAGAGGAAACCAACAATCCCTCAACATTTGTCACGCAGATTAAATTGTGAAACCATGGAAGAGCTTAGGTTGGAAGGAACCATAAGCCACCTGATCAAATCTGAGAAAACGTGTACTTTAAATTATGTTTCTCCAAGCATTTTCCAGCAGAGTTCTTAAATCTCTGAACAAGGAGACTTCAGAATTTATGAAAGAAGTTATCTCAGTGTCTGACTACTCTATGTTTTTGCTGCTTTTGTTTTCTTAATAGCAAGTGGAAATTTTCTTTGATGTAACTTCCGTTTATTCTTCTTATCCTTTTACTATGCATTATTGAGACAAGGGTAAAACAATGGATGTGATCTATCTAGACTGCTGTATGATCTATCTAGACTGCTGTACTGCCTTTTACATAGTCCCCTTTAACAACCTTCTCTCTAAATTGGAGAGACATGGATTTGATGGGTGGACTTTTCCTTGGATAAGGAATTGGTTGGATGGTCACATTCAGAGATTAGTGGTCAACAGCTTTATGCCCAGACAGAGATCTGTGACAAGTGTTGTCTCTCAGGGGTCTGTACCGGGACCGTTGCTGTTTAATATCTTCGTCAATGATACAGACAGCGAGACGGAGGGCACCCTCAGCAAGTTTGCAGATGACACCAAGCTGAGTGCTGCAGCTGACACAGTGGAAGGATGAGATTTCATCCAGAGGCATCTGGACAAGCTGGAGAAGTGGGCCTGTGAGAACCTCATGAGATTCAACAAAGCCAAGTGTGAGGTCCTACACCTCAGTCGGGGCAATCCCTGATTTAAATACAGGATGGGGGATGATGTGATTAAGAGCTGCCCTGCAGAGAAGGACTTCTCTTGTAACTACTTCTGTCTTTTAGGCTTGCCTATCTCTTCCCCTTTTCCTCTTTTCTCCCTTTTTCTTTGCAACACGTGTGGCTGCAACGGGCTGTGGCTGGCAGTTTTGTTTTGATTTTGGGTTTGACTCGGCAGCATTAGGGCTCTCAGTGCTGTTTTGCTGTTTGGTTAAGCAGATTGTTACAGTGCTGCTAAACCTTGATGAGTAATGTGCTGTTCCAATAACTTCAGCGGCTGTGGCTTTTCCTGTCTGTGCACTGTCCTGTACAAGTTGTTTGATTGTTTGAATCCAGTGTTTTAAGGGCATGCATTTTGTTTAGTAAAAAAAAACCCAAAACATTACACCACTCCCCCTGAGTGGTTTTGAATTACTCCGGTGCTGTGCCAGGATAAAGAACTCACTTTCTTTTAAAATGGGCTGTGACACCTTTCTAAGGCAAACCATTCCATAATTCTGTGAAAAACGAGCATTTTGTGGAAAATGAATGCGTTAAAGGAAATGGTGCATGCAAGGAAGGCACTTCAGGGACTCTTCCTGAAGCCAGAATCAGCAGATTTTGATGCTGTCACCAGTGGGAAATAATTCAGGCCTTTACAGCCTGATCTAAACCCTCTTGGACCAAGTGAGAAACTTTTCATTGGCTGATTTACTTAGAACATCCAGAAGGAAGAAAGAGAGACTTTCAAAAGCACGAAGAACACCCAGCTCCCACTGAATGCCAAGAGCACGCATACTGTCTCTAATTTTGGAAATGTTTCTTAAAAACAGAATTTTTAATATTTCTTTGTTGTTTAGCAAAAAACATTTATGATAGGAATGGTTATATAACTTCCCAAACCCCATGGCCACTGTGTAAGACAATTATGTGTTGGTACTACAGGAAATGTATTTTTTTTTAATGTTGACACAATTATTCTGAATTCTTGAAAGCATATAGGCAGCAGGATTATCTTTCTTTGTGTGGGAGGGATAAATGGTTTTGGTTTTAATATAAAGGTGCCCATGTGCACACACATTTGCACTGCACTGGGATACTATCTCATTCTGTGAGTTATAGCTCCAGGATTAGGTCTAACATATTTGTTTGTAGGATATTGCATTCAGTAAAAGTCATAGTAGCCCCTGAAACCATAACAACATCTGCATTGCACTCATCGCATATTACCTTCCAGCCACAAACGGTTATGCTGGAGATATTCACAGACATGACAGTGTCTGTACTTTAGTCCTTAAAAGCAAAATGCTTTTTGCCTGACATTTCCAATTTTTCCATAATATTTTTTTCTGCACAATGTGATTATTCCCTTTTCTTATTTTATGGTCTTTATAAAGGTAAACATATACATCAAAGAGAGATCAGTTATTAAATGAAATAGAAGGACTGAAAGAGGTTGAAATAGATTTACAACAGGAAAAAGGTGATGAAAATTGGGTGCTGAGTATAACTCAGTGCTTTTTGTCACGCTCCTACATTTTTTGGAAGAATTATAAAGCAATATCTATGTTTAAGTTTCCTAGATGCATGCTTGTATATTTGGTGTAAACAGAGCTCTGTGTTTCACCTGACTCTGAAACTCAGCATACCCCAAAACCTTATTTTTCATGATCTTAATTTTTTTTATAGTATTTCTTTTCTTTGTGGTTTCAAGAGGTATAACTTACACCACGTGATGACACTGTAAACTGATGAACTATCCTCTAACCGAGGCTAGCAGAAAAACACAATAAGGCCTCTGAGATGTATGAACTACCCCATGAATCTTAGTCTGAAGCTCCAAGAATCTCTATTTCCAAGGCAATAGGTTCTGCCACTTTTTTCCAAATAGAATATTTTTTCAAATATATTATTTCTTCCAAAGATGAACCTTAACGATACTGCTGTGAAATCAGCCATATAAAATACATACATACATATACTGATACTGTTTATATAAAATAAATATATATATATATGTTTATTGCTTTTTGTGTTTCTGGTACTAGGTCACAGATTCTTCCACTTGCTTAACTTTTGTGCGTAGCAGAAACTGTAGAGTGTTACTGAAATGAGGTCTTGACCTTCAAGGAGAATTAAAGATAAATAGTGAAAATCTTCTAAACTGTTAAAACCAAACAAAGAAAACCTGAAGCTTTTTTCTGTCAAAGTGGGAACACAAGGGGAAACCAAACACAGCTTCACATATTTTATCTTAATTTCCATAAAATAATGATATTGAATATAAAAGGTATTTTAAAAAATAAGTTTACAGAATCTTGGAACATAACTTAAATGAGATGAATCCAACATTTACAGTTCTGTATGCCATACATGTTTAAAATACAACTTGAGTATAACAGCTTAAAGGGACTTAAATTTAGGGGTCTAGAAGCAAGGATCTATGAGCTAACTTGACTAAATTTCTATTGTTATTATACTCAGCAGAGACTCAATTCAGGTGAAATGAATGGGTCAGACATGACACTCTAGGTTTGCCTAATTGTTGTTGTACATGGTTTAGAGACTTCTATCCAGTCACCATCTACCACACTAACATAGGTCTCCTATAGGTCCTCTGTCGTATCTGCATGCCCCTGAAGATGACTCAGAAATTATAAGTTACTTGAAAGGGCACTTCTTGCTTATGTCAGGGCTAGTGAAGTGAGAAGTAATTAGCTGCCTCCATGTGTCTACCTATGGTGAGCTAAACAGATGCACAGATTTTCTTTACTGCCTTGACTATGTAATGAACTGTCCCAGGACTCTTGGTACCTCATGCATATGTCAGAATTAAAATTTAGGTCGCAGGAAATGTGTGGAGTTAAATCCAAACAGACTGCTTGGAATGTAGTCAACACAAGGCAGAAGACAGAAACTGATAGCTTCTGAACTACATACAGCAAACAAACAAACAAAAGCATCCCACTAAATGACAAACCTGCTCCAGTTAGCTTCTAATTACATTAGTTTATAGGCACAGTGAAGAATATGTGAAAGCAAATTTTTTGACATGCATCTCCTTGATTTCCCTTAATGTAAACATAGTGAAAAGGAGTGATGACGCAGATTCCTTTTAGAAAGGGTTTTCATCAGAAAAATAGTATGTGATAGTTTAATCAGTCTCTCAAAGTGAAAAAATGTAACTGCTTTTCATGCTGGTAACCTGTAGAGTACATTAACAGGAAGAATAGTGATTTTAGTGCAGTGGGTGTTCCTTGTGTAGGACTCCAGCTGCTTTGAAAGCTTAAGCCAGAAGAGCTGTCCTGAAACTGGATTGCTTGATGACAGACTGTCAGAATGTATTAAGGTTCTTAAGATAAGAAGAAATGCTGCATGATAGGTAAAATTACCTTGTGTTTCTAGCTTACTATGTTATTTTGAATGTTGTGATGGGAGATGCCTAATATCACTGTGATGTGCTTGATTCTGAAAACTGACTATTAATTGCAGTACTGACATTGTGTATCATGGACAAGCAGTTTCTCTTCTCTCAGATTTGCAGCTCTGCCTTATCAAAAAGATGTTATTCTCATTCTTGTTGGATTAACCCAACATTGGTCAAAAGTAATACAACCTCTCAGCTATTTTCAGAGCCAGTTCAGAGGTTAACATCATAATAAGTACCAAAAAAACGCGAACATTTTTTTCATTTCTTCTCAAGTATGTTTCTCCACACCTTCTCAAATTTCCTTTATTTACTTTCATGAAAACAGATTGCTAAAAATACATATTATTATGCTTGCCTATCTTATGTGATGCATAGTATAAGGAAAACCCGTTCTTGTATGAGAAAGCTTACTTATTTAAAAGGTTACTTAGAAATTCGTCAGGTTGAAGAACCTGCCCCAAGGGCAAACTCAATTAAAGCCAACAGAGAGGAAATATTAAGCAGTGAGAAGTGTTCAGCAGTTACTCATATAAATTCAAGATAAAATAAATGTAGGTGACTTCAAAGATAATTTCATGAGTGTTTTACTATTTCATACACCACGTACTCCACCTTTCTGTTCTCTTCTTTCAGGATTCTCATTTAGATAGTTTTCTTCGTTTCTAGGTAAAGATTCTTCACTGTCTTTCAGGTATACACTCCTCTTCAATCTGTTGTTTAGCCACATGAGTACTGCCAGTCTTGGTCTACTACGGTAGACTATCTCAGGCAGAAGACTTGTCTCTCAGAGTATGAGTTTAATCAAGAGTACTGTTATTTACCTATATTAGAAAATGACAGAGAACTAGGAAGAAAATGGTTTAATTAAACATTATTATCCAGTCAGCTGAATTCCTTGCTTTATTTTAGATGGCTCTATTTTCTTTTAAGTAAGACTGCTGCTGCTTCTCAGCAGCACAATGCAAGACATCCTGTACCCCATAATCACAAGGCAGTGTTTGCTTCACAACACATTTTTAGTTTGCAATCTAGATATTATTAGGCTTGCCTAACATCAAGGAACAGATAGAAGAGTATACAGGAATGCTTGTGCTCCTTGGGAGTTAAGCAGTTTACAGGGGTGGGGAAATTTAAATGTGGTGAAATCGTAAGCGTTACTCAGTCAGTGAGTAGCACAACGGTGACACGGCTAAGTTTTGGAGCTGAGCACGTGTTGAGGAGGAAAGGCGGGGGTCCTGGAGCAAGGGAAACATGTGGATGGTCTGAGACACTAGCCAGGAGCCAGACAGAAGGAGGGTGTTCCTGGAAGGAACAATAGGGGATCTAAACAGTGCTTAGGGAATGATGCGACCAGGAGCATGGTGAACAGAGTGGGCAAACAGGATATAGTGTGTTAGAAGGATGTGGTGCATGAGTTTGCACATCAGTTCATCCATGCAGGGCAAGCAGGCAGGGCTCTGTCCTAGGGAGCTGAGAACAGCAGGAGACATGGTGTCCACTCAGTAAAAGGCTGTGCCCTGATTATCCCTCATAGCCCAACCAGCTAAAAGGATGGATGCAGCCACACAAATAGAGCTCTCCAGGGAACATCCAGCTGTCCAGGCTCCAGGGTGTGCTTGAGTTTGGGGTCAGTATCAGACAGCAGCAGCAAGGTAACCTGTGGAAGATGTGCCTAAGTAGAGGAACTGCTCAGCCTGGTGACAGACCTTCAGGAGGAGGTGTCCAGGCTAAGGAGTGTCAGGGAGTCAGAGAAGGAGATTGACTGGTGGAATCATATGCTGCAACCCCCAAGAAAGATGCACCAGCCAACAGTGACACAGGAGATCAAGGATTCTCTACCCTCCTCTCACCAACAGGTAGATGGAGGAGACTCTGGAAACAGGGATGGATGGATGGATGGATGGATGGATGGATGGATGGATGGATGGATGGATGGATGGATGGATGGATGGATGAATGGAAAAAGGTTACTGCTTGGGATTGCAGAAGAATCTGCTCTCAGTCTACTTCACCTTCCCATATGCCTGTACATAACAGATATGATTCCCTGGAATTGGATAGGCATACAGCTGATGATGCTGGTGTCGGTCATTCTGGGGTGGAGGGGTCATTTAGACAGTCAACCCCCCACATCACCACCACACACATAAAGGCAAAATGTAGGATAGTTGTCATAGGTTACTCCATTCTGAGGGGAATAGAGGTTTCAATAATCCAAATGGACCCAACGCACAGGGAAGTCTGCTGCCTCCCTGGAGCCAGGATAAGAGATATAATCAGATAACTCCCTAGCCTGGTAAAGCCCCTAGACCATTACCACTAGTGGTTTTCTTCATGTAGGCAGTAAAAAGATAGAAAGGGAAAATCCTAAAGCAATAAAAAGGGATTTCCAAGCCCTGAGAAAATTGGTTAAAGGGTGAGGTGCACAGGCAGTATTTTCTTTAATCCTTTTTGTAGCAGGGAAATATATAGAATTGAGGAGGCAGACCCAGCTGGCCAACACATGGCTCCAAGGCTGATGTCATCAGCAGGAGTTAGTGTTTTTCAACCATGAGATGGTCTATTCATAGTCAGGATTATTGGCATCTGATGGCATGCACCTCTCACAGAGGGGGAAAAGCGGTATTGCTCAAGAACTAGCAGGGCTGATTGATAGGGCTTTAAATTAGATGTGAAGGGGGAAAGGGGTAATAGCAGGCTAGTCAGGGGTGAGAAATGGGAAGGCATGCTGAAGTCTGAGGATCTGCATCCTATTGAGATTCAGACTGCTGCACAAGGAGATGGACACAACTACACTTGAAGTGCTTTTATATGAATGTGCATAGCATGAGGAATAAGCAGAAGAAGGTGGAAACTTTAGCCCAGTTGCAAAGATACAACATTACTAGCATTAGTGAAACTCGGTGGGATGAGTACTGTGACTAGTCTGTCTTAGTGGATGGTTACAGGCTCTTCAAGAGGGATAGACAGGTCAGGTGTGGTGAGGGGGTGGCATTGTATGTAGCAGAAGGGCTGGAATGCACGGTGCTTACAGCTGGTGATGGCATAGTTGAGAACCTCTGGGTAAAGATTAAGAGACATACAATTAAAATGGATGTCATTGTGGGAGTCTGCTATAGGCCACCCAACAAGGACAATGAAACTGATGAGTTATTCTTTAAGGAACTAAGAGATTCCTCCAAGTCATCTGCGCTTGTCCTCACGGGACAGGGAACTTGGAGGACACAACTTCCAGAAGTGCTCTCCGACCTTAGCCATCTTGTGACTCATTGCTGTCCAATATTTCTTTTCTCTGACCAGAATTCTGTATTTGTTACTCTGAAAACAAACAAACAAACAAAAACCAAAAAAACCAAACCTAAATTACAAAAATTCTGTTGTACATATCTGATATATCCTTGATGAGAGAGATTTAGAGGTTATGGATGGGTACCAACTTAATTGCTATGAAGACCACATTTAGAGTACTGTATACTTTTGGGCTAGTACAGTTGATGATGGATATGAAGAAGATCCAAGAACTGCTATTTACATGACTTCTGAAGAGAAGTTAAAGCAGATAAACTTGTTTAGTCTAGTGAGGAGAAAAATAAAGGGAATCCAAAATTTTTCTCACAGTTGTTTTAATGGTAACTTACAAATATGATGAACACAGCTCTTCTTGGTAGTACCAGATGATGTGAAAAGGGGCAGAGGAAACAAATTTGCAAGAAGTTTCACAAGGTTTGTCATCATGGCTGAAAGATAATACTAAGGATCATGACTACGAGAAATATTTCCAAGTGTGCACATAGAATTCAGAAGAATCTACAGATAAATATTTATGGTTTGTATATTATATTACATGCAAACAATTTCAGCTAGAATGTTCAGTTTAGGTCTTTAAAGTACTGACCATTCATTTCCTACAGTTTGAAGCATCATAAATACAGGCAGTGTATATTTACAAAAGTAATAGATGAAACTGCAGAAACAACATTTGCATCAAGAAACAATACATCTATTTCTATTTTTGGTGACAATTAAAACCTTGCTGCTGGAGATTGCATGAGAAACTTCAAGGGAAGTATTTTTTTCATAAATTTTAGTATAGCAGGCTGCCAAGAGGAGAATCCAGAAAGGATTTTTGAATTATCGGTTTACAGTTTGGTGGTTTTTTTGATTATCTGAGAAAACACAGAGTATACACACTTCGTGAAGAACTATAACATGGGGAGATACAGAATTCAAATTTGGAAAACTATTCAGACACAACAGATCATTATCGGACAAAATTTTCTATGTCTACACTTTATAACAAGGGAAATATGTGTGTTATGTAAATTTGAAACTCCTATACAGACTGCTTTGTTTATTACCATGTAGATGTCTCTTCTAACTGAAAACTCTTGACTGCAGCTGACTGATGCTGCTGTGGGCAAAATAAAAATGCTGTTTCTTCCTATTTCACTGTTACTATTACAGCTAATCTGTTATATGGCAGTAGGTCACCAGTCAAAGGACATGTTACTGCAGGCAGTGAAGACAATACCTATCACTGTCCAAGCTTCACTGAGCTCACCATGCAGTGTATAAATTTTGAAGTGAAAGGGCTATTTCATACTAAGGATCTAATGACAACACAGAGATCTTCATAACTTCATTTGTCTTGCAATGAGATAAACCACACAGAACAACTTGTAAGGAGGTCAAATGTTGTTCCTAGATAGAAGACTGTTAATTACAAATCCTGACAATGAATGAAGAGCAATTCAAACACCAGTATTTTCTAATACTTCTTCATGGAGTTTTGGTACAAGATTAAAAGCTTTTCTTCTAATTCTGAAATATCTTATTATGAATAGTCTTCCAGCAGCTCCCACTGGGTCAGGCAGATCTAAACAAGTTCATAATGGATCATTAGATTATGTGGACTTTAGTTAGACTAGGATTATTCTTCACTTTTTCAAGTAGGAATGCATAGACTTCAGATAGTAGTGAGTAAGAAGAACATGGCATTTTGAGAATACGACTATATGAGAAGTACAAATGCAGAAATTTTTCCCGGAAAATTTATAATATTAAATTAATTGCGTGCACACATTGCTAGGTGAATAATTATTTAAGACTTATTCAGACATGTTGTCAGGGATCATTTCCTTCCAAGAGTCATTTAAAAATTATCAGTGGATCCATGTTGAAGTATAGGACTATGTAGGCTGTTAGGGTGATGATCTGGCTTGTATTTTCTGAAACATACATGGGAGCTATGAAGGGACTATGTAGTATCACTTGGATGTGATTAGAAGAAAACCTGGTCTCTGCTAAAATGTGTACATTTATTGACAGTCTAATTGCAATTGTATGTATTTGGACTTTAAATAAGCATACTGGTTTGACTTGTGAGTTTTATTAGGGTGAGATCAGAACATTGAATTGTAATAAATTAAGGCTGTCCCTTTTATGTTTGCAAAGATGTCCCTTAACCCAAACAGGCAGCAGCTGTTTCCACTGCTGGTGGTTATAACCTTTTTTGTACTATTGATTCTTATACCTGTAGGAGTCAACCACTTGGTGATGCTCTCCTTTTTCACCACTTCACCCAAAAAAAAAATCTGTTGGAGCAAATCTTTCACTGAAACTGTGCACAATGATAGCAGATTCAGTTCTGAAAACAATTCGAACAAGGTTTGATTCTTCCATTGGACTAAAATTAAAACTATTTCAACAAACCTCACCTACTAAAAGCCAAATTCAAAAGCAATGGTAGATTAATATTGTTACTTCAACTGATAAAAATTTTCTTTATTAGCCTAAAGCATTTCCATTTCATAAAGAAAAAGAGTGTATTGGGATCCTTTTGTTTGGTGGGTATATTATTATATAAATATGTGAACCTCATGTAAATATTGATAGAGAACTGCTGATCTATTTTATAGGCATGTTGGGGCTAAAGTAAAAATGCATAGAGATTATTATGACTGACAGTTGTGCCTTATTGATAAACACTATCAACATGCCGGAGTTCATAAAATGCAAAGAATTAAAAAAAAAACCCCAAAATTAAGAAAGCTGGGAAAATTAGAAAAATTTTAAGAAGGGAAATGTAATAAATGTTAGCTGGAGATTTTCCTTTTTGTTTGTCTGCTTACCTAAGTAAGCATCCATTTATTATCAGATTGGTGCAAAAAGAACTGCTGTTTTGTCATGATAAACTCTGAGGCTTATTCTGGATTAAACTTTTATTTGTCTGTGTTCATCTAGTATATAATTTTAAACCATTAAATTTGTTGTACTTATTTATGCTAATGATTTTGCTTTCACTGTTTATTCTTTTCTGTATTAAGCTATCAAATTAAAAATACTGAAAAAGCAAATTTGAATTATTTTGTTGTATGAGTTCAAAAGGATACATAGAGTAGCTGAATCTGCGAGCAATATAAGCCAAGCATTTGGCCAGGGGACCACCAACAAACACACAGTTTGATATTGGTTCCAAAAATTTCATAATGGAAATGAGAGCCTTGAAGATGAGGGTCACAGACATCCTTCTGTAATTGATAACAAACAGTTGAGAGACAGTATTGAAGCAGACTCACAAAACACAACTTGAGAGGCTGGTGAAGAAACATTGACTCTTCAACAGTTGTTCAATATTTGCAGCAAACTGGAAAACTGAAAAAAGCTTGACAAATAGGTGCTGCACGAGCTGAATAAAAATAAAAAGAAAATTGCCATTGCAAACTCTGCTCTGCACTTCTGTGTGACAAAATTTATTTCTGATCACATTGTAACATTTGGTAGAAAATGAATGTTATACAACAACCAATGGCATTCTGCTCTGTGGTTGAACTGAAGTGAAGCACTAAAACACTTTCCCCAACCATAACTGCATTGAAAGAAGGTTGTGGTCACTGTTTGGAGGTTAGCTCATGGAATCATCTGCTACAGCTTCTTGAACCCTAGCAAAACTATCACAACAGAGAAGTATTGCCAGGAAATTAACATAATGCACCAAAACCTGCAACATTTACATCCAACACTGGTATTCAAAAGGGATCAATTCTTCTCCATGACAATGTCCACATGCGTGTCTCACAAATGACTCTGTAGAAGCTACACAAACTGGGGTATTAACCTACACCTCATCCAGCTTAGTCACCAGATCTCTCTCCCACCAGTTACCACGTTTTCTAGAATCTGCAACAAAATATTTCCTACAAGCAAGTAAAAGCTCAAAATGCCATTAAAGAATTCATTAGTCCCAGGACATTAGAATTCTATGCTACTGGAATAGACAGACTTGTTTTTTGTTGGCAATAAGGTTGGCAATAAGTTGTAGATTTTAATAGTTCTTTTTTCAATTAATAAATTTATATTAAACCGAGTTATACTGCTTTAAAGTTGGTGGTTAAAAGCAGCAATTATTTTTGCAGCAAATTAATATTATTATATTTTCTCCACAAGTCCAGAATGCTTTCCTATTTATCATTACTGGAAAGGAAGGAACTCTACATTAAGAAAAATAAGGAAAAACAAAAAGAAAAAAGAGCAGTGCAATCTTATAAGTAGTAGGCAAAGATGTATTTTTTTCTTTCAAAGTGCACTGAGCTTGCATTTTATTTGCCTTTCTTTGAAAGTGGATGTCTACTGAGAACAATGCAGTTGCTTGCATAAGTTCGTTTAGCCCCATGACAAAAGTGGGTTAAATTCAAATGTTAACCTCTTCTTGCTGGTGAACTAGATTACACACCATCATAATTACTGTTGTATTTTACAACCTGCATAATAGATGGCTATAATAGGAAGGAGAGAAGGAGGGTAAGAAGACAGAAAAGAAGGAAGGCAGGAAGGGAAGGATAAGGCCAGGGAGGACACTGAGGAAGAACATTTCTTCAGGTAAATTAATGTAAGTAGCTAAAGGCTAGTAAAGTTGCTTAGTTATCTACGGGGACCGTATTGCCATTTTCTCTTAATAAAAGGAAATCATTATGATGATGCCAGTTCTAATAGGTATTTTATGGATACAGATAATATATGGGACGCAGAGTCTTAATGTATATCTCAGACCAAACACCTAGATTTGATAGTATTCTGGTTTTATTAATAACCAAAATAAAGCAAACCAACAACAAATATAACCCACAAATCAAAGCAACAACATTCCCCAAAAGTAAACAAAACAGAATTAAAATAAAAACCTCACAGAGTTTGAGATTAGAAAACGTGTGACAGTGTCAATATGGAGGGCTAATGTTTCTAACAAGAGCTTGATAAAACTCAAGACAATGGACTAAGTAGTAGTCATATTGAGTCAAGATAGTTCAAACTCATTCTACTTTATTCTGAGGTCTTGAATAAATTGTTTAATAATTTAGGCTTCATAATTTATGCTGCCCCTAAGACAGAAGAAAATTTCACAGAATCACTTGAGATGGAAGGAACCAAGGATCATTGAGTCCAACTCCTAACCTTGCATAGGACAACCCCAAAATTCACACCGTCTGATTGCCTTGTCCAAATGCTTCTTGAATATTGACACCATAACTGCTTCCCTGGGGAGAATATTCCAATGTTCCACCACCTTCTAAGTGAAGAGCCTTTTCCTAATATTAAACCTAAACACCACTGGTACATATTCCTATCATTCCCTCAGATCTTATCATTGGTCGCCAGATAGAAGACACTCTTGCTTTGTTTATGAGACCATGCTTATCAAGTTAAGGGCCAATGTTATTTCTGTCCTGCCTTTTGTTATTAACATATTTAAAAAAAAAAAAAACTTTTTATTTTCCTTCACAGTGCCTGCCAGCTTCAACTCTAACTGAGCTTTGACCACATTAATTTCTGTCTTACAGTGGCAAACAGGATCCCACCTAGTCTTCCCATGTCATCTGTCCTTATTTCCACTAGCCATACACCATTCTTTTGTGCCTTAATTCTAGTAGAAAATCTCTGCTCAGTCAGGCTGGCCTTCTGCCTCACCTTCTTGACTTCTGACATTACAGAATTGCCTGGTCCCATGCTCTTAGGAGGTGGTAATTTAAATATGACCAGCACAAATGGACCCCAGCACCTTCAAAAGCTTTTTCCCAGAGAAGACTACTAAGCAGTTCCCTGAGCAACCTGAAGTCTGTTTTCCTCATATCCAGAGTTGAGGTCTTGATGTCAAGTTTTCCATAAATGTTAAACTTGATCGCTTTGTGGTTGCTATGACAAAGGCAGCCTCCAATCACCACTTCACCCTCAAGGTCCTCTCTGTTAAATGGCAAGAAATCAAGGAAGGCAAGTTTCAAAACTTGTGCCATGAGGTTATTGTCCAGAGAGTTTAAGAATCTTCTGGACCTGTTTGTACCAGCTGTGTGATGCTCCTAGTATCTGATCTGAGCAGGTTCCCCTGGACCAGTGAGATTTTGTGTATTTCCAGGAACTGAAACTCCATAGTTTCTGGGTATTCCAGCAGTAAGCCCTCACTGTACTTTCTTTAATTTTCAAGAGTGACTTTTTCTGCATTTCGGTTTGTGCCTATTGTTTCTCATGCTATCAATGGGTGTGAATGAGAAGAATACTTTCTTTAAATTGTCCTCTCAGGTATTTACCCTTGTTGATTTACTCACCCACCCATCCCCACCCCTAAATGTTCTCCTCTTAACACAGAAGAAGGGAAGGTTCACTGCACTTGACAGGCAAGAGACTTTCTGATGCAGTCTAGGTTGTTGTTGTTCTTTGTTGGAAGGGTACATTGCTGACTTATGCTCAGCTTGTTGTCCAGTCCTAAGTCCTGTTCTGAAAAGTTCCTTTCCAGCTGATTAGATCCAAGCCTGTCCAGTTGAATGGTGTCATTCTTCATCCAATGAAGGACTTGATATTTTCCTTTTTTTGAGCTGCATAAGATCCCTGTTAGACTATTTTTCCAACCTTTCATGGTTCCTTGGAATGGCAGCACAACCATGTGATATATCAGCTGCTCATCTGACTTTAATATTAACTGACAACCCAATGAGAGTACACTCTGAGCAATAAGCCTGTTCATTAATGAAGATGTTACACAGTATTTGCCCCAGTATCAACACTAAGGCTACCAATTAGACTTCATGCCACTGAACACCACCATCTAAACCTGGCCATTTCACCAGTTTTCAATCCACCTTGCTGTCTGTTTAGCCAACCCATAAAGCAAAAGCTTGCCATGCATAGAGACTGTCAAAGACTTTTACTAAAAGTTATTTTTACTATGAACAAGTAAAATTTCTTCAAGAAATTGCATTATTGTGTGTTCCTTGTGATATATCAAATGACTTATGGGAAATCCATTGATTAGATCTTCTTCAGACATATGGATCACAAAGCCTGATTATTCTAACTCTTTGCCTTATATCAGCATTAGAAATGACTTATAATTATGATTTCTATCTAGGAGAAAGCATAGTGTCTGTTGATTGACAGTCTCTGCTCTTAGACTTGGTTTTGTTTCAGACATAGTACAGATATGATAATTCCATAAAATATCTGCTGTGAATGTGTTTATATTATCTATTGATAGTTCGTAAGACAATAAGCAGGTAGAATTTTTAAAATCTTCTAACAATTTTGAAGATGGCTAGAAATCCTCTTTTTAACCTTATTGCATCTCTTTTCACTCTGTCCTATTTATCATATAAAATCCTAAATGATATTATGCCTCTTCTGATGATGTTCATGATGTCCATTATGTGAAAGAACCCTAAACCCTGGTGATATATACTGCAGTTTTAATATGGGGTTTCAGCAATCTGATGAATTCTTAACAACTGTTCTTCAAGTAAATATGGACAGATTTGGAAATGTTCAGCCACTTGATTACAACATGTCAAAAGTTCTCCCTGGTGGAGAGGACAGAGGCTGCTATCAACAACTGCCATGTATAATATATATTAAGATCCCATAGGATGAAGTTATACCCTGGAAACATAGAATCATAGAATCACTAGGTTAGAAAAGACCCAACAGATCATGGAGTCCAACCATTACTATCAAATACTAAACCATGCCTCTCAGCACCTCGTCCACCCGTCCCTTAAACACTTCCAGGGAATGTGAACCAACCACACCCCTGGGCAGCCTGTTCCAGTACCCAATGGCCCTTTCCGTGAAAAACTTTCCTAATGTTCAGCCTGAACCTCCCCTGGCGGAGCTTGTGGCTGGAAATAGGGACCAGATTAACTTCCAGTATTCTAGGTACATTAAAAATTACCTAAGGCTAGTAATAGAACCACAATTAGAAAGAAAATGCTAGTTCAATTTTTATAGTCTTCAATTCCACTGGAGATGTATTCTAACATATAAATTATTTTTCCAGCAAGAAGTCTACTTGAACAAACACCTTTTTACAAAGTTAGATTTCAAAAAGTTGTGTACCAATCATTATTCCCCATGGCACACATGCATTGTAAAATCTATTACGGAGAAAAAGGATGCTTCACATTCTCTTGTTTTCTATATTTTCTCAAACTCTCTATGACTTATAACAATACTTATCCTCTAAACACAACATATCTTCTAACTATCAATACTCATCTTCTAACATTTCCCTAACCCTTGCCTTGTTTTTTGTAAAGGGATTGTTATCTGTATTACTTTCATTACAGAGGTTATAGTCCTTAGGTTTTGTGAAAAGCTTTGATCCTCTGGAATAGTAGGTATTTTAAGATCAGTTTTTGGTTTTGTATTTGGTGTTTTTTTCATAGTATTAGTACACTAAGTATACTTAGTATACTGATAATAGGATTTACATAAAAACACGTAAGGGGGAAGGTACCAGAATGTACATGTCCTCATTCTCCATTCTGAGGTGCAGAGTCACTGGAGTTCGTGTCTTTAATTTTGGACTCGTGCATGTAACCTAATGGCAACTACTTGGTCAATTACGGGCAATTTTCAAAGGCCATCACTTCTTCTCAAGGTTGCATTCCAGCTCTCAAAAAATGGACATCTGTGTTGATAGGCCATTTTTCCTTTGATTTCCAAGGCCACAGATAGCATCTTTTAACAATATGTTGAAAATCCTTCAGCAGATGATCCCCAGTGATGTTTTCTCATATGTGGGTTACTGGCAATCTCAATGAATTTTTATCACACATGATACACAGTATAGAAATGGTTTATTAAAAGATTATAGGTATCTGTATCTATTGATATACAAATATTATTAATATTCTTGTGATAGTTTGCCATTAAAACCTATTTAATTATGGCAATGTTATTACTATGGGTTTCCCTTCTTTATTTTTTCAAGTTGCAGAAATCTGTGGGGAAATAAAGACAGTAGCTGTTCTGAACCATCTGTGTTTAGGAACAGTGGTCACATGAAATTAAAGTAACAGTTATATGTCTAATATCCAAATCGGAAAAGCATGGACCAGTGAGTATCAGGTATCAAATTTTACAAAGGACTCACAATGTCAAAAAGATTTTTTCCACTTCAGTGTTATCTTTAGTCATGTGGAGGATTCAATGTGAATCTGTTGCTGAATGACAAACACAAGATGAATCCATCCAATCCCCAAGCCACTGTAGTCATATGCCAAGTGTCACTTTTTGAGGATAAGGACAGAAGTCTCAAAGTAGGATGCTGACAAAGAGAAATGTTGTACAAAGGATCTAACATGTTAATATTCCCCTAAGTGGAAATACTACATAGGCCAAAAGGAAAACTATGACATATCCTACTCCTGGGGCAGCCCTCTCAACCCTTTCTGAATCTCTCAGAAATCCTGATGAGAATGAAATAGAAGCAGGATTTGTTATCTCATGAAAACTAAAGCTGTCATATGAGCTAATCACCTTTTTATTTTCTCACTTGCGTTGCTAAGCAGAAATTCAGGGATTTTTTTTTTCAGTTGGTATATGTGTTACTTAAGAAAATTCAAGTGGAATCCAAGCAACACTATAACATGCATGACAATGCCTAAAAGGACCTTAACAACTTAATTAAGAAAACTAAATAAAGGTATAAGTAAAATGAGTATGGCAACAAATATTTAATTTACTAAACTAAAAATGTGCAAATGAAGCTTCCTGTTGCACATTATAAGTAAATTATACAGGCTATTATGGGATCAGTTTTACATATACATGTAACAGAAAAGGAAACTCTAGGTAATGATGGAAAGAGGAATTGGAATTTGTTTCCCCAGAATATACCTGAAGGAATCAGCAAAAATTAGTCAGTAATTAGTAGTCCTTCAAATTTTGTAAGGCATATAACTAGAAGATAAAAAGGAAGTCTCCATAGACCTCAGAGATACAGGGAATTTTTTTTGTTTGGTTATTTTGGGTTTTTTTGTTCAAGAGTAGTTTTCACCTAAATGATGATTAGAAACTGGCAGTGGGAATGACATAATTCCAGTCTCTAAAATTTTGTCTTTGCTGAATGCTTTGTTTACTCTTTTATGTATCTGTATTGGGAGCTAGACTCAGTGATCCTGATCCCTGACTTTCAGGTAGCCCACACATCATGCAGACTTAACATGCAGATGCTGAGGACCTTAGAAGGCATTTTATAAGAGAAACTTCTTCAGCAATATAGATGTCGGAGAATCAACTCCAGGCAGCCTAGTAGGTAACATGTCCTGATGCAATGAAAGAAAACAAAACACCCCCCCTAAAATGTTTTATTAGTGTTTTATCAAAAACACCATACGTTTCTCCTTATTAGAGGAAACTACATTTACAGATTCAACAACATAGGGAGTACATAATAATCAGAAATCAATAACCAGTAATTTCCTCATTTCCCCTTCTGAGAATGATATTTTGCTCCTCATTCTGGGCATTTACTTTGAAACATCATCAGTATGTCTTATGAATAAAGCTCTTTGTCTTTCTTTGGACTGAATGTTTAAGGGAAAGGGAGGACCAAAATATTCTTTTAGAAGTAATTATAGCTATATCAGCAAATAGCGAAGCATAGAAGGACATGATGTTTTAGGCAAAACAAATGATGCTGAGGACCAAGTATTTGCACTATATACAATCTGGATGCTTTGCTTCAAATTAGCACTTGACTGAATACCACCCTGAAGTGGGAGCACATTGAGCTCCTGGAACACAATTTTGACTTTATTTTTATCCGTGTTGATTAAATGTACATTATTCAGAATGAGAACCTAAGTACAGGAACTGGATGTGATCTGGAGATTTACTGCATAAGTATTCCTCTGATCCAAAATAAAATAATGAAGTCGATATATGGGCAAGCAATTTCTTCTTTGGTTATAGTGACAGATTCAGGCAGTTGTCAAAATATGAATTATATTCACAATAGTTATTTTGTTTTACTTTCTCACCATACAAAGTGAAGACTATTTGATGGTTTTATTTTTTCTTTATTTTTCTTTTATTTTTCCTATAAATAATATATTTTTATGAGCTGTCTCTCAAGACATCTTTTATTTGTAGGTGTTATGAAGATTTTTAGGTTTTAGATATGATTATTTCTCATTTGAAAGAATCCAGACAACAGCATCATAGAAAAATACACATAATTTAACCTAAAAAAAATCTACTACAATAGCCTGGAACAGGCTTAGCAAACAGTTAAATGTTCACTCAGATGTTAATTTCTTCCCATACTACCCCAGGTAGATAGAAAGGAAAAATATGAAGAGGAAGAAGAAAGTCCATGGGTCAAGATCAAGGAAGGGAGGAAACTTTTGAGTTATCATTGTGGGCAAAAGAAACTTGACTGGAGGAAAAATGCCAAGTAAAATAAATATTCAATTAATAATTGGGGCAGTAGGAAACAAAAGGTCAAACAATAAAAGAAATCTTTCCTTCTCTTCTTGCTTAAGCTCAACTTCACTCCTTCACTTCAGACTCCTCTCCACACCACAACTGGTGTGGGGGGATGAGTTATTGGGGGTTACAGTTAGTACATAGATTTTTTTTATGAGACTTCTCTCCCACCATATACTTTTCCATCCCTCCACTGTGGTCTCTTCAATGGGCTGCAGGGAATATCTTCTCCGGCATCCAGGGCACTTCTTTCTCCTGGAAACAGCTGTGTTTGGCACAGGGCAGCCCTGACTTCTTCTTGCAGAGGCCATCCCTGCAGCTCCCCTCTACCAAGTGGGCAAATCAACCCAACATACATGAATATTTTGCTGATATCCCTAAAAACAAAGGTTAGAGAACTAGTATCATTTTCCCCCATCCTTTTCAAGTTCTCTTAAAAGAAGTGTCATGTGAAAATAAATGAGAAGGAATGCTTATGTTGCACTCTATACCAGTTTGGACTGACCTGCAATTCCACATTCAGTTTTGAGCAGCAGATTAAAAAAGAAAAAAAAAAATTATTGGAGAGAGTTCATAGGAGAGACAAAGAAATAACAAAAGGTCTGAAAAAGAAGACATTTGAGAAAAGGCTAAGTGAACTTGCCATGTTCATTCTACAGTCAAAGAAGACTGAAAAAAACATGTAATTGTTCTTGAATCCAAAATGCAGTATTTTAAGGTAGACATAGGCCAATTCATCCCCTTAGCTAGTAACAAGAGAAAGAGGAGTAATGGGCTCCCGTTGCATAAGAGAATTTTGCACTGAATATTAAGAAAAACTTTAAAGCTATGTTAATAGTCAGGGAAAAGATTGAGTTTCAGGGGGTGAACTGTAATTAGTCTCAGTAGAGATAGATGAGGTTAAGGTTTAACGCTCATTCATAAACAGTGTTTATTGGCTGTGAAATCGAACTTGTTGGACTGTAGTAGTTTTGACCAAATGAACCCTCCAGCTCAAACCATTGCTGTATGTGTTTCCATGAGTTTGAAAGGAAAACCATTTTGCCAGTCCCCAAAATAAGATTTTTGGTTTTGCAAAACAGTGCACACGATGTCTACATCCTTGGGAAGGGAGTTAGAAGAAGGAGTTAATGTAATCCTGATATGTTTGTTTACTTTCATGAAGTGGTTGTCTTGATGAACATTCTAGGCCAGTATATTGCTTATATTATTTCTTTATTTGTTATTAATTTGTGCTGCATGTAGTGTACGTGGAACAAAGTGGTGAATAAAGCTTTCTGTTTAACTACAAGTGAGAAACCTCAAGGACTGACAATTATCTTATATTATACCACTGGTATATTACATTCCCAGATAAGAGGGTAAGAGAAGAATTAAGTCTCCATATTCAGCCAGCTGTCTACTGGGTATACATGTGAATAACTTGTACTGTTTGCAGCATGCATCTACCATGTTTTCTAAATCAGTGTTACCAACATTTTTTGTTATCTTTATTTTCTTCTTTTTCCTCTAAGGAAGAAAGGAGAAATGATTGTAAAATACTGCATAATTTTGCATACAAATCTCTGTTTTGAAATGAAATACACATATATATTTAAGAAAAAAAGCCCATAAGAATCATCCAGTAGCCATTAAGGATACACGTGCACACAGAAATATATCTTGAAAGATACTTTTAAAAGACTAAACTCTTAAATACTGTTTCTGGTTTTGAAATTACTTCTTTTCTCTATGTATAAGTCAGTGAAACTACATTAAAAAAGCTAACTATTACATATAAGCCTCAGCTGAAAGCTGGCATTCAGCCCTTGTGTGCTGTTCTGGGTGACTAAGAATCCAAAATCCCAATAAGGATGTAGAACTGTGGTTTTATTCTCACAGGTAGCTATACTATACTGTTGTAAACTGGTTGTTTTCAAAGGAGTTACTCTTTAATTATGTTGGTTATTTCAGTTTATTATCAAATTAAAGTCACCTTTTCTGAAAATGATATTTATATTTGATGAGGTAAGCCAAAACTCCATACCCACACACCCTGAATTGATTCTTACAGCATGAGAGCATCTTTCTAAAAACATGTATTTTAGTTATTGAGTTATATTTTATTTCTGACATCTGGTCTACACAGTCCAACATTTATTGGACAATGTATTTTATTCCACGTGTGTTAGTTTATTCAGTTGCTACAGTTAGGTTTTCTTACCTCTACTTTATCTCCTCCAGCTTTTACCTTTCACATTTGAGTATTGATGCACTTTAAGACCAGTTTGCTGCTCCAGTTGTTGTCTATCTTGCAGGAATTCTGTCAGTGTTTCCTGAGACACACAATTCTCCCTGTTAGCTTGCCTCACAAACCAGAACTGAACATTTCAGAAGCAGATCTCAACCAGTACTTACCTCCCAACTGTTCCTTTTCATGACAGAGCTGTACTATGCTGATCAAGCTTCTGTTATTTTGGTCTTACTCATCATTCTCTTGATTGGTGAGATAGAAAACTGTGGCTTCTTAGATTGTACTCTTCATCACCAAAGCTAGAGAAAAAATAAATATATTTCTTAGTATGAGTCTCTTTGAGAAGATGCAGTCATACAAAACAGGCCCAAATGATAGTTTGGATTTCTTCTACCATATTTTCCCTAGGCATCTAAAATAGATTCTGTTTTCACACAAGGACTCTTTTTATCTTCATGTATAATACATTTCCAACACTACTGTCTGTCTTCCATTAATTTCTATGCCCTCTCTGCTGTTTATAAGGCAGCAAGGTAGTAAAAACTCCAGAAATGATATCTCTCACTCTGTGAGAAATACTGATATTCCCTGCCAATGATATAATGATAGTTATTTTGCTCCATCTCTAAAGATATTCTACTATTACTATATAAAATAAAAGATGACATGCAATAGATGTTACCACATATTCTGATTGTTTCCTTTCCTTTTCCAGCCTGAATCTGGTGCAGCCTTGAGACTGAAAGTTTGACTGCAGTACCGGGAAAATCATGGAGTGGGTGATCTTGAGTGCTATCAAGAAGCACTTGCAAGAGAACCAGGTGATCAGGCCCAATCAACACGGGTTCACAAAAGGCAGGTCTTGCCAGAGTAATCTGATCACCTTCTATGACCGAGTGACTAGACTCCTGGACGAGGGAAAGGCTGTGGATGTGGTCTTCCTGGACTTTAGTAAAGCCTTTGATACAGTTTCTCATAACATTCTGCTTCGGAAACTGTTGGCCTCTGGCCTGGACAGGCGCACACTGTCCTGGGTGGAAAACTGGTTGGATGGCCGGGTCCAGAGAGTGGTGGGAAAATGGAGTTAAATCCAGCTGGAGGCCAGTTACATGTGGGGTTCCCCAGGGCTCAGTGCTGGGTCCAGTCCTGTTCAATGTCTTTATCAATGACCTGGATGAAGGCATCGAGTGCTCCCTTAGCAAGTTTGCAGATGACACCAAGCTGGGTGGAAGTGTGGATCTGCTGGAGAGCTGGGAGGCTCTGCAAAGGGACCTGAACAGGCTGGACTGCTGGGCTGAGACCAACGGCATGAGGTTTAACAAAGCCAAATGCCGGGTCCTGCACTTGGGGCACAACAACCCTAAGCAGAGCTACAGACTAGGAGAAGCCTGGCTGGAAAGCTGCCTGGAGGAGAGGGACCTGGGAGTGTTGGTTGACAGCCGACTGAACATGAGTCAGCAGTGTGCCCAGGTGGCCAAGAAGGCCAATGGCGTCTTGGCTTGTATCAGAAATGGTGTGACCAGCAGGTCCAGGGAGGTTATTCTCCCTCTGTACTCGGCACTGGTGAGACTGCACCTCGAGTACTGTGTTCAGTTCTGGGCGCCTCACCACAAGAAGGATGTTGAGGCTCTGGAGAGAGTCCAGAGAAGAGCAACAAAGCTGGTGAAGAAGTTAGAGAACAAGTCTTATGAGGAGCGACTGAGAGAGCTGGGGTTGTTCAGCCTGGAGAAGAGGAGGCTGAGAGGAGACCTCATTGCTCTCTACAACTACCTGAAGGGAGGTTGTGGAGAGGAGGGTGCTGGCCTCTTCTCCCAAGTGACAGGGCACAGGACTAGAGGGAATGGCCTCAAGCTCTGCCAGGGGAGATTCAGGCTTGAGATAAGGAAAAAAATTCTTCACGGAAAGAGTTGTTAGGCATTGGAACAGTCTGCCTAGGGAGGTGTTTGAGTTGCCTTCCCTGGAGGTGTTTAAGGTGAGGGTGGATGAGGTGCTTAGGGGCATGGTTTAGAGATTGGTGAGAATGGTTGGACTCGACAATCCGGTGAGTATCTTCCAACCTTGTTATTCTATGACTCTATAATTCCTGTTGCTATTTCCTTTGGCTTCTTCATTCAGGCTTGGAGAAAATGTGTGGCTGAGAAAAGGTGGTAAAGAAAGGTTCATTGGGAGATTCTGTAAATTTAGTCCTGGAAAATGTAGAAATTGGCAGTAATTTATGCTTCCAAGTTTGGAAGTGGGTTTGTAGCTAGAATTTTTGTATAGATTTTGTACTTAAAGACTAGTGGTATAGCTATTTCCTTACTTGGTCAGTATTGAGCTAATGCCTCACAGGATGATACAAGGCATAATGCATCTTTCTACAGTGTCCTAAACCTAATGCTGATTGAAGTATATCATATATAACAATAAATAAGGCTGAAATGTTTCACACACACTCTTTTTTTTTCTTCCCTGAGACTTTATGAAAAAGATTGATTGTGACTAGAAGGCCAACACAAGTAAAACTAACAACATGTATTACAGATGTAGGCAAGAATGGAGGGAGAGAACAGTTTAGAGACTATTGAGCTAAAGCTAGAAATATCTAAAACTGTGGGCTTGGAGAAATTTATACTGGAGCAATTACAGGACTTCTCATTATCTCTCAACTGCTACTTAAAATCTTCAAGGAGTGAGCAGGTTTGGTTTAGGTACTAGAGAACTAGTGAATGATACTGCTCAATTAAATAAGTTTTTATAAAAGGGAAAAGAGGAATCTGTGAAAATTTATATGAACAAACATAAAAAAACCACACAGAAAGATGCTGCTAGCTAATTATTGAACAAACAGTAAGTACAAAGAATACAATAGTGAAATAAAAATCAGAAATTACAGATTTGTCAACATCAAACTATTGAGAACTATGTAAATTCCAGTTTTCTGAAAGGTGAGGAGGATTGGATAGAATTGATAGAAATCCGTAAGAAACTTTATTTACTAAAAGTTGTTGACATAATCATAAAGGTAAACCAGAGATGTTTTATAGCCAGTTTAAAACAGATAAATACATAAATAAATAAATATTAAAAAATAATAGCTAATAGCTAATTATTTAAAATCAGAAAAATATTTTGAACAAGGTCTCCCAGGGCATACCTCCAACTCCACAGTGCAGTGCTTTTTTAAAGATAGCTAAACTAAAGCAATGCTACTCAAATACATTCACAGGAATGCAGTCTCTCTAGTGTTGATAATTTGTTTTAGAGGTACATTTGATTTAATTTGAACATAATTTTCTCAAAGCTAATAGCAGTATGTCTACCTAGCACTGCACATGCAATGAACCTGTCTTGGAAAAAAATACCATTTGTTATTTACATTAATGTCTTGTGTGGTGAAACAGAAAAAAACACTTAAATATATGGGCTGTCATGAACCTTGGCAGGAGTATAAAATATGTGAAGAATAGGATTAGAACTTAGAATGATCAGCTGAAGCTGATAAGAGTAAACTCAATATAAAACCAGAAATACTGTATTAAAAAGAAATCAGATGTAGAAATCTAAAATGGAAATACCGATGAATCAAGCTTAACCTGAATAAAAATATGAGATTAATCAAAAAAGAGAATTTGATTTTGAAGTATATTAGGAATATGACTGTAAACAAGGAAGTCAAGTATTTCCTCTCCTCTTAATAATTAAAAAATCCCTAACAAAATCTGGGAATTATTTGCATTCTCCATAAAATATCTTTCTTAAAGAGTATCCATTGCCTTCAGAACTTATATTCCTGATATGATAAATGGAAAAAAAAAAAAAAAGTAGGTTCATTGAGTTGCATCTCTAGGAAATGTAGATGGTAAAGCTTTTAATAGTCTCATTTTATCTTGTTTTGGAGCCTTTAAAAAAAACAAAACCAAAAAAAACCAAACAAAAAACCAAAACAACAAAGCAATCGTAGAAACTAAACAACTACACAAACTTGCAGGATACTCAAATGCTGTGGTAAAGAAGTCAAATCATATCTCTCATAAAATTAATTTAAAAAATAAAACATTAAAGAAACTGAAATTGTTAGATCTAGGAAACTTAAAGATGGTTTAGACCATTCCAGTTTTCAAATGCATAAAGAATTGCTACTGAGAGGACAGCAACTAGCTGTTTTCCAGATCAATGAAGAGCAAGGCAGAAAAATGATGTATTTAATTTCCACTCAAGAAGCTTTCCATGAAACACTAAATTATCTTAATCTGGGAGCCAGACATAAAATTGATGGAGCAATTTATTATTCAGCACACAAAGAAAACAGTATCAAAATTGTGTCCATTCACTTCTGCTGGATTTCTCATAGAATGAAGTGTAACTGTAAAAGGAGTGTGTATCAAAGTCTGGTCCCACTTGAGTTATTGTTTTTACTGAGATAAGGCTCTGAAATTATCACTATTACATAGTGAAAGTTCATATTTTTTCCTGGGTCAAATCTCCAATAGTATTGTAAGTTTAATTTAAATGATGAATATTGAAAATTCAAATTAAACTAACAATCATTTTTGCGAAATCAGAATGCCATTCGAAGTAGAAGTTCAAAATACACTTCAGAAAATCAAAAGGTACTAGATAGTTTAACATAGTCTCACTGGAATAAAAATAAAAGGAAAATACAAAGGGAATCTCATCACTTTGATGTGAGAGAAAGTTCTAAAAAAAAAATAGCATACACACATTTTCATGTAACCAGTTCAACAGCAAATGACATACTCACCATTATGATGCCCCACACAAGGAAAATTGCCTGTGCCACTACACAGAGAATAATATGTTTATCACTTTTTGTTCTAAATGAAACTGAATTGTTTGTTAAAATAATCTTTTCATCTCTCTCTCTTTCCTTCTGTCACTACCTGTTTCTTCTTATTCTTTTCTTCTTCAGTCCCTGCCTGCTCTCACTGAACTTTTCCTAGCAGTGAGAAAAAATGTAAAGAGATAAATCTTTAATCCAGTTCTGAGCACAGAGAGATTTTTCTGATCAGGCTTATGTTTGGCACAAGGTAAGTTCAAATCAAAAGAGCAGACAGAAAGATGGCTAGCTTCTTACTGTCCTGAGACCTCACTTCTGAATCCTAAATTGTTGTGACTTTTTATTGTCACAACACTGGCAAACTAATGAACTTCACACACTAGTATTGCCATGTACATAAATCTGGTGATAAGAAGACTCACAATACTGGAGATGACATATAAAATGTAACGTAATTAGTTTAATTTTCTGTCTACTTTTATTAATCAATTATAGTTGTCCTATACCTGTGTCATCTGCTCATTTTCTTCACCAGTGCAGATCATCCTGATGCTTCCCATCCAGCTATAAGATATTCCTATGTAAGTAAACTCTTTGCTAAAAGGAGTAATTACCTTAACAGAAAAGCTGATGAAGACTGTACAGAAACTCATAGCAAATGGCTGTTAATTTAAGGAAACACAGACCAAACTATGTTCCTCTTTTTACAGACAATTTCTCAGCCAAAATCATAGTAAATCACAATTGTTAGTAAGTACTGCCATTTATTTACTGCTGAGTGTTCATATTTCATATGAGATGAATAAATTGCTATCAGAACCGGTAATCAGAATCTGTACATTTTTCTGAGATTAACAGTGGAGGTAGATTGCTGTCACTCATTCACAGGGATTATAAGCACTGGACATTTAATTCCTAGTAATATATCCAGCTTTTAAGGCCATAGTTTGATATATAATGCTTCCAGAAGGTGGAGAGGTTTTTTTTTTTAATTGTTTCATCTGTAACTGGGAATGTTGAAAGCATTTCAAAGTAGCAAAATGTATAGGAGAGGAGATCATCTCTCATGCTTGTGAAACTGAGGTTATTTGTGGTAACAACAGGAAGTGACCATCTTGTGGTTGAGCCAGGGGCTGAAATACGCAGAAATAAGCTTCTCCAATTCAAGGCCTAGCTGCAAGCAGCAGTCCCCTATGACCTCTCCTTTTGTTACTTTTGAAGCCTTATGCATACATAAAATGGGATTCAGCTACCGTTAAAGCTAACTTCCAGATACCTTACTCTGCCACAGGTTCCCTTTATACATGTTGGAGAGAAATAGGCATCTTCAGATAGTAATGCCTTTCATAAGACAGATGTCTAAGACTGATTAGATTAAACATTTTGGTGATGCTGACCGTAGATCTGTTCTGAGAGAATACAGTTTTCCTCTAACACATTTTAATCTACACTAAATGTTTTATCTAAAACTTTTATCTACATTATATATAAAGGAACTCTTAATATTTGTCTTAAAATCTTACAAAGGTAAAAGGTCTAGGTATTTTCTGTCACTGTAACATTATATATTTCATTTGAGATCCTTTTTAATTATGTAAGTAGATTTTGAGAGATATGTGAATATTCATCTCAGCGCTCTCTCCCTCTCAGTATTAGGTCTAGCTGACACGAAGTTTAATTTCTTACTACTGAACAGTGCTTGCACAGTTTTAAGACCTTTGTTTGTTGCTCTACTGCCCCACAGAATAGAAGGTGGATGAGAAAAGGGATGGGAATGAACACAGATGGGACAGCAGATCCCAAATGACAAAGGGGATTTTCCATACCATATAGCATCATGTTTAGGATTAAAAATGGGAGGGAAGTTTTTCTAAAATATTTGGTGCTTGGAGAAAGACTGAGCATCAGTCTGCTATTAGTTAGCGATTGCTGTTGCATTGCTTGTTTCCTTCTCTTTTGCTTTAACTTGGTCCACAAGTTTTCTTGGTTTTGCTCTTCTTATTCCCTTTCCAGTCCCTTTGGGAAGTGTGGGCAAGTGGCTGATTGGAGGCTTTGCTGGCATCCCTACAAACCCACCACATTCTCAAAACATGAACAAGGTTCTGATGAAAAACTTCAATTTGTAAAATAATGACTAACATTTTTTTTTTCTCAAAAGTGTAAATGCCTTTTTTCCAGCTACATAAGCTTATTTAAAAATATTAATTTATTATAGTCTGAAAAAACTCAAACATTGGCATGAACAGTAATTGCTTAATCTGCAATCCAACTTTAACTTTAGTCAATGGAAGAACATTCAACATATGCAGAATATGCTCTTTTGAACTACGGCAACACAAACAAAGATCTGCCCTATTGCCATTGCATTTGTATGATTCACTTTTTTCACAACAGAATGAATGGAGAAGAGCTGTTTTTATACAATAAAGAATGGAGTTTCAGATGAATTCCAGTTTGAATGAAACTCAAGTCTCTTAAGTAAAAAAAATGTTTTCATTGCATAGTGACCTCCTAGAGTACAAGTCATAAATATACACTACACCTCAACAATATATTTTTTATAATTTCTAAATCTAAATAATTTTATATAATCACTGAATTATTTCACACCACCCATAAAGACTTCGATACTGGTTTGAGAAAATGCAACATCTGCAATACTCGATAGGAGACAGAAAAAAACAAGGAGAAAAAAAATACTATGTGTTTTTATTAAATTGTCTATGTGAAAGAATATTTAAAACATTCCTGAGAGACAGAGCAGGAGGTACAGGGTCATCTGATTGTATCCCAATAATTGATTAAGCCCCTGTATTTCACGTTTCTCATTGCAGTTGCGTCACTTTGTTTATGCAAAGGAACCAGTGAATTCCACTGGGAATATTGCAGTATCTACAGTACCCTTCCTACGAAGCTCATAGTTTATACCATATTTAACAAAACCCCCAAAACATATGAATCAATGTCATAGGATGCACTCCTGTCGGAATTTCTGACCATATTAAATAAGGATACAAGTAATTCCATTTGGATCTCAGATTGCTAACATGAAGAACTAGATTAACTTCACAAACTTGGATAGTGGCTCCTGAATCATTGTGTTCGATGGGAATGACTAAAGACTAAAATTCATTTCACCATACTTTGTATATATAATTGTTACACTTCTAATCTAAAGAAGTTGCATAATTTCTCTCTTCTGGAGAGAATTAATGGGGTGTCTTTCCTGGAGCATACTTCACTTGACTACAGCCTAAATCTCCTCTGGTGGCTTGAGGCCATTTCCTCTTGTCCTGTCCCTTGGAAGAAGAGGCCAGCTCCCTCCTCTCTACAACCTGCTTTTAGGTAGTTATAGAAAGCAATGAGGTCTCTCCTCAGCCTCCTCTCCTCCAGGCTAAACAATCCCACCTCTCTCAGCTGTTCCTCATAAGGCCTGTTCTCCAGCCCCTTCACCAGCTTCGTTGCTCTTCTCTGGACTCACTCCAGAGCCTCTCTCACTTGAGTGAGAACAAGATGCTACTGAAAGGGGTTCTTCCATCTCTTTCCACCCTTCCCTGTATGTTTTAAACCAACCTGAGGGCTTTTTTTTTTCACCAGCTTCGTTGTTTTTCTCTGGACTTGCTCCAGAGCCTCAACATCCTTCTTGTGGTGAGGGGCCCAGAACTGAACACAGTACTCGAGGTGCTGTCTCACCATTGCTGAATACAGGGGAAGAATAACCTCCTGGACCTGCTGGTCACGCCATTTCGGATACAAGCCAAGACGCCATTGGCCTTCTTGGCCACCTGGGCACCCTGCTGGCTCATATTCAGTCGGCTGTCAACCAACACTCCCAGGTCCTTCTCCCCAGGCAGCTTTCTAGACAGACTTCTCCTAGTCTGTAGCACTGCACAGGGTTGTTGTGCCCCAATTACAGGACCCAACATTTGGCCTTGTTAAATCTCACGCCATTGGACCCTGCCCAGCAGTCCAGCCTTTTCAGATCCCTTTGCAAAGCCTCCCAACCCTCCAGCAGATCCACACTTTATTCCCAGCTTGATGTCATCTGCAAACTTGCTAAGGGTGCACTCAATGCCTTCATCCAGGTCATTGATAAAGACAATGAACAGGACTGGACCCAGGACTGAGCCCTGGGGAACCCCACTTGTAACTGGCCTCCAGCTGGATTTAACACCATTTCCCACCACTCTCTGGGCCCGGCCATCCTACTAGTTTTCCACCTAGGAGAGTTTGTGCCTCTCAAGGCCAGATGCTGACAGTTTCCGAAGTAGAATGCTGTGAGAAACTGTGTCAAAGGCTTTACTGAAGTCCCGGGATCCACAGCCTTTCCTTCATCCAGTAGCCAGGTCAATTGGTCATAGAAGGTGATCAGGTTAGTTTGGCAAGACCTACTTTTTGTGAACCCATGTTGACTGGGCCTGATCACCTGGTTCTCTTGCATGTGCTTCATGATAGCACTCAGGATCACCTGGTCCATGACTTTCCCTGGCACTGAGGTCAGACTGACAGGCCTGTAGTTCCCTGGATCCTCCCTGTGACCCTTCTTGTAGATGGGCACAACATCAGCCAGCCTCCAGTCCAGTGGAACTTCCCCAGTCTCCAGGACTGTTGGAAGAGGATGGAAAGGGGTTTGGCCAGCACATCCACCAGCTCTTTCAATACCCTAGGGTGAATCCCATCCGGCCCCATAGACTTGTGGGTGTCTACTTGGGCTAGCAAGGCTCTGACCACCTCCTCTTGGACCATGGGAGCCTCATTTTGCTCCTCTAGCTCCTGGGTTTGTACAGAATGTGAACAACTTTCTTTACAATTATAGACTGAGACAAAGAAGGCATTAAGTACCTCAGCCTTTTCCTCATCCCCTGTCACTGTTGCTCCTTCTGCATCCAACAGGGACTGTATTGTCTCCCTAGTCCTCCTTTTATTATTTATATATTTATAGAAAGATTTTTTGTTATCTTTCACCGACTTTGCCAACCTGATTTCTAGTTGATCCTTTGCCCATCTGATTTTTTCTCTACACAATCTCACTTTCCTCCTGTAATCAATCCAAGAGGCCTGTCCCCTCTTCCAGAGCCCATAAACATTCCTCTTCTTCTTGATATTAATCAAGATTTCCCTGTTCAACCAAGCTGTTTTTTCCCCTGACGGCTTTTTTCTCCGAACATAGGGATGTCTTTCTCCTGAGCTGCTAGGATCTCCTTTTTGAAGAGCTCCCAGCCCTCATGGCTTGCCCTTAAGCACTGTCTCCCATGAGACTTTGCCAACCAGCCTTCTGAAGAGTTCAAAGTCTGCCCTCTGGAAATTTAATGCTACTGTCTCGCTAACCACCCTCTCCACTTCACCTAGAACAGAAAACCCTATCATCTCATGATCGCTTAGTCCTAGGTGTCCTCCTACTGCCACATCCCCCACAAGGCCTTCTCTGTTCACAAACAGCAGGTCCAGGAGGGCACCTTCCCTCGTTGGTTCATTCACCAGCTGTGCAAGGAAGTGTCTTCCACACACTCCAGGAACCTCCTAGACTGCTTCCTTTCTGCTCTATTGTACTTCCAGCAGATATCAGGAAGATTGAAGTCTCCCACAAGAATAAGAGGCATCAATTTAGAGAATAACCTCAGCTGTTTATAGAAGAGCTCATCAGATGCTTCTCCCTGGCTGGGTGGCCTATAACAGACTCCCATCACAAAATCTACCTTCTTATGGGCTCCTCTGATTCTAACCCACAGGCACTCAATTTCCTCATCACGACAATCCATCTCAACAGTGTCCAAGTCCTCCCTTACAAAGAGGGCTACCCTGCCGCTTCTCCTTCCCTTCCTATCCCTCCTGAAGTGTTTGTGCCTCACCATAGCTGCACTCCAGTTACATGAGTCATCCCACCATGTTTCCATGGTGGCAACGACGTCATAGTCTTCTTGCCCTACAAACTCTTCCAGCTCTTCCTTCTTGTTACCCATGCTGCGTGCATTGGTGTAAATGCACTTCAGCTGAGCTGCTGAGCCTTCAGCCCTCTTAGAGGGAACAGAGTTCATTCCCAGTTGCCTGGTAACTGGAGTAGGTAGCAACAGAGTGCCCGTATCTCCCTTACCACCCCCAGGTGTGTTCACCCCCACTTTCCGTGTGGTGATGTACTGCTGGTCCTCACCAGAACACCCTCTCCAAATCACCAGTGCCCGACGTCCAGGCTCGCTCCTGTCTAGCCTGGTCTCAATCCCCTCCCCCTTCACATCTAGTTTAAAGCTCGGTTTATGAGCTTAGCTAGGTTTTTAGAAAGGGCTTTAGCCCCACTAGGAGACCCACATGTCCCATCCTTAGTAACAAGGCCTAGGGGTGCGTGAACCACCCCATGATCAAAGAAGCCAAACCCCCTTTCCTCACATCAGGCTTGGAGCCAGGCATTAATCGAGTTCTTCTTTCTGACTTCCAAGTCCTCTCTATTTAGCCTTGGGATGGAGCAGAATACTATTTGTGCCCCAGAGCCCTCCATCATTTTCCCAATGGCCCTGAAGTCTTTCTTGATGGCTTTGGTCTTTCTGCTTACTAAATCATCATTACCAGTTTGGACTACTATCAGAGGATAGTAGTCTGTCTCGTGGACCAGGGAAGGAAGTTTTCTAGCTACCTCCTTCACTGATGCCCCCAGTAAACAGCAGACCTCTCTGTGAAACTGGTCTGATCTGCAAATGGGTCCCTCCATTCCTTTTAGGATTGTTAAATCCAGCTGGAGGCCAATTACAAGTGGGGTTCCCCAGGGCTCAGTGCTGGGTCCAGCCCTGTTCAATGTCTTTATCAATGACCTGGATGAAGGCATTGAGTGCACCCTTAGCAAGTTTGCAGACGTCAGTAAGCTGGGTAGAAGTGTGGATCTGCTGGAGGGTTGGGAGGCTCTGCAAAGGGATCTGAAAAGGCTGGACTGCTGGGCAGGGTCCAATGGCGTGAGGTTTAACAAGGCCAAATGTCGGGTCCTGTAATTGGGGCACAACAACCCTATGCAGAGCTACAGACTAGGAGAAGTCTGTCTAGAAAGCTGCCTGGAGGAGAAGGACCTGGGGGTGTTGGTTGACAGCCGACTGAACATGAGCCAGCAGTGTGCCCAGGTGGCCAAGAAGGCCAATGGCATCTTGGCTTGTATCCGAAATGGCGTGACCAGCAGGTCCAGGGAGTTTATTCTCCCCCTGTACTCGGCACTGGTGAGACTGCACCTCGAGTCCTGTGTTCAGTTCTGGGCCTCTCACCACAAGAAGGATGTTGTGGTTCTGGAGCGAGTCCAGAGAAGAGCAACAAAGCTGGTGAAGGGGCTGGAGAACAGGCCTTACGAGGAGCGGCTGAGAGAGTTGGGGTTGTTTAGCCTTGAGAAGAGGAGGCTGAGGGGAGATCTCATTGCTCTCTATAACAACCTGAGAGGAGGTTGTAGAGAGGAGGGAGCTGGCCTCTTCTTCCAAGTGACAGGGGACAGGACAAGAGAAAATGGCCTCAAGCTCCACCAGGGGAATTTTAAGCTGGACATTAGGAAAAAAATTTCTCAGAAACTGTTATTGAGCACTGGAACAGGCTGCCCAGGGAGGTTGTTGATTTATCTTCCCTGGAGGTATTTAAAGCATGGGTGGACTAGGTGCTAAGGGGCATGGTTTAGGGATTGATAGGAGTGGTTGGACTGGATGATCCAGTGGGTCTCTTCCAACCTGGTTATTCTATGATTCTATGATCTTTTTAGTAACCTCGCAGTTTTTTAATAAATATCCAAGGAGTTAATATAGGTAACATAAACAGTAATATTAATAAGAAGCATTTTTTTTTGCCTCTCTTGTTTCAATCTTTTCTAAAAGATGGTGATTCATGAAGCTTTTCTTGAATTTCATTAAATCGATCAATCATTGCTAAGTAGTTGCCCTCCTTAAATAAAATTACCTGTTTTCATAGAAACAAACTTAGTTTAACAAGTTCATTTTTTTCTTCTGAAGTAAAAAGAGTTTACTATTGGAAAACAAACTCCCACAGAGAATTTCAAAGCTTTTTTTCTGATTTCCTTTTATAAGTTGATCACATGATTAGGGCTCATCAGAATTGTTTTCCAAGTTACTCTTCATATTCAATTTTCCATCCAGTGGAACAATCATCAATGGAAATACAATGCAAAAAAAAATTCTTTTCCTAATACTTGCAGAAAATTCAGACTAGCTTTGCAAATATTTTAGATTGATCTTAATTATTCAAACAGTTGAGGTCGTTCAAGAAAAAGACAGTCAAGTAGCAGATCAGTGAAAGAAAACTACTGTTTTGATGAGCTAATAAGATTATTTTGACACTTTTCTGTGGTCTCAAATATCCACTGCTTTTTGCACAGCAGTTTGCGGAAAAATTGGGACCAATGGTATGAAAACAAATTAATATGCAGTCATGTCCCTTTGTATCCTTTAACAGTATGCTTATTTTAGATTGATGTTTAATTCATAAGACTAGAGCAGACACTATATTCTGGTGTAAAACTCTTTGTGTTAGAATGAAAAGATGAGAAAGTGTATTAGGAATAACAATGGGAGTAGAATACAGGCTATACTCTTTTGAAGAGTTAAGGTCTAAGGCTAGAATATGATAGACTTGCATTGCAGTTAGTGTAAAACTTGAAAGGGAGAAAAAGCTGTTGGTGTGGGAATAGAAGAAGAATGTTTTTAATTTCAAAACAAACCTTCACAAAAGAATGAAATACTCCAGTTGCTCACTTGTCCACTTTTAATCATTTTTAAAAAAGCTATTTGAAGTGATGCATGAAACTAGCAATACCAGAACATTTCAATATACTCACCTGTGCTTTTTCATACATAAACAAATCTAAGCTCTCCCTTAAGTTATAAAGAATGTCAAAACTGCTATCAAAGATGTATTTTGCCAGACAATGGAAAAATAATGCTCATTTGAAACTTCAGGGTGAAAAAGCTATTGTTTCTGAGACTGGAATGTCCATTGAGTTATTTACTCTTGTGTGACTGATAGATATTTAAAAGCATCAGATCACAGTTTTATTAATTTTATTGATTTACTTGTTGACTAAAGAGTTTAATTTCTGACCTTGCTACATGGGAGACAGGAACTGAGACAGTAGGAAGAACCTTACAAAACAGCAAGATACCTGGAATTCATCCTGAAATATTAATTATACATCTGGCAATACAAAAAGCCTGATTCATAGCCCATTGAAATAAATTAATAATGTATCTGGCAGACTCCAAAATCCACTGAAGCCAAAGGAAGTCTTATGAGTCTCTGACTCTGTTGGGCTCTGGATCAAACTGCAGGAGGACAAGCAGAACTAGGCAGATAGGAGCAGATCAACGTTCCTGCTGGGAGCAGAGCAAATTCAGATCAAAGACATAAAAGCAGCAGTTGGCAGTGTGTAAACACCCTTAGGCCATCAGAAATGGGTCTCTACAACAAAATGGAAGGTAGGGGCTGACATGTATTTTCATTCTCTGCAAATCTCAGTAAGAGGTATTTAGGGATTTTGAAAAAAAAAATAGTGAAAGCATAAAGGAACAAAACCTCACCTTAGTTGCTGGGGTACAATCAAATCTAGATTTTAGCAAGTTTCCCTGACGATGTACCTCCAAAAGTCTAGTCAGGCTCTCCCTAGTGCTCCTAGGCAGTAAGCAGAAAGTCTAGCCTAATATGCATGATAATGGCTAAAAGATAATTGCCTTTCCGATTTAGTCTTAAGAAAAATAAAAACCTAAATCTACTTTATTATTGATTCTGGTTTATGGAGGTGGTAGTGTTGGGCTGGAGTTTTGGCGGGGATGGTGGTACAAATTAATCATCTTATTATTATATGTTAAATCTCATTTTTTGAAAGTATAATACGTGCAAATAAAAGCTTTCTTTGTTGAATAAAAGTTGCATAAGAAAATTATAAAAACAAGAAGAGTCCGTACTGGGAGAAAAAATGTTGTGGTGTTTTGTTTTTTTAAAAAAAATATATTATTCGATCTTTTTTTCCCTGTAATGTTATAAGTGCATGCTTTTCAACTATCATAATCAGTTTAGTTGTATGTTTTTATTTGTTTCAAAATAAATACATACGTATTATCATGCATCTTGTAGTTTGAGGCTAATACTGTAAAAAGACTCAGATGTCTGAAAAATTAAAAAATATGGTTTTAGCAGTTTTGCTTACTGCTTATACAACAGGAGATGGTGATATATCCTTTTCTTAATAAATGTTATTTATCATTGACATAATTACATATAAATGTATTACACTGAATTACATTAGAATCGAACTAATACAATGATAATGCTATTTACCTGCATCTTAGGGCTACAACTCTTCAGTTTCTCTGAGGCCAAATTAAACATAAATTGAGGGAATTTTTCAGAAGGCTATTAGCTGGATCAACAGTACCATAAGCAGAAAGGTCCTTCAGTTCTGTTTCAGGTCTTACCCCAAAAGTAATTCTTGAAAATTTCCATATGAGAACAATATGTAATGCATGTATAAAGGGCAGTGGAAAGTGTATTTATTAAATGTATTTTTTATACATCTATCTAATTAATTTTTACATTTTCTGAAACAGATTCTAACTTTGCTATGCTCAGTTCTACTTATCCTGCAGTAGGATGACCTAAGTATTCTATATAAAAAGATATCTTAAAAAAATCTGAGTGCAAAATCATGGGTTCTAACTCCTTTTAGAAACATAGCAAATTTAAAACCTAAGAATTTTCTGCTACAATTTGTTGTTAAGTTCTACTTATTCATGAATTATATCACCTCATTATTCATTATATTTTATGACTGTGGCTTCATTTTTTATTTTTTGTTATGTTATGAACACAGAAAAACTGAAGCAGCTGAATACCAAGAGAAATAAAAAAGTCTATTAAAGAACATAGACACATGAATCTGTTGAATATCAAAAAGTTATGGCATCTAATTTAACAAATGCCAAAACTAATATTAAAAAAATATTGGTTTGCATCTCTTCCGCTTATTGGTTCACTGTGAGGATTTTAAATATAAATGTAAATTCTTTGCTAAAGATTTTAAATAAAGCTAAAATCAAAGAAGAATTCACAGGAATAACTTATACTAACCAAACAAGAAATTATAACAAATAACACCATGTCAATGCTCCAGTGCTGTAATGATTTTAAATTAGAAAAGCAACATTTACAGAACAAGTTGCTCATTTAACATTTTTAGGATCTGTCAATAAGATTACTTATGGCGTGAAACAGACTATTTATTTTGATTAAAGAAAAATTTCTCAATGAAAATACTCTACAGGAAATACCAGGAGGGGTTCTTGACTTGTTCAGTGCCTAGAGCATTCCTGCATATCACATGGGTTTGAGAAAGAAAGAAATAGTACTTGAGGGTTTGAAAAAATGTGAATGCAGTTTGTAGATAGCTTGTTGTAGTTACTAAAGAATACTTTTAGAACAAAGGGTGGGAAGCTAGAAATCTGATTAATTCCTTGTCTTGCTGTTTTTAATTATTTACAATGTGTCACTTGATGGACAGTATGAGTGCTCTCTCATACTGGAATAAAGTTTCTAATAGGTCATTCACTGAATAAAACAGTTATCAAATAATGCTTGAAAAGGTTTAGCTAGTTGCTCGGATTTTGTTTTAGGTTTTTAAGCTGTTATTTTTATTGTGGGGTTTTTTTGGGTTTGGTTGGTTTTTTTTTGTTTTTTTTTTAACTAGCATAGGCAGTCCTTTCTATGGAGGGCCTTGTGCATAGGTCAGTTTCTTCCACAATGATGTGTGCATTCTATTTTTGAAGTTATATGCAGAACAAGAGAAACAAAATTCAAAAAAGTGATATAATGACTACAGCAACACAGTCCAACAGGTAATAGGCATTAAGTATAAATATGTTATGCTTGCTATTCTAACCTATTTTGTATGCTAGAAAGCCTCTAAGCTGATCTTGCAAGGAGGTAAGTTGTCGTCTGGATGATTGGCCTAACTCTTTAAGGACAATGAGGGCACAAAGTGCTTTGTTCAGTTACTTTTATTCTAAAAGTTTAAAAATCATAAAATCTTACATGAATATAAATTACATAAAAATTACAAAGAACCATAGCATCATATATCACACTAAAAAAGTATACTGCTGTAAAGGTCATGTACTTTTTTTCCAGAAAATCATGAATAAAAGTGGTTTTAATTTCCTTGGGACATTCTTTAGTTTTCTTAGTTCTGGCCAGTAGGCATAACACAATAAAAAAAATAGGAATTTAAGATAATTGGATAATAGACTCAAATCCTGCTAACACCTGAGACAGACATAATTTTATGCTAGCCCAGAAGGGAAGGGTGAAGTCCTTGTCATTATGCAAGTGCATGACATAAAGCCTTTTAGGACACTTGAAAGAGTTGACCTGAAAGTAACTATTTCTCTTCATAGTGTTTAAAGGATAGATTGATTAATATCTCTAAAGTATATTATAACTTCTGTTTTAAACAACGTGAATTCTTAGTTGTTTGAGCCATCTTTAATTTATGTTTCTATGTTGACTGCTCAGTAAAAAGGAACCAGCTAGTTTGCAGATCAAGTCAAATATTGTCTTCAGTTACACTGTGGTCTCAGTATCTCTTTTTTTTTTTTTTTTATTGTGGGCACATAAGCTTCCAAAAAGGTTCATTTGCCTTGGTAAAATAATTATCCTTCATTGCATGGAATTTGTTCCAGTCAGCAAGATCTTTTCAGCAAATTGACTTAAAATGCTCAAAATATAACCCAGAAATTAAAATAATAGTTGATGTGCCAGCTGGAAGTACATTACATCAGTTCTGTTTTTCTAGAATTAGGACTCAAAGAACTAGGCATATAAGGGGCCATCTATAGTCTAGCTGGAGTCTCAAGAGATAGGCCAACTTATAAGTTTTCTCCACCATACTGTAAATCACTAAAAGGTCTTGAGAGCTGATGATAGCTATGATTTGACAGATATGTTAATTATGTTTATATTTCCCTGCTACACCAATGTACTTATGGATGAAAAGGTGATCCCTGAGGTGGTCAGGGACATGGTTTAAGGGCAGATAGGAATGGTTGGACTCAATGATCCAAGAGGTCTTTTCCAGCCTGGTGATCTATGATTCTATGAAAATGCAGCTATATTATATCTTCTCTGGAGAATTTTATTTTATTAACAGATTTTTTTTTTTTCAGAATCTTTTTGATTGTACTTGTGAAAGAATCTCTTCTGAGTGTATATGATAATCAAGTTCTGGAAATAAAATCATCTGATTTATCTGACCAGTCACACATGAGAGAATTGAAATTACAACACTTGCCAGTAATTCAAAGTGTAAACAATAGCAATATCAAACAACTGTTTAGTAAATTTAAGGAAAATCTGAAATGTATCTAAATGTAAGGTCAACATACATTTCAGTGTTAGAAGCACTATATATATATAATGTGAATATATTGACAACATACAACCATGAGTACTATATTCTGTGTAAGAATATTAACAAAATAAATTCTTTAAATATTTAAACACTGATTTGCTGTGCATGGATCACTCATATCTATGCAACATTACATAATACAAAGTAGCTTTGATTGTACACTGGCTATCGGTCTCAAGTGTCAATATTTCTAATACTCACATGGTAGGGGTTCGCATATAATAAATGCATTCCTTGTTTTCCTCATTAGAAGTCTTACACTGCCTTATAGTTATCTTTATACTCCCAAATACTTCATCTTTTGATCTTCTCTACTGCTTTAATTTTCTATCACTCTTGCTTTTCTGAAAAATATATACAACAGTAGAAACATACCTATTTTCACAAGTACATTTGTATAGGATGTTCTTCTCCACTAGCTAAGAAGATATCATAGTTGTCTAGACCATCTGCTCTTTCTTATTTCTGCTACAGTGTTTGTCTTTTTATTCTCACTCCACCTTCTCACCTCACAGCTCACGATTTTAGAGTCCAAAATAGACTTTATTGTAGTTCTGCCACTTATTGTCAAAGAGATTATGCAAATGCATCTCTAACCCTATATGAAGCTTCACTTTCTTCAAAGCAATATAACAGATGTGTTTATGGCTGGTAGCCATACCCTTAGGCCAAAGTAGTGATTGTTCCTGCCTGAACCAATTGGCCTTTTACTTTTATTGTGTTTTCACAGGTTTTTAGAAGAGAGTTGGAGCCAGGTCTTAAGCAGGAGGGCAAACCAGCAGCAGATGAATATCATCTATGGACTTACATCTATAAGAAGGCAACAACTGGAGTCAGGGAATATGTGGCTAGAGAAACTGATAAGATGAAAAAATGCAGTAGAATAAAAATATGTTAATTTAGCTCCAACTGAAAAAAACATTGGCTATTACTTCCAATTATTTACTGCTAATGCTGTATAGTTATTTTTTCCCCTTTCTAGACTCTTATTTTTATATATTAATGTATCATGCTGCACATTTGAATGCTCAAAAAGCAATATCAAGTCTCTTCAGGAAATTTAATTTAGCAATATGGCAAAATTACTCTATATATAAAGATTCAAAAAAGCATTAGTCATAACACAACATAACTGTTGTCTTTAACTTGAGCTACCTCAGTGTTCTTCAGATATTTTTGATTTTTGCTAAGGTTCAGCAAGCTAATGGCTACCACTCTGAGGCTGTGTGTGTTTATGTAATTTGGACTTTCACATTTCTAATTTAAAACATATTTCAATTTGGAACCACTATCAAGTTCTGTACAACGCTTTATATCTGACACAATAATCTCTTGTACCTAAATTACAGCCAGCTAAAATCTGTCTTTCTTGCTCTCGTTTCCTACCCACTTGAATGAAACGTAAGTATTCCTCCTTTCTGTTTATGCATATCCTGTTTTGCATAGCTTCTCTGGCCTTCTGAGGTGCTAGTGCAGCACTATATGTCTGCTCTACACACATACTAAAGCTGTAATGGGAAGGGTCCTATAGTGAGTGAATCTCTTATTGAAGCATAGCATTCATATAACTTATGTAGAAACAAATTCTGCTTATGTATATGTTGTAGCTTAGTTTGTGATCTCTTAATTTTCAAGTAGGTTTGTTTGTAATTTTTATGCATAAAGTAATCAGATTATCCAGAATGAAATATATTAGACTCCCTGGAAGTGTTAATACTACTGGTTTTCATTTTATTTCAGTGGTGTAGATGAATCCACAGCAGATTCATTTGTGTAGTTAACAGAAGAGAGATTTATCTCCATCATTGCATCTGTCTGTTCATGCAAGACCCAAAGTCAGTAGAAAGATAAGAAAGAATCTTCTCTTCCTTAAAATAGAGTGCCCGGGACAAGGAAGTTTAAAATAGACAAGAAGAATTAGAGAAATAAGAATTATGTTTTGCTAAGTAACAGAAATGGAGATGAGCTTGTAACTGAGACTCAAACTTTTCTGAATATTTTTACCTAAACTCTTTGCCCTAGATCAAATACAGGATTTCTGGAATAGTTAAATCCAGATTTCCTGAGAACTATCAATAGGAGAACTACTCTGATTTAAAAACATCCCGATTTATCTTTTGAAAATCCAACTGCTAAGAAACCACTTCTTAATATCTTTCTGAATATCCAGCTGAAGATCTTACTTGCTCTGCTTTGCATCTATAAATTTCACAGAAGAGTGCAAAATCCTTTTCCTTATCCCATGTAATACACTGCATTTCTTTCTAGACAGTAGCCTCTGCCAGTGAATATTATTAGTCCTGACTTCATTACTATGTTTCACTCCTCTGGACTGAACTCTGAGTCGCTTTTCAGCTCATAGGCTTTTTCTCCCCAGATCCTTTTCAGTGTGTTAGCTGTATTATTCCACATTTAACACAGCTTGGAAATTTAAGGCATCTTTTGTTGTGGACATGTTTAGAATATGATCCTATCAAAAATAATCTGTAAAGTAAACAGATTAAAGTGATTTTGAAATAGGAACAAGGAAATACTTTATAACTGACACCAGATCATTGATATCCTTATATTGCTTGGTTAATGAAAGAGTAAGACATGATTTGTGTCTATTCATTGGCTGTTAATAACTGCAACTTTAATATCAGTTGTTTGTACTTAAAAAAAAAAAAAAAAGAAATACATGATATAAACTCTGCTTTATCTTATCTGTTCTCTAGTTAGGGAAAAAAGGATAGGAGGCAGATGCAGGTGTTCTGTTCTTCAAACACTACCTCCAAAGAATATATATTGATTAGCTGCTATTTTGTTGTGTTGGTTCTGGTTTTGTTTTTGTTTTCTTTTTCCTATAGAAACAGAAAAAAAAAAAAAAAACAATACAAAACATGTTAAAGCACTCCATGACAGCTTTACTTGTCATGTAGGAGAGTATTACTATCACAAAAACCTCAGGTAAATAATTTCAACTAGTTTTCCATTCTTATTTCATTTTTATCAGCAGAAGTTAATAGAAACCTAGATTTCCACTGAAATTGATGATCCTGCACTTTTTTCATCCAATCCTTTGGCTGATCTCTCTGGGGTTTAGGATATAACAATCACTGACTTGTGGAGTGAATTGGAGTATCAATGGATGAAAAGCTGGACATGAGCCAACAATGTGTGCTTGCAGCCCAGAAGGCCAACAGTATCCTGGACTGCATCAAAAGAAGCATGGACCAGGTTGAGGTGATTCTGCTACTTTACTTGGCTCCAGTGAGGCCACATCTCGAGTATTGCACCCAGCTCTGGAGTCCTCAGCATAAGAAGGACATGGAGATGTTAGAGTGGGTCCGGAGGAATGTAACATAAATGATCTGAGGGCTCGAGCACCTTCCCTATGAGGACAGGCTGAGAGAGTTGGGGTTGTTCAGCTTAGAGAAGAGAAGCCTCCAAGGAAACCTTATAATAGTCTTCCAGTACTTAAAGCAGGCCTATGGTAAAGATGGGGACAGACTTTCCAGTAGGGCCTGTTGCAAGAGGAAAAGGGGTAACAGTTTGCAACTAAAAGAGGGTAGGTTCAGACAGGTATAAGGATGACATTTTTTGACACTGATGGTGATGAAACACTGAAAGCTGGTAGGTGCTCCACCCCTGGAAACATTCAAGGTGATGGATTAGATGACCTGTATGTGTCTCTTCCAATTTAAAGTGTTCTGTGATTCTATAATTCTACGACTCTAATCTGAGTGATCTGAGTGCACACATGCATCTCTCCCCTCCCCTTCCTTCTTCCACAAAGCCACACCCCTGTACCAAGGAAGCAGCAGAAAATGTGTCAAAAGCCAGGAGAGTTAAAAAAAAAATACTATCGGAACCAGCCTGATCTTAAATCAATTCAGTTAACAAAATCAATTAATTGAGCAACTGTGAGATAAAATTTTAAACCAACCTGAGGGCTTTTGCCAAAAAGCGGGCAGTCTTACCCTTACCTCTGGCTTCAAAATCAATTATCTCTTCTCCACATAAGGAGTCTCAGCTTAAAGCTAACCTAGAAGAACAGTGATTTGTCTTCAAGCTGCTTAGTCAAACTGGCTACCTAAATCCTTTTGCTGGCACAAAAACAAGGAACCCACAGGGAAGGGTGGAAAGAGATGGAAGAACCCCTTTCAGTAGCATCTTGTTCTCACTCAAGTGAGAGAGGCTCTGGAGTGAGTCCAGAGAAGAGCAACGAAGCTGGTGAAGGGGCTGGAGAACAGGCCTTATGAGGAACAGCTGAGAGAGGTGGGATTGTTTAGCCTGGAGGAGAGGAGGCTGAGGAGAGACCTCATTGCTTTCTATAACTACCTAAAAGCAGGTTGTAGAGAGGAGGGAGCTAGCCTCTTCTCCCAAGCGACAGGGGACAGGACGAGAGGGAATGGCCTCAAGCTCCATCAGGGGAGATTTTGGCTGGACATTAGGAAAAAATTTTTCACAGAAAAGGTCATTGAGCACTGGAACAGGCTGCCCAGGGAGGTTGTTGATTCACCTTCCCTGGAAGGGTTTAAGGCATGGGTGGACGAGGTGCTAAGGGGCATGGTTTAGGGATTCATAGGAATGGTTGGACTGGATGATCCAGTGGGTCTCTTCCAACCTGGTTATTCTATGATTCTATGACTCTTTGAAGGAGTTCGCCCACTCGAGAGCAGCTTTCACAAGTGGAGCCAGTAACAAAGGCATGAGCTGATGTGGGAGGGGGGCACTGCCTGCAGCTCAGGGTCTGGGTAGCTGCATGCACCCCCTGTGGCTCTGTCTGTGTGGCAGCATCTATCCTGCCTGCTGCAGCACAAGGAGCATCTTTAATCTTCTGTGGGGTGGCCACCATGGTCTTCAGTGTGCTCTGTCTAGTCTCTAGGTCCTCTCTCTGCCCTGTCATCTCGAAATGCCCACTCGAACTGCCACTCAAACTGCCCCACATCTTTTCGCCGTGCTCCAGGTCACGGTGCTCCCAAGGGATCATTTAAATCTCCCCCGGCAGCCGCCTGGACCGACCCTCCCGTCAGGCACCGCACCGGACCAGGGATTGTGGGCTGTCAGGAGCCCAGAGCCACCCGGCCTGCACCCGCCTGGTATTTTCTGGGATTTTCCCTGCTCAGGGAAGCTCCCACCATCTCAAAATGTCCACCCCACCACAGAACTCACCATCCTGCTGCCGGGTGCTGCCAAAGAAGCATAAAAAGATCATCAGGTACTTAAATGCTCAAGTTTTCTTTAAATCTTTTGGCAGTTACTATTAACGTGCATTTTTCTGCTGCTCTGAGCGTGAAATAGACAATATACAAAAAATCCTAAGTTGTTACTGGTACTTGAGGATCCATCCTATCGAATATTGCATTTTCTCAAAGCTTTAAAGAAAAGTTGTTGACACAGTTTAGCAAAAACATTCAGTCTCTTAGATATCACCCTGCTTCTGAATAATCTTTTCGGTGTAGAGATCAAAAGGAAAGCTTTCATCATAGATCTTGAATTGGACTCTAATCAGCGTAGGAGTTCCATGAGCTTAAGTGTAAGACCTTTTCATTTTCCTCGTGTGAAGATCAATTAGATCATAAGCTCTTCAGAACAAACATCAAATTCTCTCAGTGTTTACTGTGCTAAACAACGCAAATCACCACAGTTTTGGCTTTAAGAAAACAAACTGTAATTGACATATTTGCTTCAGAGTATGGAAAGATCAAAACCAGAGAACTACTTTCACTGTTCGACTATGCAAATTGCATTCAGACTAAACTAGCCATAGCTAGTCGCACAGAACAAAATGAATGCGCAGGTGTTTGATGCTCTTTTAAAATTTCACATTCATATTTTCAGTGTTACGTAGCCAAAAATGGTTCACACTCTTTCTGATTTTAAAAAGGTTTTTTTCTTATTTTCTTTCCTGCATGGTAACACAGCTTGTTTGTTTGTTTTTTTAATTTTTTTTTTTTTAGCATACATGGGAAGGAAAGTTATAAGGAAAAGGATGCTCTGCCAGGATTTTGTTAAATGGTATCTTTGGGAGGAAATATGATCATATCTTTTATATTTTCCCCTAATGCACAAAACTCTTATTAACCATGTATGACGAGGCACTGTGTGGATGGAATGTTTACTGTAAATAATATCAATTACACATTTGGAGAACTTATTAAAATTTATTTAAAGCCAGTGGGGATCTTTCCATTGATTTTGAAGGGCTTTGAAATATGCCTTTTTCCTTGTTTTATAATCATGAATTATTTAGAAGCCAATCTAGATGTCAAGTTATTGGTAAGTATTGGACAAAGAGTTTGGACAAACAACTTCTTATCTACAGACTGTTTCCAAAATGTTAACTTAGACTACCCGCAGTTCAATATTTAGGATGTATGATCAGTCATCTACATCATCATGACATTACTTCTCTATCTAATTGAAGAACTGAAACTATTTAAGCTATAGCATTTATCCATTTATATTCTTATAATGGAGCAGCTCATTGCTGTAGTATATGAATGTATTATGAGTAACAAATATTGAATTGTGAATAATGAATAGAAAATAATTTATGTGACCTGGTAAGATTTTAAAATAAATATTCACTCCTGCTAGTATCTATGAAACTTGGAATTGAGAATATTTCTACAAATTTGCAGCAGCTGCAATAAGAACCTGGAATATCAAGTGATAACTTGAATAATACAGAATAACATTTATGATTATATTTTTAATGAAAAGTAAACTTTTTGTATTAGGTCTACAGTATAAAAGAAGATGAAGGGAACTGTGTTACCTATAGGACAACAGACTTTTTTTGGCTTCTATGCTTTTCTTTTACCCAGCAGCACTCTGAACCTAAGAGAGTAATAAAGTGCAGTATTTTCTTCTTGACATCTTCTGAGTTAAATGTGGTCTTTAATTCAGCATTCCAGTATCCAAGTTACTCTTCATTAGCTTGAGAGAGACAAAACAAATATTTTGACAAAATAAGAAAAAAATTGTTTAAATTACATTTCTTTTGAGTCAATTGCATCATAAAATATAACCATATCTAAAGATCTCTCAGGTTTTTCTTATTCAGCATTATCACCTTGTTGTTTTCTTTCGTTCTCCATTTACCCTTTTCAGTGTGGATTTTTCTTTTTTCATTTTATCTTAGGTTTTTTGTTCTTTAAATTATATTTTTATCTCCTCATTTTCCCATTCAGTACTTTTCTTTTCCTCTGCTAATTTTTTTCTCTCATTGCATTTAGTCACCATGAGTCTTTTGTATTTCCATTTATTTTCTTAGCATATTTTTAATATTTTCAGTTAGTACTCATTTGTATTCAGCTCCTTTCTTTGCCTCTCAGTCCTTTACCTCATCACTTCTCCTTCTTGTTTATCAATCAAGTTACCTCTTGTAAAAAGCTGGCAAGTAATTCCAATGTAAATAGAATACTTCTTGCAAAACTTGTAATGAACAACATATTATCATTTATGTGTTTCTAATGCTCACAGATCTTTTTCTACTCTTTTCTGCTGCAAATCTTGTATTTCTCATTTTGGCTAGCTATCTTATCTGATCCAGGACTCATTTCCAATAAATTCTGCCTGGCACCTTCTGACACATAGCAGTATTATTTGTATTATTTTTTTCTGAATGCCTATATCATTCCTAACATACTCAGAAGCCTCCTTTACGTATAAATTCAAACTTGTGTTCTATCATGATCTGACAATTAGAACAAAGAAAGATAAATTAGAAGACAATGACTTGGAACTAATCCTTAAATCCAATCAATAGCTGGCTTAGTGAGAAACCACTACTGTGATGTCGCTAAATGTGATTTAGAGACATTTAATGCTAAATAACATCATACTTATACCTTGTCCATTAAACAAAAATAGTCTCATTAATAATGTGACAGTACAAAATATCTTCTAATTCTCAAGTTTGTATGTGTCCAATACTCTCTGACCAGGTTGTTTTAGCTTGCACTAAGTCTGATTGAGATGGAGTTACTTTCCTTGTAGCAGCCCATTTAGCACTGCGTTTTGTATTCATAGAATCGTAGAATCACCAGATTGGAAAAGACCCAGCAGATCATCGAGTCCAACCATTCCTATCAAACACTAAACCATGCCCCTCAGCACCTCGTCCACCCGTGCCTTAAACACCTCCAGGGAAGGTGAATCAACCACCTCCCTCAGCAGCCTGTTCCAGTGCCAGATGACCCTTTCTGTGAATTTTTTTTTCCTAATTCGTAGCTAGAACAGTGTTCATAACATACCAGTCTTCTGGTTACTGTTGAGCAGTGCTTACATAGAATCACATCTGTCTCTCCAACCCACACCACCGCCCTCCTCAAAGGTCAGGAGGCTAAGGATGTGCAGAAGAAGAAATTGCGAAGGGCCACAGCCAGGACAGCTGATCGTGACAGACCAAACAGACGTGCTGAAGCAATAAAAGCCAAGATAAAAGGGTGTGTATGAAGAAGGCATTAATAATTAAGACATTCATTTTCCAAAGCAGCTGTTATGCCACTTGAGGCCTGTTTCTCAGGAAGTGTCTGGACATCGCCTGCTGATAGGAAGAAGAATTTTTTTCCTTCGCTTCTACATGTGACTTCTACTTCTTTTCATTAAACTGCCTTTATCTTGACCCACAAGCTTTTCACCGTATTTTCTCCTCCTGTCTTGCTGAAGAGAGGGAATGCAAGAGAAGCTTGATGGCACCTGGAAGCCAGCAAGCATCAACACACCACATAGGTATTCTACATGAGAAGACTTTAATATTTGAATATCACATTTACTCATTTGAGGATATTTGGTGCTACACAGGATTTTAATCAAGCAGAGTGACGCAGCAATGTATTAAAATCACAATACAAGCGTGATATAGCAATTGCAGGATAGAGTTGGATCACAGCATAAATTTGATTCCCATTTCCAATCTCTGTATGCTTTACCCACCACCATATTGGGTGTCCTCAATTGCCTAGAAGGAATACATGGGTTAAAGACAGCTCAATCCTGTTGCCCTCTTCAAGCATTATTTTTTTGATTACTCACTTTTTTATGTTTTACTGGATAGAGCCACATATATATTTCCCCTGAGTTGGACAGTCAGGCTATCTTAGGAAGACATTTACACTTTTTGTGATTGATTCTAGAAGGCTATTTACACAACCAGTTGTTCTACACAGCTGATACACGTCTTAGCTAAATCATAGGCCACGTTTTGGTCCTTTTTATGTTGAGATGAGTTCAGCTTTCCTTACAACAGCTGTGATCACCCCCAATATTATTGCCTAAGTGTTATAAACATATCAACTTTGCCTGTCTCCTCTGTGCCTTCTTTCATTGTCGGTGTTCACAGATCAGTTACATTTTGAAATACCCAATACTACCAAATGCCAAATCTCAAGTACAGGATTTATATTCAAAACTGCCAAGAAGTTTATGTGCCATCATCATCATAACTATAATTATTTTTAAGAGGGAACATGATGACAGACTTCAGGTCGTAAAAGACTGTTACAAAGAGAAATTGAATTATCTGGTTTACAGGTCCTGGGTAGACAACTGAAAAAAAAAAAAAATAGATCAGACTTTGGTGCAGCAAGAAAAATGTTGTAAAAACCTTTTTAATGGTAAAGATAGAGAAGCACTAGGAGAGATCCTGAGGACTATCTGTCAGTAGACTTCTTGGACTTTGCCAGAGCAGATTGGTTAAACTTATGTATATTGGTTAAACTTAGGTATACCTGCAGACTTAAGTCTGCAGACATTCCATACATAGAAAGGATATTTTTCATGGAATCACAGAATGGCTTGGAAAGGAAGAGACCTTTAAAGATCATATAGTCCATTCTCTTATCATGGGCAGGGCCATTCAGTTTAATGATAACAGCAGTTGTTATTTTAGCACTGACATTAGACCATATCCTGGTATGTTGCTGACTATGTATAGCTGAAGAAAAGAAATAAAAGAACAAACAAACAGCAGAAAAATTTTGCAGTCCATCTAGTAACCTTATTGCTTTTAAACATTGACACTACTTAAATAAAACCAAAGAGTTTCTAATACTTTTTAAAATTGTCCTTATAAATAATGATTCTCAGTGGTGGCTAAAAATGGCAATAGGTTGAAGATTTCTTGAAGACAATTTTTAATTATTTTGTAGGAGCAGCACAGATTTTCTATAAGCTCTATTTAAATTTACCTATATCTGGAAGATGTACCTGGAACTTTTACATAACTTCTTTTCCCCCTTTTATCTTAGTCAAGAAATTACTTCAAGATGAAAGGAGAAATTGCACCTGATATTTCTGAGTTATAGATCCTGTGTGCATTTCTTATTGCAGGCAAAAGAGAGTTCAGAGCTGAATTCCTCAGTATGATTTTAGGAGAAACTTCTCTCCTCACACGGGACAAGCCTTCTTGAAATTTCTGGTTGGTTAGGGGTTTAAAGCACATAACCTAAAAGAAAAGATTAAAATTGCTGGGACTAATCTTGTGGAAGAATACTGAGAAGAGTCTTCAAACAAATACAAAAACAGTTGAAGGGAGGAAGAGGATAAACTGTTTCCCAAGTCCTATCCTTTAAAATGAGTCAAACCCAAAAGGCTTAAAGTGCAGTAAGAAAAAAATTTCTATTGATAAAGAAAGTAGAGCAGAAGGACAATACAGTTATTGGGAAAACTGTGAAGTTCTCTCATTGAATAAGAAATAATAGAAAACAGGATAATTTTTAAAGTGTAATAAAAAAAATAGCATCAGGAATGTTTTAAACATTTTAACCCTTCATTAGGTTAGAAATAGTAGACTAAAATGGCATCTCACAAGTTCTGTCATAACTCTTTTTTATGACTCTGTGACAGATATCTCAGTTTCTTCTGGATTGAATATCATGTAGGCAGATCCTTGTCATTTTTACAATATCAGTTCAGAACAGAAAGGTACTAAAACAGTGTGAACATAGGATAAATGTTCAACCTGTTTTCCTTCTGATGTAGGGTTTAGGAAGTTCTGTGTTGGTTTAGGAAGAGATCTCCTGGCACCTAAATGTGTAGTTCTGGTATTACCTAGACAAGCATTTGTTATGTCAGTATGGATATAATGAATGTGATATGTTTCCTTTTAAACTACACAAATCATCAAAGAACTTATAGATAAGAAAGGGAAATAAGCACACAGAGTATATGATTCATCTGACCTACTTTAGATATCTATTTGAGGAAGTGAATTCTGTCCTTAAATCATCTATTCTCCAAAAGAGTGACTGGGGTAGCTATCTCAAACAAAATGCTCTAAATGAGATTCCCATGCAGTTTTGCTAAGATTATGTAGGTAAGGGTGGTATGAGTATTGTATACGGAAGAAGAAATAACAGTGTTATAGACAGGTCTCATGATAATCTTGATGGACAAATTAACTGTCCTCACAAATGAGGGGTGTATTTCAGGTTTGTAGAGCAGCTTGAGACAGCCTGACTCACAGCTACATCTCTCAGAAACTTCAGTACATTTTAGCACTTTAGTCATGTATTTTATCTTTTTGTCTCATACACACAAATTTCCACAGATATAGCATGACAGATTCTCAGGCTGGATCCAGCTACAATCTAAAAACATTGAGAGGCTGTTCCGCTGTACAGCCACTTCAACCTTATGACTGCAACAGAGGACCTCGAACTGAAAGAAGCAAAAACACAGGAAAATGCAAACATCTTAGAACTGTATAAGCCTCACTGACTTTTTGAGAAGTTTTGTTGATTTGTTGTGATAGTAGATTAGATATACTGCCAAAATTCACGTGCCTTTTCTGTACATGAAATAAAATGGACCTATAAGGAAGGTGAGATTTTATTTATCTTCCAAATAAGGTTTTATTTAATTACTTTCAGCATAGGTGGAATATTTTTTTTTTTAGATTATTAGAAAGGCATCCCAATCAACTTCCCAATCAGAAAGTTTTCCAGTTTTATCCGGCTACAACTAGCACAGTTCTGGAGAAATTAATTATTAATCATAATTTTACCTCCTCTCCACAAAATTGTAAATAAATTATTAAATATATATGTATAGAAAATCCTTCACTAGAGCAATTTGCAAGTAAGATTTTGCAAAGCAGTTTCAGGAAATATAGAGACTGTTGTTCGCTTACTAAGAGCAGACCCAAAATAAAATTGTCTTATAAGCAAATAAATTGTAGACATGAACTTTTAGAATTTTGTTTTAAAGGGAGTTTGAGAAAACACACAAATTTTCTAGATGTTAGTTGGATGAAGTATATTTTGTATTTGGTGCATGCTACATTATGAAATATTTGTTAAAATATACCCATCCACCACTTTTCTAAGTTTTATTTCTTCTAGGTCTTCAGGATTTAGCAGAATTGAATACTCAGTCTCCTGTAAAACTTTAAGAGTGCCTTGCAATTCCTGTAAAAAGATTATAGAATTAGATCAGCAAATCCACTAATAAGAACACTAATAAACACACTAATAAGAACACATAAAAAACCAGATTATGAACACTGAAAAAAAATGTAAATTTTATGCCATCAGCATAGAAAAAAGAAAAAGAAATACTTCCTGCTGTATTAAGTGTATTTAGACTGATGCAAATGTCACTGGAATCAAATAAACTTAAACACATGCATGAAATTTAGCCTGTTTAAAATTGGAGTTTAAAATTGGACTTCAGGGCTGTTTCAGAAGTGAGGTTTAAAATGATAATTAGTTTAAATGTAAAGATGCTCATTAAATAGAGAAAAAAATATCAACAGACTCTACTGCTCCTTGCCCTTTGTAATATAAAAAATAAACTGATTACTATTAAGATTTTACATATGAAATTATATCAGTGACAGTATCCAAGAGAATACACTTATGACCAACATTTTATAGACTAAGAAGTACTGTGTCTTTACAACCAAAAGAGTTTTGATAACAGGATCATCTTCAACATCAACCATTAATTTCCTGTGCCATTCTTATTTCCTCAGGCTAAGCATAGCACAAGTTGACCTGGATGAGGTACTGAACACTCTTTATTTTCTACAGAACATTGCTTATGGCTATGCATTTTTCTTTTACCTTATATAAATTTATGGCTGGATTTAGCTTATACTTAACCTTTTGAAATATATCTCATGACTACCAGATGTTCCCTTTCTGTAATTCCACTTAAGATCAGTGGGCAATTGCATATATTGCAAATACTGAAATTATTCAGTGTGGACTAGATCCTGAAGCTGTTGATATTTTCCTCACCAAAACATAGAATGATTACAGTAATTGTTGCATCGGCTACCTGGGGACTGAACAGAAGGTGGTAGGAAATTTTATTGCCCAAGTATCACATGATTTTTCTTTATGTATTTTTCATAAAGCTTTCAAGAACTTCTGAGCCCATAACTTAAAAATATTACTTATTTGATTAAAGTAAGTCCATTAAAGCCAAGTTAAACATTAATGCTGGAGCTGAATCTGGCAAGGGATGTCGAGACCAAAAAGGCTTCCATAATACATAAAGTATGTCTGTAAGTATATAAACAGCAAAATGATGACCAGGGAAAAATTGGGACCATGGCTGAGTGGGACAGGGGTTCCGGTGACACAAAGTATAGGAAAGGCTTAGGTACCTGCAGCCTTCTTTGCCCCAGTGTTCACCAGTAAGACTGTTCTTTAAAAATCTCGGGCCCCAGAAAAAAGGGGGAAAGTCAAGAGCAAGGAATTCTTAGCGGCTGCTCTAGATTCAATTTAATTACACAATCTAACACAGCTGATAAATCTAAACTTTATTCTATATAACATATATCACAAATAGTAGAAGTATTTAAAGGCAATGTACCAGAAACAAACTTTAATAGTCAGTGATCCTGATATTTTAAATTGTGCAGAAATCTTATGATTGACATGATAAAGGTCCTAGGTTTTTTGTGTAACAGAGTGACTTTATCACAACAAATATGTGAGTTGTAAATAATTAACGTGCTACTATATTTATGTCAAAACATTGAAGCAAAACACATGGCTTCACTAAAACTTTTCAAGAATTACTTATAATATAGATCTTTGAAATACACTCTATATTCTATGAGAAGTGACAATAATTAAATACTTAGCTATTTATGACTTTTTTTTTTAAAAAAAAAGTAAATTCTCAACTAAAATTCCACATTTATAATGTACCTTCAATTTCTGGGGAAATAAATGGTTTCCATGACATCATGAAATGAAAACATCAGAGTTACATGTCACATTAAATTTTAGTAGTTGACTCTTCATTGAAATATATGTTTACTAACATATAAATATTTTATAAATAATTGTTCCAGATTTCAAATTTTTATCCAAGTCACAATTTAAAACACATTTGTCTGATAGTATGGAAATATTGATTGTACAATAGTTACAATCCATCTCAGATCCATTTTGACTCAGATAAGCTGTAGTTCTGGAGTCCAAAATAACTTTAGAGTTTGACTATTCTCCTACACCTTTCCTTTGCTTTACATTGCCTGGGATAGTTGTGTCCAAGACACTTGCTAGAGGGTGAGAGAGCCCTTAGCAACACAGGCTGAACCTTTCAATGACACTCGATCTTGTGGCTCCTGATCAGCCTGCGGTATGTTTTTCTGTTTAGCAGTACACTCATTTGGAACTCCTCTAATTGGGAATGAGTTGAGCTTCTGGTTGCTGCAGTGAATAATATGTGAAAGTAATTCAGGTAACACACACCCACTTATCAGACTTTATGGTAATCTTGAAAACTGTCTGGACCAAGGAACCTTGAGCATCCATCTGCACTTTAGCTGGGACAGAGTTATGTTTCTAACACACATGACATTTCAGAAATTTCAACACATATTCTAGATGTACTTCTAAGAATTCTGCATTGCTTTTAGTTTGGACCCAGCTCTGAGCCTTGACGAACCCCACTTGTAACTTGCCTCCAGATTTAGTAATGTGATCAAAATTTAGTATTTATTATTTAGCATTTAGTAATATGATCAAAAACAACAATGAAAAAAATCCTTTCATAGATCTTAATTTATTCATTATGCATATGTGTCCTGTAGGAAAAAAGAAAGAGGTTGTTGTAGAGTGCCACTAAAGCACCCTGTGTTCCGCATAAGTGATGAGTGCTGTCAGCCAGTAAACCCTGCCTGACCATGTTTGAACAAATAAATATTGAACTGTTCTATGGAAACCAATTCCTTCTACAGGAAAAGTTCAGCACAGTCATTTTGTAGCTCCCTAGCAACTGTGAACTTTCCTGGAAAATAGAGCAGGATTTGGAGAATCTCAAGAGAAAAAGACAGTTGAGCACAGGTTTGCCACACTATCTATAGTAAAGGAAAGCCTGGTAGAGCAGTAGTAAACTATTAAGTAACTAGATTGAAAGGAAGAGTACCCTTCAAACCTGTTAATGAGAGGAATTTTAGTTATTAAAAATTCCAGTTCCCAAAAGGACAGCTTACCTCTTGAATGCTCTTGTTCCACAGTTTCTGCTGTCTTACATGACCCATATTAAAACTGAAGTAAGAGCACTATGTCTTAGCAACCATAGGAAGACATCCAAAATAAATGAGACGGATATTGAGTTTTCTAATCCAGAATTGTAAGCAACTTAATTATTTTTTAAAGAAAAAAGGTGGATTAAAATTTGGACATGAGCCAGAAATCTGTGTTAGTAGCCTAGAAGACCAATCATATCTTGGGATGCATCAAAAGAAGCATGACTAGAAGGTCAAGGGAGGTGATTCTGCCCCTTTACTCTGCTATCATGAGAATCCACATGAAGTACAGTGTGCGGTTCCAGAGTCCTCAACACAGTAAGAACATGGACCTGTTGGAGCAGGTCCAGAGGAGTGCCACAAAAATGCTTAGATGGACAGAACACCTCTCCTGTGAAAAAAGGCTGAGAAAGTTGGAATTGTTCAATGTGGAGAAGAGAAGGATACAGGGAAAGTTATTGCAGCCTTTCAGTAGTTAAAGGGGTCTTGTTAGAAAGATGGGGATGAACTTTTTAGCAGGGATTGTAGCGATAGGACAGAAGTAATGTTTTTAAAGTAAAAGAGGGTAGATGTCAGACTAGATATAAAGAAGATTTTTTTTTTTTTTTTACAATAAGGATGATGAAAAACTGGAAAAAGTTGCCCAGAGACGTGGTAGATGCCCCATCCTTGGAAAAAATGTAGATGAGTTTGGATGGGGCTCTGAATGACTTAGTTGAAGATGTGCCTGCTTATTGCTGGTGGGTTGGCCCAGATGACCTGTAATGGTCTCTTCTAAACCAAATTATTCTGTGATTCAATAACTTCAAGAGCTTGGATTTACTTTCACATAGCTTTCCCAGGCCTTTCTCAAGTTCTGATGTTGTCCGCTCCTCTTACCCATCTGGACCCAGTGTCCTAGCTAGTCTAAAAGTAACTCCAAGGTGTCAGCTTCTAAATTACAATCTATGCATTAATTTTTCTATTCTCTAAATAAATTCATCCTCAATTACCTTGACTATTCTTATGTGGGTTTTTTGACTTTGTGCATGCTATTAAAGCATACTTATACTTCAATAAGCAATCTGTAAAAAATATGTAATTGGATTCTCTATGTGTTGTCTCTCATTAACTCTGTCTTAAGTGTACTCTGTTGACAAATTTGGTTGTTTTTAAAAAAATTATTCTGACAGTCAACCTTGCAAATTCATCTTGAGATCTGCAAGTCAAATTCTGACACTATTTAAATCTTACGTGTGGAGCTTTGTTAATGATTTCTTGGTTATTTGTGAGCTTTATAGGCACTAGAGTGTGTTACTAGAAAGAATAAAACAGTCAATATCCAATCAGTACAATAAGTATATAAATAACTAAATGTAAATCATTCTAGCTACATGTAGCAATGTAACATTTAAATGTAAGAGAGTTGTAATTTTAAATACATTATTTCAGACTGAAAATGTAGATATTTGTTCATGTTCACTGTGAAATCAACAATTTTGATGTGACTGCTTGTAACGCTATGACATCTAAGTATTAAAATACCCTGTGATATTACAGAAAAACGCTGATTTTTTTTCAGTAACTTTTTGAAAGACCTATGTGCCTGGGCATGGGATTAATAGGAAAAAGTTACTTTATTTTATCTGTTATAAAAATTATGTACATAATGTGACAAAAGAGGAAGGCAGAGAATCAGAGAGACAGTATTTTAACTCCAGATTTGAGCTTATTTCTGTGTTCTAAAGTGCCAGCTGCTGCTGGCAAGCTCTAAGTAATCATCAATCCTCCTTGAGTCCTCAGTACAGCTGGGTCTGAACCAACCCCAAGCACGACTCAAAACAGCATGAGGGTTGTGTTGCCTTAGCTGTTTCCCACGGGGACTCCTCTGGCTGCTTATGACTGGATAGAGCTCTGTATATTTTTGTCCGTCCTCCTTCTCTTGTTTGATGCTGGCATGTCCCTGACATGCCTCACACCTTACAGATTGTCTGGAAGGGCATTTGTCAAACAAAATTTTCTATTGTTTTATTCTCTTTCATTTCTGTGTTACATTGTTAGTAAATTCAAATTTTTAATTAACATGGTCATGTATTTTTAATTAAGATATATATTGGTTCAGTGTGTTTCCTTCTACACCATATACCCAAGTAGACAAACAAGCTAATGAACAGCATATATGTTCTTAGCATCTCTGAGGCATTTGGAGGCAGAATCTAATGTTATAATTTCATTTATTCATACAGTTTCCTCTGACCTTTTGTTGTGATTCATAATACCATATGAACTATGAATTAATACTTTAGTCCTTTTACATTTGTTACATTCATTCCACTGGAGTCAGTTGTCAGATGAGATTTTCATTACAGTTTTTTTGTTATATTAAACAGTTCTATTGCATGCATGCATAAAGTGCTTTGGGGGGAATCTTAAACATTAAGCTGTTTTCTTTTCTATTAGCATTTGAGATATTTACATTTTTTTTAATACTATATTGTTATCTGGTTCATTTTCTTTTTATAAAATGTCCTTTTATTAAGTCTTTTGCCATGAATAAACTTCTTTGGGAATTTTGATTTTCTCCGGTGGAGATGAATAGTAGATATTTTAAATTTCTCATTTTTCTTGCCCCTTCAATTTAATGTTAATCCTTTGAGATGTAGATCAAAAATACTTTTTTTTTGCCTACTGTCCAGAGAAGAGAATTTAAATGTATAGTCACTTACTTTTTCATGGTTTAAAACCTATATTTACATTGTACCTGCTTGGATTTCACATGCTCTGCGATGTCAAAATAAACTAGATTGGCAGTACTCAAGAGTAGAAATCATAATTTCTTCTCATTCATCACCTTTCCTCCTTTTTCCCTAAAGTGAACTTAAGTAAAACGAAAGCTCTCTTTGGATTAAAATCAGGTTGCATTGAAATTACTAACAAAACTGTTGTTAATTTCAGTGGAGTCAGAATTTTATTTTTGTTTCTTGTCCTTGTTTTTATATTATTACAAAAAGGGCCTATTTCAAAGGCGGGAGAAATCAGTGTAAAGATTCCTGATGACACCATTTGCCTCACAAAGTTCAGTACTGTTTTATGGATGCAATTTAATGTTTTCCTTAGGTGTTTTCCTTAGATGTCAGCCTAGGGAATGTATGGAAGAGGCAACCTATCTTCATTCACAATGAAGTTGCATGCTTAGCCTTAGGTTTATGAGGTTGTTTGTACTTTAAATATGAACTGGCAGCAAGCGAAATGCAATCACATGCTTAAGAATCTGGTAGCTGTTGAACAATATTCCCTATCTCTCTTTTTAGGGGAAGAAAATTATACTGTAGTCAATTAAAAGGACAGTTGTGATATTTTTAATAGAACGAATATAAGTACCCACACTGGATTTGGATAGACAGATGAAAATTAACACCCTGCCTCTTAGAAAAGTATCACTGGGCTTTTAACAACCAGAAGTTGTCACAAGCTGGCTTTTATGTGTTCTCTGAAATCAAAGGGAGTCTGGCTTTGATAGCACACTAATTTTGCATAACACTGGACTTAACATTGTATGTTTATTTAAAAATATCTTCAACTGTAATTTTAAGAGAAGTGGGGTTAAAAAATTGTTGTATCTCTTGCAGTCCTCCCAGGTATTTCACTGAAATTACATCTACATGAATATTGGAACTACCTTTTAACTAGTACTACAAATCAAATTAGTGTTACTAATGTTCCAACTGATATGCATTTGTAGTTCTTTGACTCTTTCCTAGGTGTATTTTTTCTTGGTTGGTTAGTTGTTTGGGTTTTCATATAATCACTAGATATAGTAATTCAATCCGTAAGTAGTTCAACTCCCTAGATACAAATGCCTCTCCTCCCTAGGAAAATGATATTTTTTTTAAGTAAACTTCAGAAAAATTCCACCTATTTCTGTCTTTAAAATCCTGGGAGCTTTGCACCCACAGGGATTTCCTGTGGAACTACAAAATATATTCAATATACTGAAGCTGTGAAATACTCTTCAATAACTGGAAGTTATTACAATTTAATTTTCTTAAAAATTTCTCAAATATGAATGTGCTGTATCACTAGCATAAGAAAGAAATGCTTGTGACAGGAACTCCATGAATTTTCCAAAATAGAAACTGGATGAATTCTTCATTAGTGGAGTCTGATGATTATGCATTGTTAAGGCAGCAGAGAGGTTGCATAGATAAACAATAAATAGAGCAGATGACATTTTAGCTGTTCAACTGGCTCAAGAAGATTGCTCACTTGTGTCCATTGTGCTGGGTGGGATCTTGATGCCATGTTGCAAGAGGTAAGTGGTGGTAGCACTCTACAGTGGAGACAGAAAACGATACATGATTTGATAGGAATGGTTGGACTCGATGATCCAGTGGGTCTTTTCCAGCCTAGAGATTCTGTGATGCTATGATTCAATCACTGAATTTTACAGATGCATTATTGGCTGGTGACACAGAAACAATGGGTAGCATTTCCAAAAAGTCTGACAAGCACAGATGCTGAAGTGGAAATTCTTCATAAGGTGTATTTGAGAGGTGGAATTACACAGCGCATTTTCCTTTGCTCACAGGCACTTGGAGAAGTGCTTCAACACTGCCTCAGCTTTTCTCCATTTCCTTCTGATTCTTTATTCAGTTGTGGGTTGGTTTTCTTTTTGTTTGTTTTTGGTTCTTTTTCTTTTGTTATTCTTTCGTTATTCTTTCCTCTTGTTCTCCTCAAGTGGATAATTTGTTTTGCAGTACCACAAAATGAACTGCCAAAACTGTTGTAACAGAAGCCCATGGCTGGGTTTTTTTTCTGATTTCAGAACCAAAAGAATGATTTGGGCCAGTTCTGCTTGATTTTTAATTGAGACTTATTGCACTGATCAGGGACTGGAGAAGAAAGTTGATTGAATGACTCAAGAAATATTGAAAATTGTTTAATTAGAATCTTTGAGTGAGTTCTTTAAAGTTCCTAAATATGGCTAATGCCTATAACCAGATTCTTCCATTTGCATTAATATACTCAAAATGGATACTGTCCAGAAAAGTTAAATAAAGGTGGGTACAAAAACTGAATAAAAGACTATATTTTTTCTTATGATACCTGTTTCTATTGGTTAAAACTAAACATGACACTGATACACTTATGAGATAAACTCACAGTATTCCTACTGAATGCAAATGGATGCACACACTTGATTAAGAATGGACAAAAATCCTGGTAAGATCAAAGCCTTATATACCAGCCCCTCCTTTTCCTTTATGTTATTATGAGCAAGTTTTAACATTTTTTTGCTAAAAACTGACCAAGGTGTCTTTTGATGCTAAATATTCCAGTGTAATGTAAAAGATGAGTTTCTTTCTCCATCAGGTAAAATTAGTAAATAGCTATTTTATATATTCTTAAAAAATTTATATAGCAGCCTTCCCCCCCTGCCCCTCCTTTCCCACAGCTTGTGAACACTGAGTATGGAGAAAAGCTGCACTACAGAGCTGTTAAGATGAGGAGGAAGAACATGCATTTCACAGGCTTCAGGGTTAATTAAGGTAAGCAGAATGTAATTACCTTCTTCAAATTTGGCCAAGAGAACATTATGAGAAATGCCATAAAATTTTTAATAGCCAGTTATGTTAAGGACCTTGTTTTTATGTTTAATTTGAAAGATGACATCCCTAGCAACAGAGTTCCATCTAACATGATACCTGGGCAGTACTAATACAGGGGAAAAATGTCACCTACTGTAACACTAACATTATCTCCTTAAATACTTCAGAGGTCCATAGAGGTCTTTCTTCCATCTGTGTGCAGACAAGACTGACCTCATTTAATTTTGAGGTTCTTCTGTGCTTACAATTTAAACCTGTTTTTCTGAAACGCTATGGATGATTACATTATCTCTCTCTCTCAGCCAGCACTCTGAAATGGAGCAGCACTCTAGAAACTAACCCTTTTCAGGACAATCTACAGTCTGATTAGCACGTCAGTTCAGGGCCAAGGGGTCCAAGAGTACCTCTTTAGTAACTCTCTCCTGTAAACACAGATAGCAGAGTAGAAGAGGGTGTAGATTGTCGTTGGTGTTAAGGCTTCACTCACTCTGAAGGAGTGACTGAAGGTAGAAGGTGGCAAGGCTATAACGTTATAGGAAATTGATGGATTTTTGGCTCTACATCGTAAATATTGGCAAGAGTAAACATGTTGCCTGGAAAGCAGTATACTTTGCAGCACCATTGAGCCCACTCAAATCTTTTTGAGTCTGCCTCTCTCTCACTATCTAGTGCTCAGTATGTTTTAAGTTTTAAAGTTAAGCCACAACTTCAGCTATCTGCTTGCAGCTCTCTCTAAGAGTATACAGGCAACCCCAAATATACAAAATACTTTTCTTGGAGCTAGTCAGAAATTTTCAGTTGAAATCTTATTTAAACAGCAAGGTTTTTTTTTTTTAAAAAAAAAAAAAGTAAAAATCCTTTTTAGTAGTGCTATGTCGATTATTATAAGAAGTTAAATTAAAATTTGTCTCTAGTGTTTTTCCTGAAAATATTAAGCCAGTATTACCCCAATAGTTATAGAAAGGTTCCAGCTTGTTCTTTCTCCAAAGAGAAAACAGTAATCATCCTCTGAACTGTGTCAATAATGGTTTTGTTACAAAAAAATTGTGCAACATTTGAAGACATAATTGAATGCTGTTTTCAGTACTGTCTGACATAAAGGTCATGGGCTGTGTAGTAAGATTTCTTTCTTACCTTCCTGCTCCTTCTTTCCTGTTCCTTTGCTTATAGCTAGGCCTGCCCTTTTTCTCTACTCTTCCTTATGAATCTTATTCTTCCTAAACCATCAACGGGGTTACTCCTGCAATAGTGCTGTTTTACTTAAAGGCCTAGGCATTGATCTGAAAAATCCTTACTCATATGGGCAGGTTTACTCACATGAGAATATCTACTGAGGTCAATGTCATCTTTTTTGTGACAATAATTTTACAGAGGTATTTGTATTTACAAAATGAATATTCAAATTAGCAACAGACTTGCATTCTATATTAATTGTGTTTCTCTGTCAAACTCTTTTATTATCCTTTCAGACCACAAAACTTTAGTGCCATTTCCCAGGAGAAAGCCTTCAGCAAAGCAAAGGCATTTCAGAACACTGCTAGGTACAGAATACAAGAATTACAAAACTGTCATAGATGTCAGAGTGTATTGTAATCAGCAGCACAGTAGCTGTGCCTGGAAACCAGCCATTTATTCTAAGGAATTCTTTATGGTCTGGTAAATGAATTAAATTTAAATGGAATTGTAATGACATTTTCTACCAAATAATATTTTAATGATTCACGATTCCGCCAGTTTCATGGAATTTCCTTGCCCTCCCTCCCCAAGTACCCCTTTATCTTTCTGCCCTTTCCTTTATTGTCAGACTTTTATTTTACCATACATAGCCAAGACATCTTCTCTTTTTCTATTATACATACACACTTACCTTCATACTCCTTTATAATACCAGCACTCTGAATTTAATGTGCCAGTTTTGCACCAGTGTGACTTCATTGATCACAGTGGAGTTTCCACAAGCTTAGATGACTATACAGAAGATCAGAGGGAAACTCAGAAATTATGCAGTTATTTAATGAGAGTTTTCTGCTGTATGAAAGCTAAAGCTCCTTAAATAAGACAACCCTTTCTATACACAGCAAGGAAACAAAGCCAGACAACAGAAAAAATCAGTGGGTAAAAAAAGAAAAGAAAATATTTCTGAAAGTGAATAATTAAACAAACAGAACCTAAACAATATTAAAAATTTCTGTATTTCTCTATGGAGAAATAAAAGAACATACAGAAGGCAAAACTTTTACAAAAAATGTTTAATATTTAACCATTAAGCAGTATATAGTGTAATGCACATTATATGTGCAGCTATAAATAGTTAGCAATGTTTACAGAGTAATTGCCATGCTGTGACAGGCTGTATTGTTTACCTCTCTCTCTACCTCCCTCTTTCCTTCTGTCTCCTTTACCCAAACCTACTCCTGTTCATTCTGTTACATGCCTTAAACTTGCATCCATCTTTTCTGTTGCTTTTGACACTTTCTGTAGTCAAGTAGTGATAAGCACAGGTAATATATTATTTATTTATTGAACATTGTGCACACTGGGAGGCAAATTAGTATTCTGTCCCTATCACTCACTGCTATACACTGCACACAGATGGAGTATGTTACCACATTAGACCAGTTAAGAGGCTTTAAATTAGATTTGTGACTTGAAAGTTTGAATAAGAAAACTAATAGAACACAAAATGAAGCAGAGGGAAAATTAGATTAATTATCTACAACATTTGGAGCGAACTGTTGCTGATGCACTGTGTTGTAGCAGGCTATTTTTGTAGTACAAACGTGCCTTAATTTTGCCTTCACTAAGCTACTTGACTGTTTGTGAAAACACACTTATTTACTGTTTTTAATATCCTAGAGTTATTTTTTAAACTAAAAAGAGATACTTTAAATGTGCTGCATCATTTCCCCCTCTCTCGTTATCCTTTACAACAGAGGTTCTGCAAAGGGATCTGAACAGGCTGGACCGCTTGGCTGAGACCAATGGCATGAGGTTTAACAAGGCCAAATGCAGAGTCCTGTAATTGGGGCACAACAACCCTGTGCAGCTGCAGACTAGGAGAAGCCTGTCTAGAAAGCTGCCAGGAGGAGAAGGACTTGGGGGTGTTGGTTGACAGTGACTGAACATGAGCCAGCAGTGTGCCCAGGTGGCCAAGAAGGCCAATGGCATCTTGGCCTGTATCAGAAACGGGGTGACCAGCAGGTCCAGGGAGGTTATTCTCCCTCTGTACTCAGCACTGGTGAGACCGCACCTCGAGTACTGTGTTCAGTTCTGGGCCCCTCACCACAAGAAGGATGTTGAGGCTCTGGAGCGAGTCCAGAGAAAAGCAATGAAGCTGGTGAAGGGGCTGGAGACCAAATCTTACGAGAGGCGGCCGAAGGAACTGGAGTTGTTTAGCCTTGAGAAGAGGAGGCTGAGAAGAGACTTTAATTCTCTCTGCAACTACCTGAAAGGAGGTTGTGGAGAGGAGGGAGCTGGCCTCTTCTTCTAAGTGGTAGGACAAGTGGGAATGGCCTCAAGCTATGCCAGGGGAGGTTCAGACTGGATATCAAAAATAAAAATTCACAGAAAGCATCACTGGGCACTGGAAAAGGCTGTCCAGGTACGTGGTTGAGTCATCTTCCCTGAAAACTTTTAAGAGATGGGTAGGTGAGGTGCTCAGGGACATAGTTTAGTGGCAGATAGGAATGATTAGACTCGATGATCCAAGAGGTCTTTTCCAACCTAGTGATTCTATGATTTTACACGTTACAGCCTCATTTATATAAATGTATGTCTTTGATCATTTATAAATACAGCAATCCAAAGATGCAGACAGCTGTCCTTTTCATTTAAATATTTTTAGTAAAAGAAATATTTTGTTAAGAACAAATATGTTTTTGGAATTCCTGACAAAGAATCTCAAATGTGTTTCAATCTTATGCCTGATTGTGTACATACGTGTGGGTGTTGCCAGTGTAAGCGTGCATATATGACTACACAAAGAAAGAGATTTTCTCTCATTTTCCTCTGTGCATAAGCTCTCTTTCAGTTTTTGGATACGGCATTTAAAAAATGCATCAAGGATATATAGTACTTCTTAGGTGTATTCTTTTTGCATAAATATAGGAATTAGATACTATTCATTTAACTTCCTAAAAGTCCAAGCACTGTAGAAAGTATTTTTCTGATCCAAAACATAGAAGAAATAAATTATCCACAGAAAATGTAAAAAATAGGGTTTTACAATTGATGGAGACTGTTCATGTAAAGAAAAAAACATGTACAGATATGGAAGAATATATAGTAAATAAGTAAAGGCAAAATATGTAAAATGCATTTGGGTAAAGCTATAGATTGTTGGAAAGTTTTTTGATGTTTCTACGTGTTTTTATTAAGTATAGCATTCTCACTTAATAAAGAATATAGGAGCAAGTAAAAGAAAGAGTAGTGACATAAGAATGTAGGGTCCCTGAACTCAATCTTATTTTCAGATGAATTGCCTCAGTCTACCTGAATTGCGTAAATTACTGAGAAATAAGTTTAGGAATTAAATGAGAGCTTAGTCTTTGCTGAGGTGATGGTAAAGAAGACTTGTAAATGTGTAGTTTGGCTACTGTGTATGTTACTCTTTGACATTTTTTTCCTGAATGAATATGAGAGAGTTTGTCATATGGGTGAGAGGGAAAAACGGAACAGGGGAAGAAAAACATGCTGCTTTTGCATTGTGTGTACAGTTCCCTGTTCAAAAGCTGCATCGATGCATTCACAGAATAAAGAATTTTGTCTTACATTGTAATATGACACAAAATTAACAACTTTACATTAAAAATACTCACCTATTTTTTCTCTAATTAAGCATTAAGATTCAAATTTATATTTCCATGTTTAATTTCTACAGTCCCTGTGGTGCTTGCAATTCACAGAATCATAGAATAACCAGGTTGGAAGAGACCCACCGGATCATTGAGGCCAACCATTCCTATCAAGCACTAAACCATGCCCCTTAGCACCTCATCCACCCCTGCCTTAAACACCTCCAGGTGAATCAAACACCTCCCTGGGCAGCCTGTTCCAGTGCCCAGTGACCCTTTCTGTGAAATATTTTTTCCTAATGTCCAGAGCAAGTCCAGAGAAGGGCAACAAAGCTGGTGAAGGGGCTGGAGAACAAATCTTATGCGGAGCCTCTTATGGCCTCAAGCTCTGCCAGGGGAGATTTAGGCTTGAGATTAGGAAGAAATTCTTCACAGAGAGGGTGGTTAGGCATTGGAACGGTCTGCCCAGGGAGGTGGTTGAGTCACCATCCCTGGAGGTGTTTAAGGTTAGGGTAGATGAGGTGCTTAGGAGCATGATTTAGGGATTGGTGGGAATGGTTGGACTCTACGATCCAGTGGGTCTCTTCCAACCTGGTCATTCTGTGATTCTGTGATTCTGTGATTCTGTGAAAACAACAATAACAAGAATAATAAAACACTCAGAACAAAAAAAAAAAATACCTATCAGATTTTATATTGAATATTAGATTTATTGTGAAGAGTATTAAAAATGTCATGAAGTTAAGTATTTTTTAAAAGACAGAACAGGAACACTCAAATCTAACAACATTCAAAGAATTTTCCAGAAATTTCTGCAAGCTGATTAAAATATATGGTTTTAAACAGGAACAATGGAAATTTACCAAAGATTTGAAAACAACTGAAATGTAGTATTGGTGCTTTAAGAGGTTATGCAAGGGGAAAGTAAAGAACAGCCAAGTTGATATCAATTCCAGTCAGTTATCAAAAAGCTGACTTGGATGCAATCAGTAAATTATTAAATATTAGTCACATTCAAAATTAATGTCAGCCAATGGGTTTTAATGGAAAATAAGCCATGTTATATAAATTGTTCAGTGTTTTTTATGAGATTAAAAACTTTGTTGATAAAGGTCAGTTTACTGTATAAAATATTCAGATTTCTGTAGGGTTCTTGGCTTCAGGTCATCTTACTTTCTGGTTTTTAAAAAGATCTATTTTAAAAGGAATATATCCTTATATAATGTACATAAAATTGTCTCTAGTACTGTGTAGAAATAAGAAGCTCTGGATGAGAAATGATTAGTCATTATGGATGGATGTTCATTATTTCATACATGAATTTATCCCAGGCTGAAGATATTCACTGTCTATACTGGTAGTTTAGAAGAAAATATAAGTGAGTGGTGAAAAAAGATTACTGCAAATTCCAGAATTGTTGAAGTGGCAATTAATAACTAAAGAGGTTTATTAGAATGAAGTACATTTTAACACTTTACTTTTAAACATGAAGGGGTAAAAAATTGTGTTAGAATAAACATTAGACCACACCAGTAACATTTAAGTTGATCTAACAATTATATGCTTACCCAAATTGCATTCTCCTTGGATTTTGAAAATTGTCAGAGGTCTGCTTTCTCCTTTACCTGTACACTGGAAAGTAAGGATGATTTCTTCCCTTGCTGCTTCCAAGAAGAAAAAGGCAGGAAGAATATATAGTACAGGGTACAGCTGCCAAGTATGAGACATGCCCTTTACTCTTCTGTTACATTTGCTACCTATAGCACTGCCCTCCCTGCTGTCAGTGGCTACATTAACATGATTTGCCCAAGGTTTTAACTCTAATCCTTATTTCCAGTTTGTCCTCTCCCTTTGTATCTCCCTCTTCCATCCTCATGGGCGCCAAAATCTCCATTTTGACTTCATACTGAGAAATCTTGAGTCAATATTGCTCCAAAAGATAACCTCCAGAATTTGACTATTAGTTGACTACTATGACAAGTTCTGTTGCTTGGACTTTAGAAAATATATTGACAGTTTTAGAAGCATTTGAAAATAATTACTGGAATTAAGAAGGCCGGGGAAAATGCCTCATGTGGAGAAGCTGCAAAAGCTCCATGTACTGAATTTCTTCAAGGACATGACTGCATGACAATCTGCAAATGCCTAATCGAGACACTTTGTGGCATTAAACATAATGAGATGCAGTGGTTTGAAGACAAAGTTAGGTAAATTAGACTAGATACAAAGGTCATTTTAGAGAGATCTTAACAGAACATTTTCCCTAGGAAAGCAGTGTGTTATCTGTTGCTTTAAGTTTCAAAATTAAACTATAAAAACCCCAAAAAAACCACTTCAAACAGAAGTTAGAAACACAGTCACTAAGTGTGTTTCTCTCATCTATATTACATAAAATAAATCACTCTCTTTGGTGTTAAAAAATTAACAGTTTTGGGGGTTTTTCTTGGTTGGTTTTTTTTTTTTTTTATAGAGAACTTCTGATCTCTTCTGTAAACCTGGAACATTTTAGCTAATGGTTTAGGAGCATTGAGACAGGCACTTGACAAAGTAGCTAAACACCTACAATGCATTTTCCATGGACTTTGGCGACTCAGTTGAAATTTTCCCGAAATATGTTGCTGAACTAATGTGGGTACCTACTTAGGCTGAAGAAGTGTTCCTAGGTGTAACATAGTGTCCTTGGCTGAGCTTAGTGTTTACACGCTTATATCCTGCATACGGCCAGGACATACATAAACCAGACTTCTTTGACAAATGACTGCTACATATGTATCATAGCTCTAACACCCGCAGTATATCCATACAGCTGGCCACTCTGGAATATTTAATTACCTGTGAAGATTTCAGATAATTATATGAGTTTTCTTGGCTCTGGATTATACTATGTTGGGTTATTGATGCAGTCTTTATGATCTGTAATGTAGCATTTCATCCCAGAACCGGTTCCCACAGCATTTGTTCCTTAACTTCTGGCTAGATACAAGAAGCAAAACTCCACTACATTACAAAAATTGTTTGTATTATTTAATCACTGAATGGGCATGGTATGGCATGGATTAAAATATATTGAAGCAGGTTATTCTGAGACGTGATCTTGTGCCTCCCTCACCAAGTTACTGTGTTACAGAAGCAGACATGCTGAAGGGCACATCTCAACCTGTTACCTGATCTGCCATCTGACCCAGGTGAGAAGTTGGGGTACGGTTTAAAAAAAATCACATGCACATCTGTGATCTGGTGGAAACCCACCAACTACGTGGACACCTGCTATCTTCTGAGACCCACAGGACAAATAAATAGGAAGGTGATGACTGTCTTACATCTCTTCTATCTCTCTTACAAACTATCTTTCTTTTCTCTCATTCTTTCTCTCCTCATTCTCTTTTCTTTTTTTCCCTTGTGACAAGTGTGGTTGCAGCAAGCTGTAACGGGCATTTTTGATGTTAAGTTTTGACTCTGGCAACATCAGGCTCCTTTTATGTTTTAGTGGATTGTTATACACTGTTACCAACATTTTCGAAGTTTCATATTGTTGTGGTAACCATGGCCTCTAAGGTTTCTTGCTGGTGATCTATCAGGTTATCAAGTGTATCCAGTGTTTCAGGGCATGCACTTTTTATGGTAAAATACTGCTTACACTCTCCTCCTGGATTATTTGTGTCATTCTGATGCTGTGCCAGTGATTCCAAAGAGCTTACTTTAAGTGGGATGCAACAATCACACAGAGGAAACTTCTTTTTTCTTATTTTCCTCAGGAAAAAAAAATGCAGATCAGAAGCTATTGGCAAACTCTTCTTCAGAGTGCATGGAGTCTCACTTATCACCTGGGACAGAAATAATAAACTACTATTTCTGTGTTTTATCCATGGGTTCCATAGCAGTCCTTTCAGCATCATTTGGAATTGGCAAATCTGCTGGCCCCATTTATTCACTAATTTAATGTATGCTTTTAGTTAAGCTATTCCATCTATGTAATAGAGCTGCATGTCATCTCTGAAGTGAGAAAAAAATAATTACTGGCATTACATATAGACCTGATTTTAAGGTTTCAGAAACTATGTTGAGAAGTGTACAAGAATTTGAACTTCTAAATAGAGAACTTCAAGCTACTTTCTTCCATTTTAACAATCACAACTATTTTTTATTATTATCAATACACTACCATATGTACACTTGAAATATGTTTTGAGAAGGGTTTATTTTGTACTAAGAGATCAGCTAGAGCTCATGCATAATTCCTCCTATTTGCCAGGTTTACTTTTTTCAAGATGTGAAAGGCCATTACATCTATTCATTGTGCTTCTGCTCAAAATACTCATTAGATAATACATTTATAAGTATTTTTCAATCTGAGATTAACCATAAACATGCTTTGTTTTACCTATATTTTTCAGTTATTCATGGAGATACCTTACCACAAAAATAAATATATGTGTATCACCAGAATTTCAGAATATGTATACGATTCAAGAAAAGAACTACACCTATAATTCCACTGAAAAGCACTGTTAAATAAGTGATAGAAGCTATGTTACGCATAATGATGGGGGAAATCTCTGCTAAAAAAAGTTAGGCCATGCTTCTAGTGCTCAGGGTTTATTATTGCTCATTTTTATCACTTGCTTTAAAGTGATTTTTTTTAAAAAAATTGCTTGAAGTTATGTAGTGAATAGGGCTACACCTGGCTGGTGACCAGTCACTAGTGGTGTTCCTCAGGGTTCAATTCTAGGGCCAGTTCTGTTCAATATATTTATCAATGATCATCACCAAGGTGGGTGGTGCTATTGGCTCTCTTGAAGGATGGCAGGCCTTGCAGAGACATCTAGATACATTAGAGCATTAGGCAATGATTAATAGCATGAAATTTAATGAGCTGAAATGTCTGATTCTGCATTTAGGATGAAGTAACAGTGGACACAATATGAAGGGGGAGAGGAGTAGCGGGAGAGTGACCCTGTGGAAAAGGATCTGTGGGTGCTGCTCAACAGCAAGCTCAATACGAGTCATCAGTGTGCCCTGGCAGTCGAGGGCAAACTGCCTCCTGGGGTGTATTAAACACAGTATAGCCATGCAGTCAAAAAAAATCCACTGTATTCAATTTTGGTGTGGCCTTACTTGTAAAACTATGTGTAGTTTTGGGCCCCACAATTTAGGAAGGATGTGAAAGTACTTGAATTCTTCCAGAGGAGGGAACAAAGATTGTGAAAGGACTGGAAGGTATGTACTATAAGAAGCAGCCAAAGATTTTGGGCTTGTCTAATTTAGAGAAAAGGAAGGTGTGGGGCAACCATGTTGCTCTTTACATCTTCCTGAGGAGCAGAAGTGAAGAAGGAGGTGCAGACCACTTCTTCCTGGCTTCAGTTTAAGTATCATAGAATCATAGAATAACCAGGTTGGAAGAGACCCACCGGATCATCGAGTCCAAACACTCCTATCAAACACTAAACCATGCCCCTTAGCACCTTGTCCACCCATGCCTTAAACACCTCCAGGGAAGGTGAATCAACCACCTCCCTGGGCAGCCTGTTCCAGTGCCCAATGACCCTTTCCGTGAAAAATTTTTTCCTGATGTCCAGCCTAAATCTCCCCTGGCAGAGCATGTGGCCATAAATGCATGGGAATGGCTCAAAGCTGGACCAGGGGTTGGATTAGACATTTTAAAGGAGTTCTTTACTGAGGCAGTGGTCAAACATTGGAATAGGCTTCCTAGAGAGACTCTCAATGACCTTAGCCTGTCAGCGTTATAAGAGGTATTTGGGAAACATGTCTTACAATACGCTCTAACTTTTGGCCAGCCCTGAATTGGGCAGACAGTTGGACTAGATGAAATACACTGAGTTTCCAACTGAAATACACTATAGTTTTTTTTTCTTAGTTTTTCTTTTCTTTTCCTTACCTTTCTTTTCTATTCTAAAGTATTAAAAAATGTTAGTAGTTCAAGAATAAAGAATGCAATTTTTTTCAGATGAGAGTCAAAAATAAACTTAGGTCATTCTGTAATTACTTTCCTCTGGGACTGTTTACTTCACTCTTACTAAAAGTCATTTTACTGGATATGCATATTTTAGAAGTGAATAAATAAAAAAAATGATAAATTTGATAACTAGGTCATTAAGCATCTTCACGGACTAGGAAGAAGCATAAAACCTCCACATTCTAGTTTTCTGAACACGTAGTAATATAAATCAAAAGACCTTATTTAAGAGAAGTTAAGCTTCGGTTCAGTCTGTGTTTCAGATTAGGTACAAAGGAGGTTTGTAGTTCTGTCCTTCCAGGAGAACAAGTGAATTAATGAGATAAAGAGTGAAAAAGTGGTCCTTCAATCACTGTTTTTGGTTTTTGGTTTTTTTTTTTTTTATTATACATCCACTAAAAACTTGTGTTCTTTGTTTCAAAATTCGTTTGTGTTTTGGTTTATGTTGGTTTTATTTAGTTGCTTAATAAAAATTGGGGGGGTTAATTATCCAAAGGGCATGTGACTTAGCCTGTAGATCTGTCTATTCTCCCAGTACTTTCTTAATCCAGCTAAGCTCTGTAATGTGTGTACACACATTTATGAGTCTTTTTTTTTTTTCCCATTTCAAAAGACACATCCAAAAGCTCTCTTCTTCCAAATTAGCAGCAAAAATTATGAGAAGATCCTAGGAAGAGCTTGTGCGTGTATTTCACAGAAGAACCTTTCAATTTTATAGTACAGTGACTCAAAACACAAATATGAAAGCCAAATAGGAAGGCCTGAAACTGACAATAATGACAAAAGAGAGGACTAATTTAACTGAAAATGTGGTATAAAATGTGAGGAAAGAAAAAAAAAACCTCACTGGTATTTATATATTTGTAATATAAACAGAGACATTTAGAGACAAAACTGGAGAGTAGTCATAGAAAGGTAAATACTGAGAATGACCAGGATGACCAGCAGAAACAGTGAGATTAAACTGCTCATTAAAGATAGGATAATAGGGAACAAAATACTGCTTTGAAGACTATAAGAAAAAACAGGTATTTTGAGAGTGGTATGAAGATTACAGAAGAAAAAGAACAAAACTGCACTAACTGAAAACCATGCTATAAGTGTTCCATTATAAACTTGTGTCAGATATGTAATAAGGCAGCTCTTTTTGCTTAAATCATTTAAAACAAGACTGAATAACATATTTTGAAATATTATTGTACAAGGAGGAGAATGAACAAGTAGACCTTACCCTTTTAAGATCTGTCACTTCGATACTCTATCCTAACCCATTTAATTAGTTATGAAATAATTAATCAATAGACTTTTTTTTCTCTCCCAGCTCAAAAATGGGGGCTTTTGAAACAGTTAATACAAAAAAGCTATGTATAAAACATCCATGATTTTTTGTAATGTCTGTTTTAATAGATGGTACAATGCTCTTTTCCTAATTTTTTCCCCACATTTCTTTTTTTCTGAACTGAAAACTTTCTTAACATTCTTTGGGGAATCGTATCAGTTCAGTATTACCTCTACGAGAGTCTCTGTTGGATTTTCTGTGGAAGTGAAATATTAATTGTGAAATAAGGGCCAGAGGTTCTGTTGTTCCTGACAATCAATTATAGCAGAAAGGACTTTCTTACCGTAGGTAACCTCTTGCTTATTTCTCTTTAAGAATCAACTGGCAGTAAAAAAGATATGATGTGATATATTCAGATGGTTGAACTTGTCTGTAAATGACAATATGAGAAATGACAAAATGTCTTTGAGAATGTGAAGTATGTACAGAGGTTAATTTTACATAGGAATCTATTTGCATTGCAAACTGCTTTTAGGCAAGAGAAAGAAAGATTATTAAAGACATGGTCCAGACTGAAGGACATTGAAGAATATAATTGAAAAACCTGATTCTAAGAGGAAAAAAAATTGTAGAAATTAGTAACTTAATGTTATTATTTTTTGATAAGGGTATTTTAATTCTGAAGAACCCAAAATTGTCTCTGATCTATTATAAACAGAAAACATTTATGGTAAAGTACCATTAGTCCTGTGCAATCTTGATTTTAAACTTCACATTGTGTGCTTTTGCATAACAATAGGTTTGAAATTGGCTTTTCTAAATTTTTAAGAGCTATCATTTCCAGTAATGACAATAACAACCACTGTTTAGTAACCATTTTATCCCACTGACCCAATCATGAAAATATCTTAGTGGAATATATTTGAAGAGCTAGTATATATGATCCTGATTTAAAAAAACACTGATGCTTCTACCTAAACCTATTCATATTTTTATATACTGAAAGATTAACATAGTAGGCTACATTTCAATTTAGCAAACAGATTAAAAAAAGGTGCTGTGCTGAATAAAAACTCTAAACAAATGTTTTATTGAAAAGACTATACATATATATATATCTCCATGGTATGAAGGTAGGCATAACTTTCTTAACAATTTTTTAAAAATTCATTTTATTCTTGATTCTTATCCAAATGTTGTATTGACATAGCAATCAGGTAACATAACAATTAAGAAACGTATTTTAAAAAAGAATTTTAAAGGCATTAGTTTTTTTTTTTTTTGCAACGCTGAGAATAGATGTCAAATCAGCTTTGTACACTCTAACCAGAGCCTTAGCCTGTTCTGAAAATTCTTAAATTACTCTTGTTGTGTTCAATATCTTTTGATATGTCCTGCATAGGTATTTGATGCTCATCTGCTAAATTAAGGAGGATTTGGAAACTGAAGTTTGGACTGGGAAATTGTGAAGATATTGCCAAGTGATACATTAAGCAGCTTTACAGTTATTGTGAAAGCTTTTGTGGGCTTCTGCAGTTAAAAATTTCTGAAATGTCCTTGGGAAACAAAAAAAATCTTGTGTAATATTGATATTAACAGGTTTAGGAGAAAAGGCTGCACAGTGCTGCATGTCACTGTCTTTGCACTGCTCTGACTGATGGTGATGTCAATTCAGCAGCAATGTGTTTTTCTGGTAAGGAGACTCTCCATTTTCAGCAGACTTTGCCAATAAAGTCAAAAGTTAGTAGCTTTGAATCAGGGCTACAGTCAGGATTAAAATCTTGGTTCTTTAGTTATAAAGAAAATAATGCATAACAGTTTCAAATTTGCTTTATTATTAAATGGTGACGACAGAATTATAGTACACAGCAACAGCTGTGTAAATCAGACTTTCTATAGTTTGAAGATCAGTTTACTCTTCATGAAACAATTTTTGATCCTGAAATAAGTAGGCACTTTTCCATATGAACTTACTGAGAGTGACAGCCCTGGTCTACTATTAGGCACATTGGTCAGAAATCATTGTAGCAAATATAACTGAGATGCCTAAACCAGGTGAAGTGCAGTTGCTATGCACTTCCTAAATGCTAATAGTTAGAGAGATGGGAGCCTTCAACTGGCATTTTGTGAGGCTTGTGCACTTACCTTTGCCAGATGGCCTGGATAACTTATAAAGAAGGATTTGTGTGCACATGGCGTGTATGGAGGTTGAACATACACACAAATGTCTGGAGAGAGTTCGTACTAATAATGGACATGTTAAGGACCTCACTCCAGGACAAGATAAGGCAATGCAACCTCACAATGGGGCACCGGGAGCATCTTGCACCTGGCAGTCAGCTGTCAGCATGGGATGAGCACCCAGACCTCCCCACTGCTGGGTAGAGGAGACCTTGTGAGGGTCTTTCTCATGCAGAGTTGGAGGGCTCACATCTCTCACAGGGGCTGAGTAAGTGGGGAACCTGCATTGCTGGGGAGGGATGCCAGTGAACTCTGTCTGGAAGCAAGACAATTGTAGGAGGATCTTAATATTTTTTAAGGTTTAGTTATGAAAGTCTGTTTAGAAATTGGTAGGTGCTTATTAACATGTTGTAAGTGTCTCGCAATGTTGATTTAACTGGAGTATTACTGATATTGATCTTGAACATATAGCTTACTGATTGCTGGTTAATTACATGCCATTAATAAATCACTAAATTGCTTTAATTCTAATTTAGTTTAAACTAGCTGAATAGAGCAGTTTTTCCTTGCAACACAATTCAATACATCTAAACCTTGAATCATCTCCTGGAGTTGCTGATTCTTTCCATTAGCAGTAGCATTTGACTGCTCTAGCTTAGGAGCCTCAGAAAAAAGATTGAACTCTACCTGAGTTATTGCAACCAGCAATGTAGAATCTGAATAGGTAACAGCTCTGCAGAGAATGAAATTGCAAGTCTCCATACACATAGTAAAGAAATTACTTCAAATGGAATGGCAATCCCTGGACCAGGAATATCTAAGTGAGAGAAACTGTGGTTTTAAGTCTCGTTCTGCAGAGTTTACAATGCAAAAAGCTCACAAGCTTTATTGGGGTTGCTAAGCAATGATCAAAAAAAGCCACAGTGTTCTGCTAATGCTGTTTAAGTGCTTTGGGGTTATTTGGTTTTTATTTGTTTCTGTTTTTTTTTCCCCAGGGGTGAAGAAGGGCTGCATGGCCATGAAGGAGGTATTCTAACTGATGGGCTTTTTATTGCAAAACAAGGACTACAGGCAAGTGTTAACGCATCTTGAACATGCTTCTATTTTACATAGATCAAGAAAAGAACAGAAGTATTAGGTAGGGCAGGCTACATAGGGACTCAATAATCAAATAATTTCTATGACTGCATACAAATTAAGTAGGTCTGGTCTCAGGGTACATAGCCAGTGGGAAAAGAGGTTCAAGGGACCTACAAAAGAAAAAGGTCTGTAAATTATGAAGTCTAACAAAGAATCTTTACTTTTAGATCATCACATAAGGAACTAGCTTCTAGTGTTTCCCCTAATCATTTTTATTTTATAATTTCCTGGTACTACCTAGCTCTTTGGATGAAATTAGGCTATGAAACTATTTTGTGCAGTGGTCTCTAGTTTTCCCTTTAGTCTGGCTACCAACATCTCGTATAGAAAAACATCAGGCATATTGTCCCAACCTCTACCTGCTGTGTGCACAGCCAGCCCTCCTCCCCCTCCGCTGTCACTCCCGCTGAGGCTAGCAACAACCATGTGTCATCCCAGCTCCTCTTAAATTCGTTGATCCTCCTGAGAAGATCTGCCTGTCTCTGTAAATCTGTTAGCTGATTGTCCCCTACCATAACTAACTGACAATACAATTTTTTTTACCCGTTCCTTCCTAATATTCATGTGCACATACAGTATGCAGCAGATGGGTAAAACAAAAAGCATATATATTTCAGGGGAAAAAAACAGTGACCGTTTTGTCCTTTTTCTTTGCTCTTCTAAACAAGCAACATACTTTTTCCATTTTGTTTCCATTCAGAACCCCTTGATGCTTAAAGAAGATAGCACAATTTTAAACACAGTTTTATCTGTAATTATTAAGTTTTAAGAAGAACTTTTTTACTGTAGCTTTTTATTACTCACATTTTTCAATAACTATTACATTTCAGTTCTGCCAGAAAGATTCACTTCTATCTGCCAATCAGTGTCAACAGCCAATCTCATCAATTTAACTGGACATTTATTCAGAAAATTAACCTACATTCTGGTAAACATTATTGATTATGACAAGTGACGCTTAGTGATTACTAACTGGGTAACTTCAAACATATGGAAAATCTCATTTCTAATTTCTTTAAAATATGATTATCCAGGAGACTAAGTCAGAGTAGAAAATGCTGTACTGTATAATAGCAATTGAAATATAAAACAATAATTACTGCTCTAGCAGTACCTTAATACATAATTACACAATATGTATTTTAAGAAGTCTCAGATTGCCTATCCCCATAGCAGGCAGCTACTTCCATGGGGAGAGTTTCATAAATGGAGGAAATTAATGGGCTAAAAGCAAAATTATGACAGAAACTGACAAAAGTGAGAGGAAAATCAGTGGATAATACTCTAGGCTTGACTTGTTCCATTATACTTAGCCATTTCAGGGAGGCTCTCAGGTCACTGAATGATTTGTTCTGCAATACCTGTAACTGTGCACAATAGGCACAGTGAAAAGCAATACCCATCATAACTTTGAATTGCCTTGCTTTTGTCTGTTTGTGCTGTGTCTTTAATGTTATTTAAGTATACTACCAGGATTATTATTATTAAAGCCAGATTGGCATTGAATTACCCAGCCTCCCTGCAGACCTTAAAGAACAAAAAAATGCCATGTGTGTGGTACCTAGGCTTATTACACGAAACTGGGTGCCTAATCCTGCATTTAATTTTGCTGTGTGAATAAATTTGTTTCACAAACATCAACTAAATATTAAAAGAAGGAATCTGGCCTAAAAGGTATGAGGAAAACATTGTGCAGCAAAGCATGGTTTTTTTGTAAATGAATTCACCTCTGTCCCTCATTGGCTATAATTCAAATAATTATTATATAGATAAAACAGTTCTGTGATTCGAGACTTCAGTACATGATGATGCAAGGATTGGTGAATAAATACACACTATGACAGTGTTATCTTTAGGGTGTGGGTCATGATGCTGTGCCTTCAATTGCATAAATGCAAAACTCTTGAACTAATATGAAGTTACCATGGAGTCAGAAACTCCTTTTTGTCATCATACTTAAAAAACCCCCAAACAAACGAGTATCTAAACCCGCCAAAGATACTGAATGTTGGAGCAACTTTCTGACAGTGGTTTTCCAGTGGGTTTCACAGAAGCAAGGAGAGTGCAGTCAGATACCATTTCTGGAAAGCTGTGGACTTCAGGTGGTGTTTAAACATCAGAAGAAAGAGTAGATAGGAAAGTACTGCTGCTGTGTCCTAGGTGAATGTTGTAACCATTGAACTATGTGGACATACAAGCTATCTCATTTTGATTAGATCTAGGCATTCCAATTCAGAGAAGAATTTGGATTTCAGACACTACTGGTATTAATACTCTAAACACTACTGATAGCCAATGCATTGTACAAATGTAAGCAGGCAGAAACTTTAGGCTCAGGGCTAGATAGCCATCTTATTAGGAATTCTGAGGAGCTAATGGATATTTCAGTATTCATAGAATCACAGAATGGTTAAGGTTTGGACCTCTGGAGATCATCTGGTCTAGTCCTCCTGCCCAGGTAGGGCCACCTACAGCAGGCTGCCCTGGACCATGTCCAGACAGTTTCTGAATATCTCCAGAGATGGAGAAACCACACCTCTCTGGCAACCTGTGCCAGAGATTGGTCACGCTCACCATAAAAGAAGTGTTTCCTGATGTTCAGGAGGAACCTTTTGTTTTTCAGTTTGTGCCCATTGGTCCTGATTCTGTTACTGGGCAAAGACAAAAGAGGCCAGTGACAAGTGGGGTTCCCCAGGGGTCAGTCCTGGGTCCAGTCCTGTTTAATGTCTTTATCAACGACCTGGATGAAGGCATTGAGTGCTCCCTTAGCAAGTTTGCAGATGACACCAAGCTGAGTGGAAGTGTCAATCTGCTGGAGGGTTGGGAGGCTCTGCAAAGGGATCTGAACAGGCTGGACTGCTGGGCTGAGACCAACGGCATGAGGTTTAACAAGGCCAAATGCCGGGTCCTGCACTTGGGGCACAACAACCCTAAGCAGAGGTACAAACTAGGAGAAGCCTGGCTGGAAAGCTGCCAGGAGGAGAAGGACCTGGGGATGTTGGTTGACAGCCGACTGAACATGAGCCAGCAGTGTGCCCAGGTGGCCAAGAAGGCCAATGGCATCTTGGCCTGTATCCGAAACGGCGTGACCAGCAGGTCCAGGGAGGTTATTCTCCCTCTGTACTTGGCACTGGTGAGACTGCACCTCGAGTACTGTGTTCAGTTCTGGGCCCCTCACCACAAGAAGGATGTTGTGGCTCTGGAGCGAGTCCAGAGAAGAGCAACAAAGCTGGTGAAGGGGCTGGAGAACAAATCTTATGAGGAGCGACTGAGAGAGCTGGGGTTGTTCAGCCTGGAGAAGAGGAGGCTGAGGGGAGACCTTATTACTCTCTACAACTACCTGAAGGGAGGTTGTGGAAAGGAGGGAGCTGGCCTCTTCTCCCAAGTGACAGGGGACAGGACAAGAGGGAATGGCCACAAGCTCCACCAGGGGAGGTTTAGGCTTGAGATAAGGAAAAAATTCTTCACGGATAAGGTGGTTAGGCATTGGAACAGTCTGCCCAGGGAGGTGGTTGAGTCACCGTCCCTGGAGGTGTTTAAGGTTAGGGTGGATGAGGTACTTAGGGGCATGATTTAGGAATTGGTGGGAATGGTTGGACTCGACGATCTGGTGGGTCTCTTCCAACCTGGTTATTCTGTGATTCTGTGATCTTCTTTCCATCATCATGTACATGTACTTTGAAGTTATTCCTCCCTAAGTGCAGGACTTGCCACTTCATTTTGGTGAACAGCATGATGTTTTGGTTTACTTTCCATATTAAATGAAAGCAGCTATATTTTACTTCATCATACCTAAATCTGGGAAGCTATCTACAGACAACTTGGATAAAATTTAAGATTAAAGGGAAATAGCTGCAGTTCCCCACATAATCAATGGCAATATTTACTTGTATCTGGCACGTATAAAGAAAATTTACTGTCATCTGAACATGTTTACATAGAAACATAGTTTATAGGTTTCTAAACCAGATACAGTTCAGGTTTTTCATGTGCAGCTTGGATTTTTATTGTTCCAGAGCACAGCAGTCTTCAGAAGGCAGGGTAGAACCATTCAGAGAAGCTAATGTTGCAGCCACTTCTGTCTTCTATGTTTCCTTTTCTGTGGTTGTGTGTCATTACCCTAGTGTCTCAGAGAAGGGCCAGTTTGGACCCTCAACTTGCTTTTTTTAAACCTGAGTCCTTGTGCTAGGGGACAAAGAAAAAAAAAGAGAGGGGAAGGGCGAAATTTTGTTATATCTGGCAGATTTGGTGATACTGAGACTCACCAGCTCCAAAACTTACTTCACACTGGTTTGCATAGTATAATTATCCTGGGTATAGAAAGCTGAGCAAATAAGAAATTGAGAAACCAACTGTGTATTTCTTATTTTTTTTTTATTTTCCCTGAAGGGGAGTACAGTTTCCAAACTGGATATTGAAATAATTGTTGCTAGGAACAAATTAGAAACTGTAGCCTTGTTCATCAGTTCAATCCATTATCTGGATAAGTGTGTAAACCACATAAGAAAATCACAGAAGTTGTTAAAACAAAAGTGTTGGAATAACAGCAATGGCTGTTGAGAATTAACAGAACAGCATGATAATATGCTTTGGGACTAATAAAACAAAGCATGACTATTCAGTAAGATTGAGACACAAGGAAAGATTTTGTTAGGCAGAGAGTATTAGATCTCGGAGAACATGCCCACCTGATGCATTGCAGCACAGCAATGTAGCAGAAGTGCCTGAATTGCTACTAATATGAGGTATGGCAGACTTCCAGGTTACCATACCTATTCCTCAATTATTCAGCATGAATATGGTTCTGTCTACATGACAGTGTGTTGTGTCGTATAAACGTATCTTTACATTTAAGCCGGAGAAGGTACTAGAAAAGAAGCTATAGGAGAAAACGCTTCAACAACAGGAAGGCAGTTTCGGTGTCCTGTTACATGTTGTTTTCACAGAAGTAAACAGCACATTTTCCGCTGACTTCAGCCATACAGTCAGATTGCTGGTGTGCAGATGATTCGTAGAAAAAATACTAACATTAGTAAAATATGTAACAATGTGGATTATAAAGGTTGTTTCATCCATCAAAGTCAATTTTGCTTGATAAAACTAATCAGGCTGAAAAGCCTGTAGAAGTACAACCACTATAAGTAGATATAGGAAGAGTAAATTAACTATTTGTCATTCTTGCCTCTATGACTACTTATTATATACACAAGTTCTCCTTCAATGACTGCCCCCTTATAACTTCACCCAGGGAATGTACATGAAAATCATAAACTACAAGCTTGTAGCAGTAGAAATGTAATTTTAGTTTATTTCTTTGCTGAAGTATGGAAGTGTAGATAGCTTGTTTTGATACCACAAAATCAATTTAGCTATTTTTCTGTGAAAAACTACCAGTTTTTGCTTAGCTAGTACTTGTAAATTTGATTTATTGTGAAATTTTTCTATTTCACAGCAAAGTAGCTTCTTGTAGCTTTTTGCATTGTTTTTCTTTTTTTTTCTTTGATTTCTTTTGTTTTGTTTTTGATATGAAGTGGCAAGTTTCCAATTCTAAAAACTGCCCTTCATTTCTATGAAAAATAAAGAAACATTTGAGATGAAACTCAAAGTATAAATCTCTTTTTCTGTACTATAACCAAGATTTTTCTACACAGATGTCACTCAGATACATTCATTGCCTCCTTTCAAGTCTGTTGGTTTTGTTTACTTTTTGATTTCTAATAAGATTTGCCTGACTCCTTTTTTTTTAAATGCAAACTTTTAGAAATCTAAACTGTCTTTGAAATAATATTACTTTGATTTTTTTTCTATTTTTATATTTCTAACACATATATTAATGACAGATTCTTATTTTTTGTACATTCAGTCATTAAAAACATCCACATATTGCACAATAACGATAAGGGAAGGCATAAATAATTATAAAAAGAGTCAGTTATATGGGCAAGCATCATACCCTCATAAAACTTTAATAGCAGGAGATCTGCCCAGGGAAAATACATGAAAAGACTAGTGATTTGGGTGTTGCTCATATGATGCTTGATGTCTATGGTGCTATCATAAAAATGGAATTAACAAGATACCTCCCATTTAGGTGACAGAGGCTGGTTTAGTGACTGTGATACATTAATAATATATTGGCAGAATTGGCTTAGTAGGCGCAATAAGTGTTACAACTGCAAAAAAAAACAACCCTGAGAATACGTACCTCCAGAAGCATAACTGAGACTTGAGACATAATAGCTTAATTTTAATGGTATATAGCAAATAACATAAAAGACAGTAAAAAAAAAATCCCATATAAAGCATAAAAATGTACAAATCTGTTCATATTAGATAAAATTTAACTTTTGACCTTGATACATTCTGCCAATCAGTATAAAGTAGATAGGGAACAATACAGATATTAAACTAAGAAAAAAATATTTCCTTTTCAAATTTATTTATTTTAATAAGCTTTTAACATGTTGATCTTACCTTATTGTCAGTTTTATAATCCCATAAATTTTCATTGCTAGTTTTGCACATTTTCATTATTCGTTGTATGACTAAAAACCATTGATCAGCTATTATCAAGTCATAATACATGTCTGTGTTCGTATTGTTGTAATTCTGCAATAGTTTTGCAAGCATAACTTTCAGATTATGTAATTTTCATGACCTGGTTTAAGAAAAATGTCTGAAATATGTGCATGGCTTCTTCTAGTTAAATATTTATATTATGATTTATAACAAATAGCAATCAAAAATCCTGTAATATTAACAGATTCTAAAAGAAAATTGTATTTTAGAGTATGTATAAATTCAAAGCACAAACATATTTGTTCTGAATTTTCTGTGTAAGATAATATTTGTTATTATTTTCTGAGCTATCTCCAACTATCTTCTACCATAATATGATTTCCAGTGCAACTAAGATCCTTATATTTCTGTATAAAAGCCTAAAGTTCAGTAGAAGCAAATTCTACTCAGACATTAGAATGCTTTTATTTTTTTAAAAAAAGCAACTTGTCACCATATATTGTAAATCTTTTCTGATATGATTAAATTTGTCCTTCTGAAAACTGCATTACAAATAGTCGTATACCTTGATAAACTACATTTATGGGCTTTTCCCGGTCTTGTGGTCCAATTCCATGGGGAATTTTTCAATAAAATAGTGGCCCTTTTAATTAATTAAAACCAGTCATAATGATATTTAAGTTACAAGTGATTCTTTTTTCCCATTTACTGAAAGCAGGCCAAAATAATCCAACTATATATAATTATATATATATTATATATATATATATAGGATATATACAATATCCAATTATACGTATTATGTACCGGGTGATCAGGCCCAGTCAACACGGGTTCACAAAAGGCAGGTCTTGCCAAACTAACCTGATTGCCTTCTATGACAAAGTGACTTGGCTGCTGGATAAGGGAAAGGCTGTGGATGTATCTTCCTGGACTTCAGCAAAGCCTTTGACACAATTTCTCACAGCATTCTGCTACGGCAACTGTCAGCCTCTGGCCTGGACAGGCGCACACTTTCCTCGGTGGAAAACTAGTTGGATGGCCGGGCCCAGAGGGTGGTGGGAAATGGAGTTAAATCCAGCTGGAGGCCAGTGAAAAGTGGGGTTCCCCAGGGCTCAGTGCTGGGTCCAGCCCTGTTCAATGTCTTTATCAACGACCTGGATGAAGGCATTGAGTGCACCCTTAGCAAGTTTGCAGACGACACTAAGCTGGGTGGAAGTGTGGATCTGCTGGAGGGTCGGGAGGCTCTGCAAAGGGATCTGAACAGGCTGGACTGCTGGGCAGAGTCCAATGGCATGAGGTTTAACACGGCCAAATGCCTGGTCCTGCACTTGGGGCACAACAACCCTCTGCAGTGCTACAGACTAGGAGAAGCCTGTCTAGAAAGCTGCCAGGAGGAGAAGGACCTGGGGTGCTGGTTGACAGCTGACTGAACATGAGCCAGCAGTGTCCCAGGTGGCCAAGAAGGCCAATGGCATCTTGGCTTGTATCCAAAACAGCATGACCAGCAGGTCCAGGGAGGTTATTCTCTCTCTGTACTCGGCACTGGTGAGACCGCACCTCAAGTACTGTGTTCAGTTCTGGGCCCCTCACCACAAGAAGGATGTTGAGGCTCTGGAGCGAGTCCAGAGAAGAGCAACAAAGCTGGTGAAGGGGCTGGAGAACAGGCCTTATGAGGAGCGACTGAGAGAGCTGGGGTTGTTTAGCCTTGAGAAGAGGAGGCTGAGGGGAGACCTCATTGCTCTCTATAACTACCTGAAGGGAGATTGTGGAGAGAAGGGTGCTAGCCTCTTCTCCCAAGTGACAGGGGACAGGACAAGAGGGAATGGCCACAAGCTCCACCAGGGGAGGTTTAGGCTGGACATCAGGAAAATTCTTTTCACAGAAAGGGTCATTGGGCACTGGAACAGGCTGCGCAGGGAGACGGTTGATTCACCATCCCTGGAGATGTTTAAGGCAGGGGTGGATGAGGTGCTAAGGGGCATGGTTTAGTGTTTGATAGGAATGGTTGGACTCGATGATCGAGTGAGTCTCTTCCAACCTGGTTATTCTATGATTCTGTGATTCAGTTGGAGGCCCCCTTTCTCTACCTTAGGTTATATTTTCAATAACAACTGTATAGAAATGTCCAGAGAGGAGCAGAATGAGCAGGATCATGTGGAAAAGAAAGACAGTAAGAACTATGGAGCAGGGTGTCCACTGCAAGTGTATGTATAAAGAAGTACCTTATGGGTAATTACAGGAGGTTGACCCCTTAGAGGATTCCTGTATTGGAAGCCTCTTTTAAGTGTCTGTACACTCATGCATTCAGCATATGGAACAAACAGGAGAAATTTGAAGTCTCTTTCTGACCATCTTATTGGGTTCATGAAGGTATCATAAGTTAGCTCATACAATTGGAGTGCTAAAAAAGATGGATACAGGCTCTGTAGAAGGATTGGTTCTGTGTGGAATGTGGTGGGTGCCTGCTACAAACTACCTGATCAAGAAGAAGGACAAGGCAGACTGCCAACTCCTCAGATAAAGGGTGGAAGTCTTTTGTTCACAGGCCCTCTTATGGGGGATTTCAATCACACCAGCATCGGTTCGAGGATCAGCATGGCAGAGCACAGTCAATCCTGTTAAGTTCTGGATTGCATTCATGACAAATTCCTGTCACAGGCAAGAATAGAGAAGTCAATAAAGGAAGGTGCTATGCTGGACCAAACAGTTGGAAAGAGGAAAGATCTGGTCTGGAATATAAAAGACCAGTGGCAGCTTTAGGTGCAGTGATCATGAAATGATGACATTTGGATGCTAGAAGGAAGAAGCCAGGCACAAAGCAGGATCACAAACCTGGAGTTCAGGAAAGCACACTTTGGTCTCCTCAGGGACTTTCTCAGAATAATCCCATCACAGACCACTCTGGAGAGAAGAGTTGTTCAGAAGAGCTGATTTTCAAAGTTCACATCCTCAAAGCTCAAGAATGGTCAATCCTGAAGAGCACAAAATCAAACAAAGGCAACTGGAAATATGCCTGGATGAACAAGGAGAACCTGAATAAACCCAGATATAAAAAGAAAACCTAGAAAAAGCTGGAAACAAAATCAGTCAGCCTGGAAGGAATATAGAGACATCATCTCAGCAATGTAAGAAAAATATCAGGAAAGCCAAAGCCCACCTTGAAAGTGGTAAGGGAAATGAAAGGCAACAAAAAAGGCTTATACAGACACATCAGCCACAAAAGGCTGACAGAGGAAAATGTGTGCTTGCTGGTGAATGGTGACAAAATGCAAAAAAAAGTCCAAAGTGCTCAGGGCAATTTTTTCTTGGTCTTTACTATTAAGACCATCCTTAGGGAATGTCATGTGACAGAATAAAAGACAAAGGGATGAGGAGAAGATGCAGCAGAAATAAACCATTATGCCTTGATCCCAGCCTTCTGCACTATCACCTACCAAAGTAGAGTGGATAGTAGAAACAAGGGAGGAGTGGTGCTGGGAGTGAAGCTGAGCCTTGGAATGGGGAAAGAAAAGTATTTTGCCCCTTCATTTTTTTATTTTTTTGCTTTTTCAGTATTAGAGTCAGGGTGATGGAAGTATTTGTCTTTTGATGTTTTTTTGGTTTTTGTTTGGATTTTTTTCAGTAATTAGGAATAAATTGATTTCCCCAGGTTGAGTCTGTTTTACTTATAACATATCCAAATCATGACCTGTGTGACAAGTGGTCTACAATTTATTCTTGTTTCTTCCTACAAGCATCAAAATACTCCAGATATATTTAGGACCCCACACTGGACCATCAGGAAAAGAAATTGAATGCTTTGTCCTAATATGGCAGTTACTGTTGTCAGCAGTATTATAACCTGTATTAGAGTAAGTATTTTTAGTTAGTAGACGAGTCCTTAAAAAAAAAAGTTAGTGACAATGATCTCAATAGATATACCCTGTGATGATGTTTTGTTTGTTTGGGATTCTTTTTTCTCAATGGACTAAATACTGAAATGTTCAACAGTTTTCTGGGGAAAAAAAAGTCAGAAATTAATTTAATTATTGCATTTGAAGCAATAAAACCTACCTGGTAAATATTTCAAGATTCAATCCACTGTTTCTACCTTTGATACTAATTTAATTTCCTTCTTTCTCTCTCTTGACTGCCTATTGAGAAATCTGCAATTAAAACTATAGCTGCAGGAAAAGTATTGCATGAAGAGAAAACCCAGATTTATTTATTTTTTTTTCAGAATAGGTGTCCATAAAAGATAACAACAAAGTCTTTCTGGATAATTTCCAAAGAGGGAAGATAGTAATGTGTATCTTAGCATTCAGTACACAACAAACAGTCTATCTCCTCAAATTCTCTCACTACCCCTACCACTCCCATCACCTACGTTTCTAGATTAAGCTGTTAAATTTATAAGCCAACAGCACGCCAAGAAGCTTGTGCAAAACTGAAAAATCTGTGGATACACATTAAAGACATTGTTATTTATGCAAAACCTTTATTTAGCTCTGGAGTATCTTTTAGCTGGACATCTCTATTCATGATCTAATGCCAATGTAGGTGCCTCAGACTATATTACGTTTCAGAATGGCTGCAGATGTTAAGGAAACTTCCAAATGTGAGAGGCCAACAACATTCTAAGGCAGAAGCTGGCATCCAGGCAGCTAAATAGACACCTGTGTTCAGGCAGCTGAATCTTAGCTTGATGTCTCCTCTGTATGTAAATGATACACTAGCCTGGGGAAAGGAGCTTAACCAGCACAGTATTGTAATACTAATGTGCTGCAATATAATGACAATCGAACTCCTAATCATAGCAGCATAGGAAATAGTTCTCTCCCCACTGAGAGGAACTGAAAAAAAGAAGCCAAAAAATTGTGGCAACAAAAAATAACATCTTGCCCTAAAACCTAAAATGAAATGAAAAGTAAGGAAAAAAAAAATAAAAAATCTCCAGAAGTACAAACAAAACCCAGTATGCAAATCTTGAAACATTCTGTTTTTGAGGGATTTAAAATGTTATTTTATCTTTTACCTTTCTCCTATGAGAAAGATAAAGTGAAAAAAAAGAAAAAGAAAATCTTCACCCTTCCAAAGGTTTGTAGTGAGTGGTATTCTTTTAGAATCATAGATTAAGATTAGCATTTTCATTTGAACTATGAATTAATTTCTGAACTGAAACTCTGACATTGTGTTCAGGGTGAAATTTGATTCACATATTTGAGCCACCTTATACAACATGAATGATGTAATTAAACAGGCAATATGCTCACTTGATGTTGTTTTTATTCCATGGTGTCAGACTAGAGCCAGTCTGAAGTTCTTCGTATAGTATAGCTGTTTGGACCACAACACCAAATGCTTCCACTGCTAAGATAGCTTCAACTGAGCCAAAATAATTGAATATGTAGATATAACTACAGGCAATATGGATTGCATTTGTGCTATTTCTCCTGTGTCCTTTTTTGCTTAGGTGCATTCTTCTTTGCGTTGAATGAAGAGTAATATATCAAGGTACTTATGAAGAGATTTCTCAAAATTTCAAAAGATTCAAACTTCAGAGATTTCTGCTATTACTTTTGCTAAATCTTCTCTTTGGGGAATGGTGCTGGGGGAGTGGGGAGAAAGCCTAGATCGTAAACTCCATCAAATGTTTCAACTTCTGAGTTGTTGTTGATGCCTTTTCTTGATGTTATGTTAGGTGGGAGAACTAGTTCAAGTCTACAGAGGTTAAAACACCTAAGGCTAAGCTTGCCGTCATATATCTGTCCATGGATCGCTCCTCTCCCTTGGGAATGAGCCATCAATGGCAATTATGTTGTCACAGATCACATGCTGACACTTCCTTGGATTCCTCAGTATCTTTCTATTTAAGTCTCAAACCTCCTCTAGGTCATAGTGTTACTTTTGCTGCAAATCAGATTTTTAGTCTGTAGTCCTTGAAGACTATAGTCCTTACATAAGCATCTTTGAAATCCTGAGTTTAGTTTGGTGTCTATGGCTCTGCAGGTAACCTTTCCTCAAGGAACAGCCAGTCATTGCAGAACACAAATTTCTTTATTTAAAACTTAAGTATAACAGAAGGAAATATGTTACAAAAACTAAACAGCAGAAACACGTGAGTACTAGTTAATAGCCATCTAACTCCAGAGTCTAGCAGAATCTTAAAGTAAGTATGTGACTCCAACCCCGATCAGGAGATTATGTCTCTATATTCCCTTTTCCAACACATTTTGTTGTCAGGCTTCATAAACCAGCAAAGCTCTTCTCTTCAGGACGTAAAAATTCAAAAAACGCTCAGAATTTATACAAACAATATTGTAAATAAGCTTGTGATTTTTGTTCTTGAACCTTCAGGAATACTATAGTACTTGGCAATTGTTAGACATCCTACAGAAAACACAGATGATATAAATATATTGAAACTTCATCTGTCAGATGCCCTGTGCTGTGTATTTAGTGTTTAACCTGAGACTTCTATTACAGATCCCTAAATCAAGAATCCAGGTTGTTTCACAGTGCAATTCACACCACCAAAAAGAGCCGACATCTTCCAGTTAACTAAATAAGAGTTTAGACGCTAAATCTCAAGGCTTAATGTTAGACATTGTGAATACTTCCCCTCCCCTCTGTCAACAGTACTTATTTGAAAAAAAATGTGAAAGCTTATTTAGTTTCCAAAGGAGTAAATTAGTACCACATGTGGTCATGAGCTTTCTTCTTAAAAAAAACCAAACCACCTCAATAAAATAATTCATTGGGAAAATATTCACCTAGTTACTTTTTTACTTAGTATGCTTTGAAGCATAATGAAAGGGCTTTTGAAGGTCAAAGGGCAACATGAACCAATATCAAATTCCTTTAGAAAACTGCTTTCATACTTTGCTCAGCTTTTTCCCCTTTAACTGAAAGGAAAATATATTGTTTAGTGAGAAAAAGAAGAAAGGAAAGAATACAATGAAACTGTCTACTATTGAGCCCGTTAGTGATAGTGAAGATGTGTTTTCCTCATCTGTGACTGTCAAAAATGGAGAAAGGAGAATCAGTTCAAAAAAGAAAGTGATATGAACTTATTCGTGCAATGCCAAAATAATGACACTCACCTGTACAAGAAAGTGTTGTGCCTCACACCATCTCCTAATATTTCAGTTCTTTCTGCCAGGGAAAAGGCCTTCTGAATTATGAATTCCCATAATTACCAATATCTTGGAGGATTTCTGCAGCTTGCTTCATTTGATGAAAACTGCTTAGAAATGCCAAGTATTAGTATAGTTATTACTGTAAGAAGAAACTAAATGTATGTTCTTAGAAAGAGAACATGAAATACTACTCTGTTTATTCAGCCTGAAAAAGTGTTGGAGGATTTTTTGTTGTGTTTTTCTTTGTTGGGGGTGGGGTGTTTGGTTGGTTAATTTGGTTTTATTTTTTTAAGTTCCTCTCAGAGTTCCTCTCATTAGTTCTATGTTAAAACTTAGTGGGGGTTACAGCGCTAAAGTTTATTACATTGTATTTGTCCATATCACATTTAATTCCCTCTGTGACAACCAATTTACAAATCGCATCTAAATCACTTTTAAGTTATACTGTCTGTATGGCTTTCATTCATCATCTTCCATTTTTAGTCCTCAGAAAATGCAACTAGGCCGAAGTTGTTCTTTGTGTTGGTAGATCATCTTCCTGAATTAAAGCACATGTATACACATCAGACTTTAAGGCACTAGGCCCTGTAGATCTGAAATAACATTTTATCTGGTTTGACATAACTTCTGAAGCTGGTGAAGGGTCTGGAGAACAAGTCTTATGAGGAGTGGCTGAGGGAACTGGGGTTGTTTACCCTGGAGAAGAGCAGGCTGAGGGGAGACCTTATTACTCTCTACAACTACCTAAAAGGAGATTGTAAAGAGGAGGGTGCTGGCCTCTTCTCCCAAGTGACAGGGGACAGGACAAGAGGGAATGGCCTCAAGCTCCGACAGGGGAGGTTCAGGCTGCACATGAGAAAAAAAATTTACAGGCAGAGTGCCCCCCATGCCTGCCCAGTGAGGTACTGGAGAGCGTGGTCCTGTCCCAGGGATTACTGCACCCTGATATGAAGGGGAAGGATAAGGGTGGGAAGCCATCTGCTATGCCCTCAGTAATCCTATCGGTACCCCTTTGTGAAACCTCTTCTTCACAGAAAGGCAACAAAAACACTGAGAAAATTATTAAAGACATGATTACTAGCTCTTTATTTACAGACAATTGATTATATAGGATATGCACTATGCCACAAAGTTACCTTGCAAGCACTCCACTATGCATTTACCCTAAATATCCCTACTAATATTAGCGATGACAGTAATAGTAATAACAACAACAATAATTCAGTGCTTCTTATCTACTGCCTTACAGTGATTAATCTGTTTGATAGATAACTCCAGAAAAGCTCTATTTGTAGAGGTAGTCAATTAAATACATATAAATCTATTCAAATGTTTAATTGGTTGGTAACTTAGTGTCTGCAAAACATAGCAGCTCTTAATCAGAAGCAAAGAATGAGTTGTATTTGTGGTTATCCACTTGCTGTTTGAAAACCAAAACTCTGAGGCAGAGGACGCCTTTCTTTTATTACCATGTCCCAACTCAGAATGAGCAAAGATGAGAGATGGAGCAGATAATGGATCCCATTCATGAATGCAAAAGGCTATTTCTGAGCAGTTATTGCATTGTTTATGCCAGCAAAAACTGCATAACTCCTATTCTCTATACAAATTACTTGCTTTCTATGCTTCATTGGACATTTTACATAGAACATAAATGGGACTTTTGCAATAAGTGGTACAAAGACTGCTATCAGAGCCAGTCTAAACCTTGTTATTAAGACTGGATGAAGCATTTGGCTTTCTTCAGGTTTTCAGCAAAGTTAACAGAATCTAAGATTCCCTTTATGTTTTTTTTTTTTATTTTGATTTCCTTTGTGCTTCTAGTTTCCTAAGTTTTTTTAATGACATTAAAATGGATTTTTTCCAACCAAAGCTGTTCTAATTGCTTTAAGACATAGACCAGAGCTTAATGAGATCTATCAAATGTTGCCAGCCTGGGACAGGCAGAGGATTTCATGTTCTGACTGCACAGCAAGACTGCCTGTCCAAGGAAAAGGTCACACAGCTGCACAAAGCCAAAACACAGCACAACAAAATTTGTCAGCTGTATTGCTGCTGAGAACACCAGGATGTCATGTGAAAGGACCTTCCATTTCTCAAGCCAGGTGCTGCAGAAGTGGCATCCATTTGCTCTACATGGTGCTATAGATTAACCTTTCAAAAGCAGCTTTGGATGGGCATTTTTGGTGCTTGATTTGAGCCTAGAATTCAAAAAGGCTTACTATCATGTACTTGTATAACTGAATTTGAAGACAGCAGTGAGTTCTGCCCTTGGAAATCATATTCAATGCATGTACAAGGCTTGACTGAGGTTACATTTGAGTGAAAAGACTTGTATTTTGCACACATGTTAATGGCAATATAGCTACATTAATCCTAAGTGTGCTGCTTCTGTTAAAACAGGGGGATTTACAACAATATTGCTACTTCTCAATATAACTACTGCCTATAAGCAGTTGTTTACATACATGTAGAAACATTCCTACATGTGAGATTGTCCATATGCACAAATAGCTTAATTTTGCTGTATTTCATTGTTTATTTCTGTCACAAACAGACTACATGACGTTTATGCCAAAGCTTTTTTCCAACATTTAATTCAGAGTGGATACATATTTATCAATTCGATGAGCTGCTTTCTTTTCCCTTGTTGATAGTTAGACATAAAATTATTGCTGTTAGATCTCATGGCTCTTTTTACAATTATTCCCTTAATAACTAATACTTAAAACCTCTTACAATTGAAGCAGTTTGTAAACAAAGAGATTTGGCAAAGCAAGAGCAGGAATCAAGATGGATGCCATAAATCCTGTCTTAAAAATCTAAATCCTCCTTTTCACCTACTATTCAGACATACCAGGAGCAAGACTTTAATTCTTTCTAAACTCAAAAAGCATGTCTTCTCTCTCTCTCTAGTATTCAACTCAAGGAAACTGCATTCTAAAGCAGAGAAAATACCCATTAAAGTTATTTTTATTATTGGCTTTTGCTTACTTAGGTGGGGTGAATGCAGTGTTATTAGGTACTGTGAATCAGCCTCTTTGGTGCCTTCTCCAGAAATATTGCTTTGGAATCGCTACATTTCATTCACTGATGAGGTAAAAAGAACCTAATTATTCTGACAATTTTATCTAAGGCCTGCAGATTTTATGTACTGAGTGTATAAAAAATAACTTCTTGATGAATAATGTTCCAGGAGCACATTTTTGTAATCATCATCTGGAAGGGTCCTTTTTATACACAGATATGCAATTCATCCAGTGGATGATAAATTCTAAATTCGCTTTACTTCAGTTATCACTGTCCCAGTATACCTAAATATAGGTAAATATACATGTATATATATATATAAATTCAGATATAGCAGCTTCTCTACAGAACTGTGGATGCCAGTGAGATAACTACCAAAGGTTTTTAGCTTTCTTTCATTAGCCACATGGATTCTGTCCTATGATTCTCTGCCCTTCTGTTGAAGCTGTGAGTAGATTTTACTGTTGAAATGTAAGAACTGGGAACTAATGCAAAATAAAAGCCAGGAATACTAACTGAGTTAATTTAAAATATCCATCAAAACAATGCATAAAATCAAAAATAGTTTAAAAAAATGTTTCTTTGCAAAGTCAAACTTTTAAAGGGGCAAAATGCTTGTGAATATTGTTAAAGTTTTGTTGAATCTCATTCCCAGGCCCAGCCAGCAGTGAGGCTGAACATGTGTTGCCCAAAGAAATGTATAAAAGCAGGAGAATTCACACAGCAAGCCACACAGAACAATATAGATAGAAACACACAAACAGAGATGGCACAAATGATCGCCTAATCTTGTTCCACTCTCTTGCAATTCTGGATAAGATTCTGTTAGCGGGAAATACTGTGCACATGTACAAACAGAATCTTTCCAGTAGCATGGACTAGTTCACCAGGGGCGAGAACTGGCCCTAGATCCTTGCTTTCTACACAGGCTGGCACCCCCAAAGCCTGCAGTACCCCTCTAGCTCCTGGTAGCTCAGAATCCCTCAGATGCACATGTGTGTGCACACAGATGCACGAGTGCTCGCACACAGTTAATGCCTCCAGTAAGTCGCCTTAAACACTCAATCTACCTAATAGCTCATCCTCGTGGCTCCAGTACAGCCATATACATGTAAACAGGTCACCAGGTCAACCCTCAGACCTCATGGTTTCCCCAGCAGCTGATTTGAACCCCTGTGGTCTCTTCATTTGCAAGTTCCCAAGCTTTTTGTTCTCTCCAGTATTCAGCCCCTGGCTTCTGATAATTTTCATACCTGCTTCCCAAGCCTCTTATCCTATTCATGGACTAGTCTGCCTTGGAATTTCAAGCAATATTTCTGATATATATAGCCACACAATATGCATGCACTCCAGGTACTGGCACTTAGACACATGCACCTCTGTTACTTGTGATCCTTCACTTACTGGCAGTTAGACATCCACGCATACACACATGCACAGAATAATGACATCCTCATCCAGGAAAATAGCAATTTGACTTGTTAAGAAGACACAACAAACTGCACTCATCACTCACAGAGCAGGCCCAGACAACATGACAATCCCAGTCTTTCCACACGTTTTGTTCTTACACTAAGTATCCCATAATAATTTTTATATAATCCTAATGCAGTCTTCCCTGGCATCTGGTAATAAGTTCAGTACTCCTAGGCAGTGATCCCTGTCCATCTCTGAGGTGAGGCAAAATGTATCTCCCATTGATTCATCTCAATGTGTTTCATACAACACTCATGGGGTTAATGATGTTCCACGGCAGCCCTGGGAGGATTTGGGGTCAGGGTCTGTTTCTCTGATCAGCCTATTGGAACTCTACTAACACTTTTTTTTTGTTCTCCTTTCTGTTTACAGTAAACTTTAGTCCAGTAAACTAATATATATAACCAATATACTCTTCTTTGCTTCCAAAAGCGAGAAAAACAGGATAGAATTTTATTTAAATATAGAAGCTTTCATTTCTCAAAGCCACAAGACTAGTCTGGAGGAGATCCACACTGTTTTAGTTGAACTTTGTCATTGTCCTTCAGCTTTCTCAGTTTCCCTTGTGTTAAAAGGAGACTGGTTGACTCCCAGGTGGGATGAAGATTATGTAACTGAGACTCTCACTTGGAATTATTCTCCGAGGAGTATTAATTTCTATGACTAACACTAGCCTCCACACTTCCCATTACTGCCTCCAAACTGTCCTTTCTATTTTCTTTTTACTTCCTGCCTAGTAAGTCGTATGTCCTATATTGATGACACAAATTCTATTTCAAGTGTTAAAAACAAGAGGGTTAGGCATCAAGCCTAAGCATGAGGCTCCTGCACCTCCCTTTCATTGAATAACTACTCAGCTCATGGCTCCTTTTTGGATCTTCTTTCAAGATCAACCCAGAACAACTCTGTTTTAGGAGCTTAGCTCCAGATGGTGCCAGTGACCTTGATACTAGGGTGTAGTGCCTGGCTTCCTTTTTATTTATCAGGATAGAACATGGTTAATGTACAAGAGGCACGCAATCACATTATGATAGGGAGTATATCTTTAATTGCAAAAGTTATTCTAGTTTTTTGTTTATTTGTTTGTTTTGCTTTTAAGAAAATGATCAATAAGGAAAACGTACCAAGAGTTTCATTCTTGGTTTCAAGTAGAGAATGTAAGATCAAATTGCTTGCCAAGGATCAAAGTGAGGACATAGGTAGCACAAATATGGGTATCTATGTAACTGTTAAGGGGAAAGAAAAGATGGGAAAGTTATCGTAGGATCATAAATTAAATATTAAGCTACTATAAAATTGTCAGGCGCAAAGAGGACATGAGAACCTGAACTGACCAGGCGTTCTGAAGTTCTTCACTAAAAGATAAATATTTTGTTTTTCAAATGAAGCTGAAAAAAAATCACAAAACCTGAACTCTGTTTTAATGATGGAAGGCTTTTTTTAGAAACTCTTAGAACAATTAGTATTTTAATAGCTTTATTTTTTATTTTAATTTATGTAAACTGTAAAAAGTCATATGGGATCTTGACCTGAAAAACATCTTGTCAAGCATTTATTGTGACATATATATTTTATTGCTAGGGACATATAGTTATGTTAATCAAAACTTTAAAAATAAATTTAAAATAATGATACATTTATTTGTAAGGAATACAAATAAATGTATCATTATTTTTAATTTATTTTTATTGTATTCCTTACAAATAAATGTATTATTTTATTACACTTTCTGAAAAAAATAGGTTACATAACAGAAATGGTGGCGTGGAGTGGTGGGAAGAAGAAAAATAAATGGAAATAGAACATTACCTGAGCTTCATCCACCAGAAATAGCATTAAGTTCAATTCAACATTAATTTAAATACAATTAAATTAAGTGGGTTAAAAGAAAGACAAAGTAAGGAAGTGTAAAAAAAAAATCTTGGTCTCATCAACCTGCTGCCTTCAAACTTTTACTATTAATAAAGAAGTAGTAGAAGTAATGAGTGAAGTTTTCCCCTCATTATCTACATATGAACGAGATGTCTATGCTCCTGTTATAATTAATAGAGACTCAGGGCAGGATTCAGCTACATAAACATGGGTATATGCTGCCATCTCAGATGCCAGTACATTTAAATGGAGGTGGCAGGTTAGAGACAAAACTTATGGAAGATCTACAGCATTTTGGAGTCCAGCAGCTAGAGTTTGGGCATGATGACTTGTCTGTCTAATGTTTTGGTACCTGAAGCCTGCTGAACTGACTGCTGTAGTTACAGTTAAAGTATTCAGTGAATCCTGATCCCAGAACCTGGCATGCTAGTTGCCAAAAAAAAAGCTGTCTGCTGTGATTTCAGGTTCTCTAGCATATTAAATACATCTGGGTTAATATCCAAGACACAGGATTTACAGGAGGCCTATTCCCTTGGCAAATGACAGTTAGAGGCCAGGCAAGCATCTCATATAGCTGAATATATTTAGGGAAACTCAGTAATGTCAAAATATCTTATTTTTATTTTAGTGTGATATGTAAGAAAAATCCTGTGACAAGTAAATTAAATGGATCTAAGGATGAAGGCATTTGTACAAAGGTGGGTATGTGCATATGCACATGGGCATATGGATGTGCACATAGTGTATACATTTATGTTACATAATAATTTTTCTCATCAGATAATTCTTTTCCTGCAACTTTTATTCATAGTTATTTCAGGGCTATTTCCTTTACTGAGCACTCAAAGGGAAATTAGTTTCTCTGTTAACAATGTGGTTATAAGCTCTTCTATCAGTCTGAATGCACTTTCTTGTAACACTCCGAAGTGAAGTTACTTCAGCGTCCTTTTCTTGGTATGTCCATAAGAGTTTAAATGCTATCTTTCCTCTTTTTTTTCTAGTAGGTTTATGAATACTACTAGGATAGTTTATTTTATACTAGGTTTTTGAATGGTCTACTAGATAAACTAAATTTATTCAATTTCAAAATTATATGAACATTTTAATCCAAGAAACTCAGGGTTTTGTAATTACTTGGGAGGAATTAATAGGATGTGAATATTTGTAAATGAAATTCAGAATTTCTAAATTCCAGTTTCAGAATTGTGGCAATTTGGGATCCTTCTCTTGGACAAAGATTAATTTGTCTAGTTTCTGGATTCTGGTCCCTTCATTGGACACCCTCAAAATTCACACCAGTTGTCTGAAGGCATTGTCTGAATGCTTCTTGAATATTGTCAGGCTTGATGCCATGACTACTTCCCTGGGGAACCTATTCCAGAGCTCCACTACCCTCTGTGTGAAGAACCTTTTCATAATATTCAGCCTAAACCTCCTGTGGCACATCTTCCTGCCATTCCCTTGGCTTCTTGTGAACATATTCCTTCATTTCAACTGTTTCTACATGCCAAACAGCTACCTAAAAATAGCCCGAATCTTAGCATTTGTTTTAAATACTCAAATGGAGCTTTAATAGATCCTGCAAATATCCTTTAAAAGTCAAATCTAACTTCTCCTCTTATCTGATAGAATCTTCACAGTGTGTGCATCCTCCTCATCCTCTTTGAATATGATTTGGTAGGAAAACCCATGGGCTTTTTTGTATTTTTTGTGTTTTTTTTTTTTTTCACTTCCTTCCATTATCCTCAATTTTTGCACACTTCTTGGTTGTGATTTTAAAGGACAACAATCTGTTCTATATTTATATCTTTAAAGGAAAACAGGATACCGAGTACCAGAAGCAACTCATAAAAGGAGAGTGATTTGCCATTGAATAGCCATCGAATAACAGTTACCAAGCAGATGCAAGTAGATCAGAAGGATTTTTTTTAAACAAATTGTCAATACTTATATGTGCATATGTCAGGCTTCTTTGTGAAAGTATTTTGTCCACAAGTGTGTTATCAGAATTCAGATTTGTTCACTGAACTGTAAATTCCATGTTCTTTGTGGATATAATTTTGTAGCCCTTGTTAGAAAATAGAGAACTCATAGGCCTGAAAATGCATTCATTTAGTCTGAATGGCAAGTATCATAACCTCTGTATACATATTTTCTGTCAAAATAATGGATTAATATCTATATTGTTTTGAACAGTGTAACTTTCATCAGCTGGACAACTGTCTTACAAAGAGAATATGTCTACATGTGCAATTTACACACTGTAAGATGAAAAATAACATCCCATCACTCTGAGAATAGGTTAAATTCATACAGATTTTAATTCTCATTTTAATCATTCTGCTAGAGATGGGGAAATGATGTGCTGTTTTTGTTTTCTAGTTCTTGGGTTTTGTTGTTGGTTTGTTGTTTGGCTGGTCTGTTTTTGTTTTTGTTTTGTCTTTTTTTTTCTTTTCCTGTTATGTTCTTCTCCACTTGAAAAAAATAATTCAGGCTATTTCCATGCAAATTACACTTTTCCTGGATTCATTAAATGCTCTTTGCTGAGACCATAACTGGACTGCCTTCTTTCAAATTACCTATGCAGAATATTGAAAGGGTCAAAACAGTGCTGCATGCTACTGTATTTCACAGAATAGGAAAGCATGCAGATTACTCTTGTTTCTCATTCTTGTAAGAAGGATAGTAACAAGAAAATGGCTGAAAATGGTTTTGTTCCCATGTGTCAAATACCATAATTAGAATAAGAAATGTTACAAATTAACCCATTCTCATTACAGTAGCTATATTGTAATTTCATGGTCTTCTTCTGATGCTGTGCTCTTGCTAAGCACATTTACATCTCATCAGTGAACACAAGCAGCAGATCTGCTGGCAGTGAATGCTTGATTCACTCCAATTTATGTCTTCTTTTCAGCTGGGGAATCCATTGTGTGAGCTAATAGCAGGTTTCCCATTTGAAATGACTGCAGATCCCTTCACATTTGGATACAGTGCAAGCATTGTCATATTTTTTGCTTTAAATGTATCACATAATTGTCGCATTACACTATGTGCAAGCAGAAGAAAGGGAAATTTCAATATTAAATGCAACACAAAGGGCAATGCTCTGCTTTGTTCTCAGTGATATGTAGGGGAAAGAGAAGAACCCTTTTCTTTTAAGACAAGTAGTGAGTACAGCTGCAATCTTTGTGATCACCTGCATAAATACTGAATGATTTTGCCATCATCTACCTTCTTTCTGCAAGACTGGTTGTCAATAAAGAGGATTTGATTAAAACAATATGGAAAAATGTGTGCTCTTATAGGATGTTTGAATTGCCTTGTCCCTATAATCTGACTGATTTAGGGACATTCCTGATGCATGGTTTCCATGAACTTCTCATGAAATTTTCATGGTATTTCTATCCTTAATGCAGTACTGTACAAGCAAAAATTGAACTTGAGTGCTTGTCTTGTTTCATCTAACAATATTAGGTTGTTTTCCCAATTCAAGGTGTGTAGAGAGGAAAAAAACTATATTTGAGGTGTTTTGCTTATTCTCTTGTGCTTGGTCTGACAGTTAGAGAAAAAGCAACCTACAGAAATCTAAGGGAGGTTTGCTGTTGATGCTAATGGGATAGGATTTCATCGAAAAGATTTTGTCTTACTAGACAGAAGTGTTACATGGATTCGCTTTGTAAGACCTTGGAGACTGATGTAGGAGATGCACGATCATCAGGGGTTATTTCACCTGTCCTTAATCATTAGTGCTTGGATTCACTTAATCTAACTTTAGACATTTCCAATATGAATGTTGACATCTAGAGCAGGGTTCAGTTCCTAAACACAGGGGTTTAGTGCCACTTGAGATTTTCTTGGATATTGAAGACATACACAGGCCATATGAGTAGGGCACAGAACTTATGGAAATTGGTACGCTCCAGTATTGAAGCTGAGCACCAGGTCTGATAGTAAAAAAATACTAGAAAAAAGTCACTATATTCCTAAATTTAGAGGACTTAATATCATTCTTCAACTATCTATTTTTTTTTTGCTAGGGCCAATTCTGTTGTCTATACATTGGTGTATTTGAGATGCTTTGTTGTATTCTATCCTACCTCTATTGCTAATGCCGAAGGACATGAGTATCCTGAATGTATTGTATAAGCATGTGTTTGCCTCCATGAAACTGTCCTGGACACCTTAAAGCTCTCATGCAACCAATATTTCTTTGGTAGTTACATTTAGCTAGTATTATATTCAATGAGAAATCTAGTATTATAATCAATGAGAAAAATACTTAATTACAGGTCATGATTCTTCCCATCAGTTTTAAATGTTTACCTTCAGATGAGATGAATACTACCTTATAACTGTACTTTTAGGTTTTTTTGTTTTTTTTCTTTTTCTAGAGTCAATTTCAGAAAATACAACATTCTCAGCTATGAAGATTGACTTATCTCCTTGCCTTTTTTTTTATTTCCTCACATTTCTTTGACTTACTTTTCCATATAACTGAGAGCTATAATAATTCAGCAATTCCACAGTGATGTGCAAACCAGGTTAACCATTTACCTGAAAGGAAGATTAGAGGGGATAATTTGACCTCACTTAGGCCAACACAATTATAAGAACATATGAGTCACAAAACTGATGGTTATTTTAGCCCATTATCCCATCTATCAAAAGACTAGTGGTAGCTAACCCGGAGAACATTTCTCCAGCTTCTAACATTCACCTGTTTGGTGTGTGCTGAGACTGTAACTGCGTTAGGATTATTGCAGGTTTAATCCCTTGGTCAGTGAATTTTAATTTGTATGTTTCATGGAGTAACTTTCAACATGCTTTATCTTTCAGTTCCGTAGTTTAAACTACTAATTACAAGAAAAGGAATGTAATTGTTCATTTTATGGTTTATAGACTTCAGTCACACATAGTGCAGTGCAGTTGTGCTTTCCTATGATGAAATGTAATTTTTAGTCTCTTCTTATACCGAAGTCCCATACTTATTATCTTTATCACCTTCCAATATACTTCCTCTCATACTGCCATTTTTAAAGGGAAAAAACCCATGATATGCACTAGTGTAATAACTGAAAAAAACCCTAAATAATAAAGCCTTTGTGAAATTTCTCTAGGATACTTGAGAAGACCAGTAGATCTGTGATTGTATTTGTACTTGGCTGGTAAAGACAGCAAATTAGCACCAACATTAAGAGTGTGTCCACCTTCAATATGAACTACTGGAACCTGAAGTGAAGTCCTCAGTCTGTAATCACTAAAGTAATTTTAGATACTTCTAATAATTTCAATGCTTCTGTCTTTTTTTTTCTTTTTTTTTTTTGAGACACTAAGCCCCTTTTATGTGCATCACTGAACAGCAGTTTTCACTTACCACTGACCTGAGTTATATTTCAGTGAGTAACCTCTGAGTGAAAGGCTCTCTGCTGCATTTCAATACCCTGAGCAATCCAGCCCCTTCTTGTTTTTATTTTTAATATTAATATATAAAAAAGAACAATCTGTCATGGATGTGTATGATAATTGACATAATAGACCCTAACGGCTATTTTGGAGCATAATAGACCATGACATATCCATTGGAGCTTACTCAGAGATTGAGATGAACAGTTTTATTGATATCATATAAACTCACACTTATCATATTTCATTATATTTTAATTAAAAATGCAAAATCTAGGCAAAATTACCATTCATTTATATATTGTATTATTTTTCATTTAAATATCAAGCTGTTACATACACATACATACTATATAAGTATCTTAAAAGAAATGGCAAGCAAAGATTTAAAAGAAAGCCTTCTCAGAATTACTCTGTAATTAAAATGATAGAGTGCTTTGTAGTCTTACTTGTCTAACTTGGTTAGGTGACTGAGATATGCTGTTGTAGAAATTGCAAGTGAAAAATTTTTGTGCATGGCAACCATAGGCGAAGAGAATGCAGAGCCCCTAAGTTTCATCATACTAGTAGCAAAACTAGCAGCAAAACTTGATTTCCCAGAGTGATGGAAAGAGAAGTGAAAACCAAGATTAAATCATGTTCAGAATGGGTAATTTTCTAATGGTATTAAGAGTTGTTTTGGGGAATTGTCAAAAATTATTAGAATGCAAGAAACTGGAAGCAATATTTGGTCTCCCACTGCAAAAAAGAAAGTACTATCATTGTAGCTTTCTATATGTTATTATCTTGCTAAAAGGCAAAAAAAAAATTGTAGGTTTACTAGTCTGGGAGGTGAGTGCAGTGGGTAGGCAAGCGTGACAAATATTTGTCCTTTGTTTTCCTTTTTATGCCAATGCATTATCTTTTGAAGACAAATATCCTTGTGATGGTAGCTTGTTTGGCATCTTAATACCTCAAAACTCTGAAGAATAAAACAAACTAAAAATAGACAAAACCCCCAGATCTTGAATATTTGATTACATACTGAATTTCATTTGTTTAAATATTTTTGTCTCATTTTTTGAGGTTTCCAAGTCACTATTTTGAGTGTTTAGAAATGACATAGTAGGAAAACATGGCTGAGTTAAGGACTGTAAGGGAGACAGCTCGATTGTCATACCTTTGCTTATCAGCAGCATCTCCTGTTGTCTCCCATTTGACATGAACCACAAGGTCTGCAATGATGTTCCATTACAATCCAGGATCCATGGACTCCACTTCATGGACCTTGAGCTAACAACAGAGGTACAATATCTTCAGTGAAACAATGTTCTGGAACAGCTGTACCCCTTCTTGTAATGGAGTTAGCTGATTCAGGTTTGGTTACTTGTGAATTTACACTAAGTTCATAAAACGTATTTGAAGAAAGCAAAAGCTTCAGATCTAAAAAATGCTGATGGAGATTTTTCTGCAGGGTAAGTCTTATAGCAGAATGGGATATATCCCCTACATCGTAACACACAAAATTTTAGTACCAAACCTCAGTACTTTGTGGTCTCTCTGGAGCTGAAACAAAGTGCTCAGAACACCCAGAGACATTTCACCTATTTCAGATATCTCCTTTGGCTTCAGAATGCAATTTTTTTTTTTTTCCTTCAAGTAGAAAGAAACTCTTAATTGTGATCTTCCTCTTGGTAAATGAAATTTATCTCCTCACTGACTAAAAAGGAAGCATGGTTGACAAGATTAATCAAGATGTAGAGCTCATAGGAAACTTCAGAAAGATTATTCCCTTTATGGTGACAGACATTCTGAATTGCCTTTCCAGGACTCATGATTGTTTTTTATATAGCCTATGGGAAGCGATTTTCAGCAGGAAATATCTTGCCTACTTCACATGTAAGCAAGACAAAACTACAACAGGAAGGCTTATGACCAGGCTGCATATTAGCCACTGCTGAACTCCCGAATGGGATTGAAGTTCAGACATACCTCCTTGATTAAATTTTCTTTCTTGTTCATTCTATAAACAATTCAGAGGCTTAAAGTTAATTTAAATAAATTTAGAAATAAACTGCATATTTCATACAGCATTCTGAATCAACCAGTGGCAGACAAGTAAATTCAGAGAAACCTGAATTACATTTTTAAAATATGGCAGTCTCCCAACCAGCTACCTGCATTTGTCAGCATATAAAACCACTGTAACTTATCTACATAATAGAGTTATTTATCATTAGACTTTTTGAAGGGCTTTCAATTACTCTACAGTAGTCTGATAGGAATGGCAGACATGATACTCTGAATTACTACTGCAACAACTTGTGAAGAAGTGGAACATCTTATATTACTGTTTTTTGTTTAATTTGGGATCAGTTAATTTTAACACTAGCAGTAGGAAAGGCAAGAGTCATGGAAAAATGTCTCACAGAACAAATGTTTCTATTTTGTACAAAAAATTCAGGAAGATAACCTTTTTGGAAGACAGAAGTGAAAAGATAGATAGAGTTAATTATCTCATAGGGACATCGGGGTAGGTTTGTCAACCAATGGCCAAGCACTTTACTGCTTACCTCTCTTAGTGAAATATGAAATAAACCAGTCTCTGTTCATTTCCTTAGAAAGTTCACGTAAACAATTTTCTAGTCAGTGAAATTGAGTTTATAGAACTGTGTGAAGCTACAGCTTTGCTTGAGTAGAATAGACAGATATTGTACAATATCTCCCAATCTAATTCAAGCTATTGAATCAAAAAATACTGGATTTGTACAGTTGCTTGAACCATGGGAGAACTGAAGACGTTTTACAAACTGTCAGTAATGTTTACAGTATTTTTATTAATTGTTACAATTGTAATTACACCATGTAATTGTTTTTTTAAGTCTTTCACCTGCATGCCACATGAAAGGGCACATGTAGGCATTAGCTATATTTATGGGCTTGTCTAAACTCAGTTGACATCAATCCATTGAATTCAGTATCTTTGAATATGACCTGTGAGAGAAAAACTGAAAATCATCCCAATGAATTAAGGCCAAAGACTAGGGTTCATCAAAGAATAGGATGGAAGTCTCCTGTGCATCCTGGATAAAATCCAGTTATGTGTCAACTATATGTTTTAGCCAAGAATGTCAAATATGGACATTGCTACATCATTGATTAAATGGTGTAGGTTTGCTGGGTTTTGTTGGATTTTTTTTTTCTCACTTGTGTTATAAATTTAAATAATATAGGAGAAGATTCCATGGTGTAGACATGACATAAATATTTTACTTCTCGTTTGAAGGGCACATTGTTATATAAGTAAGTACATACCACGTTACTTGCAAATGTAGAATTTAGACTTGTTACTGTTGTTACACAAAGTTGTATTGGAATTTAGGCAGTTTAGAATAATGGACTGATGCTATAAGATTTCATCACAGTAGTAACATTTTAAAGTGCAACAATTTCTGAATAAAGCTTTCAGAACACCTAAGTAAAATAAAAAAAATACAAAACCTTTTTATACAGATATCCTTTTTCAGAACCAGGCTCTGTCCTATTTTTGACCAACTCTAAGTAGCATAGCTATGTGCTAACTAACTTAAGGGGATTGTCAGTCAGACTTAAACAGTGAAGCGTTTGCGTCTAGTAAGCTTAGTTCTGGTCACAGCTTTGAGATGCTCTGGTGAAAATTGTAAATGAACCTGTCTTTTTTCAAAGACAAGGTTAGTCTGTGTTAATGGGAAAGGTCTCTTATCAGGGACTGAGATAACTAATTACGTACTTCTGATGGAGAACTTCAGCAACTATGTTCTGAAGCTATTTTATGGTTGCTTAGATCTTTCACAGTACAAGGATATCATTTTGTATCTTGGTCTTCTGTTGGCACTGTGCAGAACAGCTAGTGCATGTAATGCCATTTTTCAGAGATTTTTCTGAGACGTGGTAGTCTTTGATGTCTGTAAGTATAAGTAATCTAATTTATCAGTTGTCCTTTGAAAGATTGTCAAGAAGTTTAGAAAATATCAATATTCAAGTTTCCCTATTTCCATTTCTATGAATAGTTTCAATATTATGCCAAGTATTTTTTTTTCTTATTCAAAGCAGTCCTTTCTGAAGACAAGTGTCAAAAAGGCTGATTTGAAAATGTTCTCTATTTCTCTCATGATATTCATCAGGTTTCATTTGAAATGTGGTGTTTAGGTTTGGTCATATTTTGACACCAGAATCATACCTAAAAGAAGTCACAATCAGTTAAATTTTGTACCAGAAAATAAACCTGACATGAAACAGAATCTTTTTTTTTTCCAATTTCCTTTTAAAAATTATATTTTTTTTTCCCCATATTGACACTTTAGATATTCTGATTCATACTGACTGGAGTTTTTGTGGAGACACAACAGAAGGAATACCTTGTCCCTTAGTATCCTTTTCTGACAACCTCTTTCTTATTATCTGTTTTAAACACACTTACTACTACTTCAAAATATAACTATAGTTTTAGGCTGAAACTTCTGTAAACCAGTACTGCAGCACTCTATAGATTCTTCTGGCCTTGTAATTTGAAAGTTTTACATTTCAATGAAATAGGATCATACAAGAAACTATTTGCAACAACCTAAGCAAAGCCACAGCTCTTCCAGCATATAATATCCTGATCTACCTCTGCATTTTTCTTTCTCTTCACTTTGCTCCTGCATTTCCAGTTCTGTCAAAGTTTTACTCTTTTCATGAATATTTGGAGCTAGTTTTTGCTAGTTTTCTCTGTTTTGAATAAGCAGAAGTATGTGCTGTGAGGAAATCCTAGAGATACTAAAATAGTGCATCCATAAATGCCTTTGTTACAGACAACTCTAATATCACCAGAAGAAACAGATGGAAATCCCTGCTTATTAAAAGCCAAGCTTTATGTTTTTAGCATCTCCTGTTTATATTTATGAATGTCATTTGATTTCTGTAAGCCTTGTGGACATTTATCAAATAAACAGCAATTCTCAGCATACAGCAATGTGAATATACCAAGCTTTCAGGTGACACCGTGCTCCATGACCTGAATTAATTACTTGAAAAAATTCATAGGGCAGAAATTTTCTGTGATAAGCATGTTGCAGCCCTTAGGTTTTCCCACTCAGATCTCTCTCCCTGGCTGTTTATTGGCCATTATAAAATTTTCAAGTGTTTCGCAGCATACACAGCTCCTGTAGTGTCTATTTTTGAATGCAGTGATAGCTTTGTATATGTGAGGAGTAAAACAAGGAAACTGACATCAATGGGTTTTGAATTTTGAGTTCAAGGTAAGCTGGACAGAGGAACAAGTCTTGGACAATAGTACTTCACTCATGCTACATTTTTCACTCTATGAATTGTATTAGTTAAGAGATCCAGCTGACTAGTTTAATTTTCTCAAATAGAAAAGAGTAATTAAGTGATGACTTCTAGAAATAGTTCCTCCCTAATTCATGCTTTTGATGTGTTTTTACTACATAAAAAAAAAACCCAGAAGGTCTCTTTAAAAATACCATCAAAACCCACCCTCCCTTAGGCCGTTCTCACTGGTGCCTCAGATGCCCCTTTTGTCAGTGTCACTCTAGAGTACAAATATTCTTCCAGTTTTTGAGATCTCAGAACTATTAGTACTCTGATGATAACTATGGTTAAAAAAAAGATATTCTTCTACCATTTTCATTAGACCCCAGGCTTCTGAAAGAGGAGATTTAGCTGTAGAGTGCAGAGGAGTAACCTTTTCCTTGTGGTAAATTAAATCCAACACTGCCCTCTTCCTCAAGAATTAGAAAGGTAGGATCAGCTCTGGCTTTTCTATTGGTAATAAATGTATTTTATTCATTTTTTTGAATGGTGATAGCTTATGATATTTTAATTGTAATAGCTTAGTATGATGAGTTCACAGCTCCAGTATTAGTATTAATTAGTTAACTAGCAGAATGTTGGGCTGATGGATCTTAACACCCCCCTCCTCAGGGGTTAATATCAATGAATGCAGAAGAGTGAAAAAGAGACAAGAGAAGGCTAAATTTTGCACTTGGATACTCTTTCCTCCCTCCTTCCCTTTGTGTTTTCTTTTACTGCAGGAATTATATACAATTAGATTGCATGACTCAGTGGTTGCAATAATAGTAATACTAATGATGATAATAAAACCCTCATAAAAATCACAGATTAAGAGAAATAAGCATATACATGTATTGTTCTGAATAAGTGGATTTGGTATCTGCAGTGAATGTGTGATGACTGCAAGTTATGAAAATCTACAGGATCAAAGATCTCATAATAATAACATTTCCCCTTGCTTTCTGATCATTCTTATAGAGAGTAGACTGAAGTTTAAGTACTAGTAAAGTGAGACGTGCATTTCAATTGTAAAAAATCCCTTTTATTCCTGATATTAGTTTTTCTGCTGCTATCCCAACTTGGCTGCAATGTCATTTGACACACATACGTAAAGTAATTTCTGGTTTTCCCTAAGCATCTGAACAAAAGTAAAAAATACCAAGGTTACATCACAATCAGTTCTAGACTTGTGGAATGCTAAGACTTATATAGGAATCCCATGTTTAAATTGTTTTCAGAATCTTTTTCAAGAAACAGAGACTCCGAAGTTGCCTTTCAATTCAAACTACAATGGTTGCACAAAGTGAATCTGCTGAATTAGACTCTAGAATTTATTATTACTTAATCATTCAACTATCCTGGAATAAAAGAGTGAGCAAACCTGAGCAGGAACAATGATCAGGAAAATCATGGTTCAAGTCACAGATCCAGTGAAATCTTCTTACTGTCCCTCACATAAAAGCAAACTAATCTTACTGCTAGTGTATTTGATTAGCTCATCATGCTGTTGAGTTTAAAGATTTTCTAGTTTATTCACAACGGAGCTGGGAATGTTTCCTCTGAGATGACTTTCCTTTCCCTCCTTTTGCTTTGGAATTTCTTGCTTCTGAGCACGATCAAGATAAATACAGTATCTCTTCTGAGCTTACTGTTACTGTGAGGTGATCATTCCAAGATTTTTATTCTTTTAACTCTAGCAAGTGCCAGATTCTGCATCTGGGATTGGATAATCCTGCTTATGCATGAGAAGCTAAGAGCAGTTCTGTGGAAAGAGGTCTGGTGGTTTGGGTTGATGGCAATTTAAATATGAGTCAACTGTGTGCCCTGGAAAGAGAGTAAACAGGGTCCTGGGGTGCATTAAGCACAGCTTAGACAGCTGATCAAGGAAGGTGAATGTCTCAATCTACATTGCACTGGTGTGGCCCTACCAGGAGCACTGTGTGAAGTTCTGGGCATCTTAATGTAAGAATGATATCAAACTACTAGGGTTGATGACCAAAATGGTGACGAGTCTCAAGAGCAAGAGAAGTGGCTGAGGTCACCTGGTTTGTTCCACTTGGAGAAGAAAAGGCTAAAGTTTACAGTTTACAACTTCCACAAGAAGAGCAGCAAAATGGTAGGTGCTGATGTCTGTCTGGTGCCAGCAATATGACACAAGGAAAAGGATGGATGGTGTCCCAGGAAACTTTAGGTTGGACATTAGGAAAAAGTTCTTTACTGAGATGGTCACTGTAACAGGCTCCCCATGGACACAGTCATGGCACCAAGCCTGTCAGACTTCAGTGAATGTCTGGATTTCTCTCTTAACAATATGATTTATTTTTAGGAAGCCCTGGAAGGAACAAGGAGATGGACATGATTAGCCTTACGAATCCCTTACATTCTATTATTCTGTGATTTTTTTTCATTGTCTGGATTTTTTTTCTGAATATTCGAGAATCTTAATTAAAAATTATGTTTAATAAATATGTTGTTAGAGACAAATTAGTTCTGTTTGTAGTTCAGTTTTACAAATAGAATGATTTTGCCTATATTCTCATTAGTCAACTTCATTAGTCAACTATCTCATCTCTAGTGTGTCACTCCTAGTGTGTGTGCACTTCTATAAGAACTGCTGTATGATGTCAACTTTTACTGTCACTTAGTTGACCTCTAAATACACATAGGAACTCTGAGTTCTTCAGCATTCAGAGAAGAAGGAATTTTGAGTATTACTTGCATATTATAAATTTGGTAGGTTTCTGAAATATGTCTATTATTTATTGTGCTATCAGTTCAAGTCCAAGGAAAAGGATGGAATTTACCAAGATGTGTGTAAGTAAGCAGAGGTCTGTAGAACAGTATGCTTTTAATTTCTATAGATGTTACCATAGTGATGCTAATTCTATAATGAAGAAACTGATTGTCTTATGCCTGTTCATATTGGCTAGGATACTACTCCATATGTTTACTCAATAATACTGCTCAGTATTTGTAAATCACAATAGACACACACACACAAACATAGTCATTTGTACTCTACATGCTTAATTTTATGAAGTTAGTAGGTAACAATATTTTTATGTCAGGTCTGTTAAGATGATATTTTGATTTGATGTTCCACATGTATGATTTTATAAGTTGTTTGCTTAGCTTATGTGTTTTATTGGAGGAGATGCAATGTTTCAAATGTGTAAACATGTTTTTAAAGTCTCCAGAACCAGAATTTGGAAATGTAACATTCAAAGTCCTCTTTAAAGAGATCTTTTATCAAAACACAATTAGACTTTTTAAAGAACTTAGTTGTCATTGAAAAGACAGTGATGCAAACTAGTTGAATAACTAGGACATTTTTGCCAATCAAATTTTAACAATATTTTTTATTCTTAATCTCTTGACTGCAAAGTATAGCTGGTAGGCTTTTGTCATGATTTATGTATAAAGTTGATATACATCGTTATTTCATCAGCAAATGTACTATGTGCTAAGCTGATTGCCACATATTTTTTGCTTGCCAGAAGGAAAAAAAACCAAAAAAACCCAAAAAGTCAGGAGGGGAGGGGGGAGAAAAACAGCTTCAAAGTTATGACTATTTAAGAAATTATCAGAAGCCTACAAGGGAAAATATGCATTGAAAAACATGGGAATTAGTTCAGTTTCTTCTTGGGAAAAAAAGGCATGAATTAACTTCAGAAACCTAAATTTATTATATTGAAGAGTAAAACAGAATTAGTAAACAAAACACATATTGGCATGTGTTATACACACGGCCACCTAATAGTATAAAACATCTAACAGAGCAGAACTAAGATGCCATGTCACACAAATGTTTCTGTTTGCACTGTAAGAACTATAATTCAAAATTACTTGAGCTTTCAAGCAAAGTGGGGAAGAGTGGCAGCTACCTGACCTGTTGGAGGTGGAAGTTACACATTGGAGAGCATAGTGCTGAGCAGGAAAGGTAATAACTGTCACTAATATTCAAATAGTTGCACAGTGCAACTTCCACTTGAAAACTATGTTTTGAAGAAACTGAAGAATTAAAGACTACCTGTAATGAGAAGGCGTGAAAAATACCCATGACCATGGCTAAAGAGCACGACAGGAGGCTTCTGCAAATGGTGTCTTGAGCCTACTGCTTAGGAAGGACCTAAATATGCAACTGGAGGAAAGATGGAGTTGGGGCTGCAACTAATCCCTCTCAAATCAGGATCTAATGAAGAATTTGCTAATAAAGATTTGCTTTGTGCCAAAAGCATACCAAATACATGTCAGGAGAAAGGAAAGAGGAAACTAAATGATAATGTGGGGTTCAAAAGCTGTCTTTGAAGACGCTGTGCTTCCAAAGATCAATCTAATTTTAATAGACTAAAGGATTTAGGGGCCTGTGCACATAGGCTGTGAACATAGCATCCAATGATAAAACAAGGGGAGTAGAGTTTGAGAGAGACATTTCCTCATCAGCAATTTTAGTGTTTGATGCTGACACAGATATCACACTCTTAAGATAATGCTGAAGTCATCGCTACAATGGAGAGCTTAAGAAGTAATAGAAGGTAACTTGAAGTGGCATATTTCTCCTTAAAATTTCTTTTCAATGAATATTTAAACAGACCTGGAGGCTGACCTCTAATTAACATGGATCAATGCAATATGCCATGTGAAATTAGACAAGCTCTCCAAATGACCCAGAAAATACAGATAATGTATTTTATATACCTATAAACAGGTGTATAAATATATATAAAAATATAAAGGCATATATTAAAATATATTAAAATATATAAAGACATAAGTGTATAAAATAGGTATATGAAAATATAAAATGTAAAAACTATTCTTAAAATTATGGATTTGTAGTAAGTATAATTCAAACCATCTAGATACAGGTGACTGTGTAAATAAGTTACTCACCTAAACAACCCTATAGAGTCAACAGAGAAAGGCAGACCCTTCCAGAGAACAGTTCAGACTAAATATGTGCTAATCTGGACTCCAGTGGCTCTTCTCTTTCTGTGATGTCAATACGAACTTAACTGCTTTTGCACATATAATTCAGACACAATTTGTGCCATCATCTTAGTTTGTGTTAAATATATGGCTATTGTAAATAAGTATATAACACAATTGCCATTTTTTGCAATATTCATCTGCAAAGTAGTCATAAACCCTGCCATGTCAGCCAATTGCTAAAAAGCAGGATAAAATGAGGGCTTTTTAATTATTATTTTATAATATCCTTAGCTCCTCAGTAATGACAGTAAAGAGCCAGATTGTTTTCCTAAGATGAAATCTGGTCTGGAACACTGGTATGTTTTCTTTACTCAGTTTATAGTGAAACTGTCAAAGGAAGGACAGTTGATGTCAGAAAGGTTCATATTTATTTATGTTTAAATTGAGGTTGGCTGTGTTTGCTCTCATTACTGCTGTCATAAATGGTCAAGGACATCTAGGGATGTGTTTTCATAAATGACATGATCATTCCAATACAACAACTCTCAATACTGATTCCTATACCTCCATTATAGTTTCTAAATCGCTTCTGATGCAGTACTATTTAGGAAACTGAAACCTACTTATTTCTTTTAGAAATGCAATTGCTATGACAACTCAAAGCAGCTCAATATCGTTTCCTGAAACTCTGAATTGCATGATCAGCCAATCCATTGTGAAAGCAGGCTGTATTTTGGAGGTGAATGAGAATAATTTACACCTTGGGAAAGACATTTGTTTGTTGATACTGGAATAGTTTCTTTTTAAATGGCAAGAACAGAAAGAAACAGAAGTTAAAAACCCTTTCTATGATAATCATCAATTTCAAACAGATATCTAAGACTACACAAGACTTGACTTGTTCATTACAGTAAATCTTCTCTTTGCTGCACACAGTATCTGTGCATTTCATTTCAATTAAACTATAAAGGCGCACATCGAATCATTCCTGCTTAGAAAGACAAGACCACCTAGTGGTTTCTGTATACTTAATTCACTCTCTCCTGCCACAAATGCCTGAGGCTTTGATTAGTTTTATCTTACTTGCAAGAGGCACCCCTTGTAGAAGGAGACAGAATGATAAGCTTTCCTGTTGTCTCTGCAATTCTGAAGGAAACTTGCTCCGTTCTGATCACTGAGATACATGGAAAATACATTTTAGAAATCAAACAGGTTCTTATTCTTGGTAACCACCTATTCTGTCTCAAAGACCAAAGCAAAACTAAATGAATCTTCTGATGACTGACACTTTATCTCGGCATACTTCCTAAGGCAAAGACTGCAATGTCTTTCTAATCATATATATAGATTCACCATCTTTCCTAATGTGTTTCTGCTCCTCTTTCTGTTATTTCTGAGTGTGAGCCAATATGTGTATCAACTGCTTAATTCTTTTTAGTTTATTTAGCAGACTTTCATAAACTTGATAAGTTTATCTTCCACCCTGCCTCCACCCCAGGCATTTAGAGTTGGAATGGGAAAGGGGAGAGCCTTAAAAGAAAGAAATGAATTTATGTTTTTCAGAAGCCTTGTGTTGAAAGTGATATTTACACTGAACTGTATGAATACACACTTTGCCAAGGCTAGTTATCAGCTGTGTGCAATTTATACTTATGTCAAGGTTGTCTGCAGCATGTGAAACAGTTCTCTTTTTTTGAAGTATATATGGAAATTTAAGGGGAAAAAATCCTTTTAAATTATAGCTATTGTGTGGTTTTGAATAAAATACTGATGATTGTTAGCCATTTACAAAGCACCTTTAACTCAGAAATGAAACCCGAATGAATACAAAATGTTTAAGTGTTAAAAAAAAAATGACAAAAAAGTGCATTATGAGTAGTAATTTTTCTTGATTGTGCTTTCTTTTTAGGTAGTTACATATAGATACCTTGTATCAAGATCAAGATTTTACATTTGTTGTGTATGTGTGTGTATATATATATATATGCATATGGCATTAGCTATGATGGTAATAAATAAACTTACATTGTATGCTTAGAAATAATCTCTTCTACAAATATTATCGTACTTCAAAGTGACTAAGGAAACTGTATTCATATCCTGTAATACCTGTTCTTCACAAGCTGTTTGCAGATTCCTTGCTTTACAAAAATGTTTATTTATTTCTCTTGGGTTTTTAATTACTCTATTTTTTTCCCCTTTCTGTATGATATGATAATAAGTTAAACACAGACATATTTACCCCTGGAAACTGTTCTTGAATCATTGAATTGTGCATTTTCCATCGTGACAAGTATAGCCATAGCTAACTTTCCAGAGGATTATCAAAGGAATAAAAGTCCTTTTCATTTGGATGCATACACCATTATTACTGATTAAATTATTAAAAAACTGGACCATTAAAACAGCATAATGTGCCATGTATCTTCTAAATTGGCTTTATTTGTTTCAGAAAATTATTAAGAAAAATATTAAGCACTTTTCCTTACTTTCATTTTATTACTTCTTCAAATCAGTAAGTTAGTTAAACTTAAATGTCACAGATCGGAAAAAAAATCTAATTCTAGCAATATGAAGCCATCAGAATTAAAATACAGAAATCACTAAACTCCTCATACACAAAATATTCTATCCCAAAACATGGAACAGTGAAATTGTTCAACATGTGCTTTGTTTCCAACTGGAAAATACTAACCTTTTCTAAAGGACATTTGAGGAATGAAAAGAAAGCCTATATAAACAAACTTGCTGGTCCATGGGAATCTGAGAGTTCAAAACAGCTTCAGATGTCAGATTTTAATTTGCAGCATGTCTAATTCCTAATTAACCCAACTATGAGGCTCAGCTAGAATGTGTATTGGGGCTTGAGGGGGAAAAAAAGCATGTTTCCAGTATAGCAGATAAATAGGTAGCTATTACCTAAGTGTTGTTTCTGGATAGTTTACCTCCTTGGAGATCTTAAAATGGGATTGTTTACCAGTAATGACTTTTCCCTAGGTGAGCAATTGCTTTTGCAGACATATTGTATGTTGAAAAGCCCTATTTGCTTGTAGCCGATATATACCTGTAATTCGCCTGTGAAATATACAGATGGTATTTGTAGGAAAAAGCTAAATAAATGTATCTCATTCCAAAAGATTTTATTCTGGTTTTGGCTTCCTTCTCTGGGTTGTTTTCCTTAAGCATTTAAGTTAACATTAAAGTTCATTAAGATGCTTAGGCTTAGTTGCATAAGGGATATAAGGAGTAGGCCAGATATAGCTTAGTAAAATTGCAGCTCAGCTGGAGGTTTTATTTCAGTACATTTCAGAAAAATAATATCTGCCTTTCAAGTTTAAACCAAATATGTCAGTGTTTTTAAAAATCTTTAGTGGTTTTAGAATGAAACAGACAACAAAGCTTTGTACCTCCCCACATGTCACGCCCTGCATCATCTAACAAAGGAAAGAAATAGGAAAAGTTAGTGGTCTGTTGCATCAGAGAGTTCTTGAATGGTCCCACAACACCGCACCAGGCATTAGAGAGACGAAATAGAAAAAGGAATTACTGTGGTATCTCTGAACACAATGCCCAGAGTAGCCCTCTCCAGGAGTCCCAAGCTGCACCGAAATACCAGTGTGATATTTGAGGAGAAGGAAACAGGAGTCAAGCATTATGTCACACTAGTTCTGTTTGAGGATGTACATTTGGGGAAGGGATGTATAAATAGTGTGAATATCTGTGAAAGAGGTGGGATGCAATCAAATAAAATCAATGTTAAGAACAAACAAATACATTGAATTTTATTATGATTTTCACAAAGCTATAACCAAGGTTTAATTTTGCATTTCCAAAGGTTTTCTATATTTTTGTAACTTAGATTCTACACAAATAAACAAAAGTTCTTATTTCTGTATTGGCTGATAGTTTCAATGGTTAATTAAAATGTGCAGAGAAATTAGATTTAAGAAAACAAGCCTTAAAAATATAGATTAAAATATAGATAATTAATAATGTATTCAGTTCTTACTTATAAGAAATATAAAATTAAAAACTTGTAAATATCTCATTTGAATGTAGCCCATGAGACTGATAAGAATTTTTTTCTTATTCTGCATAAAGAAATGTCCTCTTTTCATTATTGCCCAATCTAAAAAAAAAACTTCAACTCTTGCAAAATATTTATACCGTGCAGGAGAAGGAGAGAGAAGGTGAAAAATATGTACCAAAATGGATTTCAAATTAGTTCTCATGAAGTGCAGATCGCTAAACCAAAAGTTTGTGGTTTTTCACTTTAAAGACTAGACACAAGGTCTACAAATGTGAAAGTTACTTTAGCATTTTTAAACATTTTTTATTACATATATTAAAAAAATAAAATTCATGTATTATAGGATGAGTTGCATCTGAAAGAATATTTAAATACTGCTGTGTTCAAAGTGGATATTTAAATCTTAAAATAATATTTGTGCCTAAGCTAAAATCTGTAAGCTATCAACACAGAATACCTTTGCCCTGATTAAAGAAAGATGTTAAACATTGCCTCATTAAAGTTTATTTACTTAAGCACATGCTTGAAGTCAATCATGTCATTAAAATCTTCTCAAATAGATCTCATTTTCCAACTTCTGAATTTAATTCTGTGAGGTGAGGTAATCATTGGCAATTAATACAATCACACTGTATCAGAAAAATGAAAAGATGAAGATACTGTGTTCTTGAAACAGAAAGAGATCCCTGTCATGATTCAAACAGAGAGAAGGGAAGCTATGAGGCAAGATGTCAAAACTAGGAGAATATACGTAGCTTCTCCCCTTTCTCAAACATGGGAAAAGGTTCTCTTTTTTAAAGGATGGAGATTATCCTTTCACAACATCGATTAATCTCTAACAAAAGCCTGTGATTTCTCCCCTCCTACCTGTATTAATGCCGATCCAATACCTCATACCAATAAAGACCTTCTAGAGAAATTTTAATTGCCCACCATGTTTGTATGTCTCATAAAGAAAACCCCAACTGTCTTACCTATATAGTGGTGCATACCTTCATACTGTGAGTGATTATATCATACAATTCTTCACTTTGTTCTGTGTCCTATTGACAGGAGTACTAAAATGCCCATGGGATCATCATGACCACACAGCCCTGGGCAAGACCTGTATTCTGTCTTTAGTGCCAGGATCCTCAGCTCTTCTAGTAATGCATCTCATTTTTATGATGTATTGCAGCAATACATCATCACACGACTGTCAGTCAGAAGACAGCACCAGTTTGGATAAACTGATCCAAGAGCGCGTTCGGTTTGATTATAGGACAGAAGGTGTCCTGACGTTCCTTGGAGACAAAATTCTCGTGCCAAGAATTAATATGCTTTGCATTGCTGTGCAGTGGTCTGACAAATACTCTGAAGCATCTGAAGAGAGTTCACACAGACTTTGTCAAGAGAATAATTCTAAAACAAATATGAAAAGTGAAAATCTTAATACCTTCTTCATAAAAAAAAAACCCCACAGACTATAACTATAATCTGTTTTTCAGTACTTCAAAAAAGCTTTACAAGGACACTGTCAGGTCAGATTCGGCTTATCATGTAAGCTATTTTAAAATAAGTTGCTACTGGAGGAAATATTTTCATTATCTTTCTTAAGGACAAACTTTCTCTTTGTAGGAAGTTGTAGCAAGTAGCTACACCAAGAAGGTCACTGCTACTTAGGGGAACCAAGTTGCCATAGGAAAAACAACAAAAAAAATGTGGACACCAATTTTTTTTAACAATTAATTTTATTTATCAGTGACTACTCTGTTTATAGTTACTTTTTTTTTTTTCTAAAATTAAAATAATGAAGAGATGTTCATGGTTGAACCCTACATAGCTAATGATTGAAATAGCCTTTTGTTACAAGATGTTGTGTTGTTGTTATTTTCCTTAGATGCGGGACATATTTGCAACCTGAACACTGAAGCTTATTTCTAGTATGAGAGTCTCAAAATGTGTAATTATCTTTTTCAACAAGAGTTGTGCCATCCTTTGCAAAATCAAGTTCAATTTTATGGCAAATCTAAACAGTATGTTTACAAAGTCAACAATAGCAGTGCAGTGTGTTTACATATGACATATATATACATACATTCGGTTATATATCTAGTCATGTCTGAGATATGGCGCTTTCTCCCACATATGCTTTTCTGTGTCTTTGTTTACAGATGTACAGATATATCTACACATATGTATGCATACACATGTATGTGGAGTTTATATACAAACAATAAAATCAGTGTAGTTTTACACAAGCTATCATCTTTTTGTGAAACTGAGTCTATTTCGTGTCATTCTCAGACTGTCTGATGTTAGGTATTTGTACTGACAGCACATTGTTGTATTGTAAAGCTGTTAAGAAGCAAGAACCTTTGGCTTGTGAGTTACACCAGATTTTGGAAGGAAAGGTTTGGCCTTTTGAGAGAAAGGTTTGGCAAGTGTTCTCCTGCCTTATTTGTAAATATGGACCTGGAAATGTTCTGGGCTCTATGTAAGAAATATTAAAGTTCTGGTGCACATACAATCCAGTCAAGGCAGGTAAAAAATATGAGAAACAGACAACCATAAGAAGCAGACAGATCAGCTCCACTGTGTTTCATTGTAAGTGTTTGAAGCCTTTAATTTTGTTCTCTAATTGCTTTTACTGATTTGTTATTTTAGATTTCTTAGTGGGGATAATGTTAGGAGGCAGATAATTGGATGAAAAATAATAAAAGACAGAGAGGTTAGGGATTTGGGGTCATGTCCAAACATTTTCAGGCTGCAGGGAATGAACTACAGGGCCAGTTACTTCATGGACAGGATATTCTTTATATAATCTGCAAGACAAAAATAGAACTGAGATCAACATCCCCCACAAAAAATCTGTTGAGAGATGAACTATGTTCTTTGCCCCTTCAATTTTTTTTTTTGTTTTTTTTTGCAACAGCTGTCCTGGTCTAAATTTTCGCCTGGCTTATCCCTGTAATTCTTTACCCAAGTATCATAGTGCTTAAGGAGAGAAGAAGTAGAGGTCAGAGGTTGTCCAAGGGATCCTCGTGGCTCCTGGACAATCTTTAGTGAGGGAAATAATGTATACAACACAAAATAAAGAAAAAAAAAAAACAAAACCAAAAAAAAGCCCCAAAACCCAAAGAGTTTTCTACAAATTGTATATTGGAGGGGGGTGGATTTCTGTATCATTATGGTTGCAACATTGCCTTTCTGTTACTGTGTATTGTATACTAAATATTTTCCTATGTCTAAATGAGCTGGATGTGTCCATTTAAAATCACAAAAATTACACACAAAAAAAAATATTGCCCTGTGTAGGATAAAGTTATTGACAGAGAAAGCTATATTAAAATTCAAAATTAAAACATCCTTACACTTGAGAATAAGGGTATCAGTCTGAGGGTTAAGAGTCTGTCACTAAGAAGTCCTATAGGTGCACGCCCTGCAGTCTTGTCGCAGGATTGTCAAGTTCACTGTCCTTCATGAAACCTCATCTGGCTTGTACATTTAGGTCAGTACTTGCAGAGAGCAGGGCATTGGGAAAGGAAGAGTAGAGACAGTTGTGCATACCTTATGATAGGGTGAAAACTTATTCAACAAGTCCATGCAGACCCATTTACTTGTAAGTGTCCTTAGATCCTTCAATTAAGATGTAGCAGGAGTTAACCAGGCTTTGAGACAAATGGGCTGGATCACCCATTGGACTAGTATTTTCAGAGCTATTCTTTCAAGCTGTCGGTGACATACATTACCATCTGTGCTAGAAATATTGCTTCTTAATGAAAATTTAGAATTCTGGAGCACAAATTGCAAAGGACATTAAAAAAAAAAAATGGGTAATAGTGTAACTAAAAAAAAAAATACAAAAAACCTATACCTGCTGATATTTACATTATAAAATGGAAAACAATAAGTTGGGGAATGGGGGAGTTGAAAATTCCCTCAGTTTTTGAATAATCTCAGGTATGCTTTTTAAAGGCGTTTTTCCTCCCAATTTCTTTCCTGTGCCCCACATCCTTGATAATCTAAGCAAAACAGTGAAGCTTTTACCAGTCTTGTGCTTGTGGATTCTTCTCTCTCTCAGTTTTTTTTCCTGTTTGACTGTAAGGATTTGTGGCACACTGTATTGCCTCTATTGCATGGTTTGCTTTAACTGATAGAGACATTTTGTTTGCTAAAACTCTGCTGCTGCACTGCTGTCTGCTAGTCTAAAGCTCAAAGAAACACAACACAGGAGGAGGGAATATATTATAAGCATTTACATTTCTGGGGTTTGCTTCTCTTTTTTTTCAATATATTTTGATTTCCTGAGGGCTAGTAGAGGAATAAAAGGGCACAGAAGGAGGAATATTGGCATAGTTCCTTATTTGGTTGAATTCAGGTCAGCAGACAGTGGCAGGACTATTTCTCAGTGTTTCTTTTCTACTGTTGTACCCTATCCAGCCCTGTGACAGGAACATCAAGAAAACTTGGTTTGTATTTCTGTTTTAAGATATCTGCCAGAGTAGTGATATATTTTCATCCAAAAGCACTGAGAAGCTGGAAAAACAATAGAATTACATAAGAAATCTTTCCCAAAAAAGAAGTTCTGCACTATTTGAAGGATAATTGCCAGCAGCCATTCAGTTACCAAAATATGGAGAGAAAGGTAACATTAAAATTGTATTAAATATTACATATCAAAATGCTGTCTATCTGGATACAAATGTACACAGCACATAATCATTCTGTACTGCCACTAAGACCTTGGACTGACTTCAAAATCTCTGATCTGAGTTCTATATTAGAAATGAAAAACTAACTCAGCTGTCTGACCAATATAGAAAAAGCAAAGTGCACAAAATGGAAGAAATTAAGGTCTACTTGTACAGATGGGTATTGGGTGTTTCTCAGTAAAATCATTTGGTGCATACTGAGAGACACCTGGCATAGCCTGTATCTTTTACTTGCTTTGTTTTTCTTCATTTTAGAGAACCTGTTGTGAAAGCAATCAACAGGTTGGCGAGAGCAAAAGTCCCAGCCTTGGGAACAGCCCTGTGTTCACCAGACATATCACAGTGTTTCATGCATTACTCAGTTGAAGGAAAGAGACCACAACTTAGGAGAATCTAAAACCAGAAAACAGAAATTATCAGTAAATAGATGAAATTACATTGCTTTAACAGAGTCTGTGGGTTCACTCTGACAGTCTTTCCTTAAAATGTTATGAGCCACCTGGAATTCAGAAAAAGGGTAATAACGATTGTAGGTTTTAGTGCCTTTCAAATAAGGGTCTCAAAACACTTCACAAACATTAATCAAATGTCATAACAGTGCTGTGCAATAGTAATCCATTATTATTCACAAACCAAAAGATCTTTTCAAAACAAAAGCAAGTCAAGGTTTCAAGTACATTTAAGTACAATCCAATTAAGCTGTCTCATGTGGTATTTGCAGTTTTAGCAGTAATTTTCTTTATATTGTGATGAGCTGCTAAGGGATTGAGTCAGTACTAGAGTGACTAGTAATCTTCCATACACACTGCATCCTTTGCTGGTATGTCTTCTAATATTTTCTTGTACTACTTATGAGTGATTCATGACTCTAGCATTGTATATTGCTACCTTCACTTGAAAAACAGAGAATAGCACCTCTGCAGTTCAACCAAGTCTTTGAAAATATTTGCCTCGACTTCCCAAGTTGTGAACTGAAGCAGAGATCCACATGAAGAGAAGGAAATTAGGACCACATAGGCACACAAAACAGTCTGATCAGGAAAAAAAGAAAATCACTAGGATAAGATGATTTCATGAAAAGAGTATATAATGTGGTGGTTAAACAGCTATCCGGAGAGGGCTGATGACTGTGCAGTGGTTTACTCTATGACTATCCATGTTTTATCATATAGCTGGTGAATTTATAACCCTTTTTATGAGTGAGTATTATTTAACCATCTAATGTTAACACTATGCTCTGGATGATGTAAATACTATAGCTGCTGCAGTTAATATATGTTGATTAGATTATATGTCAGAAGATGGGCTCAAGTGAAAAATTAATTATAACAATAAAGGTTATATGAAATGCCTAACTGCTTAAGTTGTGTTAAATTGTAGGGTTTAAGTCGTTCTTATTACTGTATCTTGCTTCATCTTATGAATCAGTTACTTAGTTAAAGAATTCATAAATACGTCTTAGAATGTTTGTTCATGACTAGAAACATTTCCAAGGAAGCTTAGCAGTCATATCAGTTAAGCATCTATCTTATAATTAAAATTCAATTAATATGTTTGTAGCAAGCATTTACTGTTTAGGATGTATACAAAAATTACCTAGTGGGATCTAAATTTAGTTCCTATTAGAAATGCTTTAATTTAAATATGAACACAAATCTTTATCTCCACTTCAGGTTTTAAACATGAAAAATAGTTGAAGAAGCCTCAACATCTGAATCACAGAAGATCTTGAGCTCACCTAGATCACTCTATTAAAAGTTATGTTATTCTGTCAGTATGCACACAAAGGCAAAAAGAGTAACAAAGATGTAGAAAAAAAACAAGCCAAACAAATCCATGTACCCAAATGATGTACAATTGCTGTGCTTTTAAAATGAAGTCTCTCTTTTCCCTCACTTGCATGGGCAAGCATCAGATTCTGCTAGGCAGGCAGAATCTTATTCACTGAGCCTTAGAAAATCCAAGCAGTTCTGTTTGCAAAATCAGGATTTGACTGGGTAAAAGCATCAGTATCAGGTCCAAGACTAATACATGCTGTTGACAGCCTGAGCTGTGTCCGTGGTGGAGTTATGCATTTAGAAGTTGATGATGATAGTGACATTACTGAAAGGCAAAAGAAAATATAAAACATCTGCTGGGTAAGAGAGCAAAACAAAGCTGGTATGTGCCCCAGAAGGACTGTAAAGTGAAATGGGGTTAATATCCATAGCAAATGCAAGAGGAAATAATTCTCTCAAAAACTAAACAAGGTGAAAGTTAACCTGATTTCAGCAATCTGCATTAACATAGGGATAAGAAAGCAAATTTTATTGACAGGCAAAATAAATTTAAAAAAGGAAATAAAACCCACCCCTTCACAAAACTCCAAATTGGAGAACGGTAGCAAACACATTTCAGTAGCTGCTTTTCAAGAACTGGATTACTTCCAGCCAGAAAAAGAGGCAGGATGATTCCATTACCTTCCCATCTCTCCACTTCTCACATCACTAGAATGGGAAGGTTCAAGCAGTAGGGGATAAACAAGTGATACTAAATGGGTAGGGTAGTTCAGTTTTTCTTCATTAACTCATACATGTATTGAAACTCTACCTATATACGTGTATATATATATATATGGCTTCTACAGGTATGTCAATCAAAACAGGAAGATCAAAGAGAACATTCCCCCACTGATGGCTTGGAATGGTGACCTCGTATCAACAGATGAGGAGAAGGCTGAGGTATTCAACAACATTTTTGCCTCAGTCTTCACCAATAACTGCTCTCCTCATCCCTCCTGGTCATGGGATGTCAAGATGGTGACCAGTGGGATAAACGCCCTCCCACTGTAGGGGAGGATCAGGTTTGTGACCACCTGAGGAACCTGAACATTTATAAGTCTATGGGACCTGATGGGAAGCATCCCAGAGTCCTGAGGGAATTGGCAGATGTGGTTGCCAAGCCACACTCCATGATATTTGAAGAGTCATGGCAACTGGGAGAAGTCCCTGGTGACTGGAAGAAGGGTAACGTGCCCATTTTTAAAAAGGACAGAAAAGATGACCCTGGGAATCACTGACCTGTCAGCCTCACCTCTGTGCCTGGGAAGATCATGGAACAGATCCTCCTTGAAGCTATGCTAAAGCACATGGATGACAGGGATGTGATTAATGGCAGCCAACATGGCTTCACCAAGTATGAGTCCTGTCTGACCAACCTAGTGGCTTTCTATGATGGGGTAACCACATCATTGGACATGGGTAAAACAATGGATGTGATCTATCTAGACTTGTGTAAAGCCTTTGACACTGTCCCCCACCACATCCTCATCTCTAAATTAGAGAGGAATGGATATGATGTATGAATGGTACAATGGATAAGAAACTGGTTGGATAGTTGTATTCAGAGAGTAGTGGTCAATGGCCTAAAGTCCATACAGATAGAGACCTGTGATGAGTGGTGTCCCTCAGGGGTCTGTACTGGGACCAGTGCTGTTTAATATCTTCATCAATGATATTAACAGAGAGACTGAGTGCACTCTCAGCAAGTTTGCAGATGACACCAAGCTGAGTGGTGCAGTTGCCACACTGAAAGGATGGGATATTATCCAGAGGGACCTGGACAGGATGGAGAAGCGGGCCTGTGCGAACCTCATGGGGTTCAACAAGGCCTCGTGCAAGGTCCTACACCTGGGTTGGGGTAATCCCCATTTTCAGTACATGATGGGGGACGATGTGATTGAGAGCAGCCCTGCAGAGAAGGACTTGGGGGTGCTGGTTGACAACAAGTTCAACATGAGCCGGCAACGTGTGCTTGCAGCCCAGGCAGCCAACCGTATCCAGGTCTGCCTCAAAAGAAGCGTGGCCAGCAGGTCGAGGGAGGTGATTCTGCCCCTCTATTCCTCTCTTGTGAGAACTCATATGGAGTATTGTGTCTATTTCTGGAATCCTCAACATAGGAAGGATATGGAGCTGTTAGAAGGGGTCCGGATGAGGACTACAAGGATGATCTGAGGGCTGGAGCACCTCCCATACGAGGACAGGCTGAGAGAGTTTGACTTGTTCAGCCTGGAGGAGTCTCCAAGGAGATGTTATAGCAGCCTTCCAGTACCTGAAAGGAGCCTACAAGAAAGCTGGAGAAGGACTATTCATAAAGGCTTGTGGTGATAGGATGTGGAGGAATGGGTATAAACTGGAGCATGGCAGATCTAGAATGGACATTAGGAAGAATTTCTTCATCATGAGAGTGGTAAAACACTGGAACAGGTTACCCAGGGAAGTTGTACCTGCCCTATTGCTGGAGGTGTTTAAGGCCAGGTTAGATGGGGCCTTGGGCAGGCTGATCTAGTGTTCCCATGGCAGGAGTGTTGGAACTAGATTATCTTTAAAGTCCCTTCCAACTCAAACTATTCTATGATTCTATGATTTTATCATTCGACATTTATGCATGGTGTGAAGGGTCTTGCAATACCCAGTATCCCAGATCGCCAGTCTTTCCAAACCTGACCAGACAAACTGAGCACACACAGTATGTTCCTATGTTACATATCCAGTGAATAAAATGAGGGGCTGTGGTTTTTTAATTAAATTTTCTTTATATGTGCATGATGTGTTGACCATGTGTGAGGAGTCATTTTGCCGACTATTAGGAAGAATATAGGAAAACCTGTGACACAGTATTAGATCTGGTAATATGACAATGCCTGAACTTATGACAATGCCTTGAAATCACAGTTCTGGTTAATGGCCTTAGGGACTTCTTTTAAATGAAAGTTTAGAGTCTGGTTCTTTTTGACCCTTACCTCACTGTGACACTGATTAATGGAGCTATCTCATCTTTTCTGCCACTGACCCTCAACACTACAGTGAACTACATGGTCAAGACTCATTCTCACACTGTTAAGTGGCATCTTATGGACCACTAACACATCTGAACAAGCAGATGATAAAGGATGCGTCTGTGCTGTTGCCTTATGTTCCTGCAGTCTCGCTGTCTGTTTGTGTGACTGCCTTCTTTTTGTCTCCAGGCTTGCAAAATTGTGGAAACACAGGTATGATTGTAAAGATAGAAGAAAAGTACACCTTAAGCTTCCGACAAAAGTACTACCTTATGTTTCCTTAGGTGCACGATAAGGGCTAGAAGCATCTGACTAGTATAGAATAAACAAACCTTAGGTTTTCACACAGATTGCTGAGTGGCTTCAGGTCTAAAGTAGGAGTTCAGTCACTTTAAAGTATCTGAAGATTAGTATTCTGTCATCACATGTATTCAGATTATAAAATGTTATATATTTTTCAGGACTTAGTTTAGTTCTTCGCCTTAAAGTATGTAATGCTGGGGTTTATTTGCAGAAAATATATATAAGAGCTATTCTTCATATGAAAAAAATCAAACAAAAGTCTAAAAGAAGGATTCATCTGTTTTATAACCAAGTATGCAATCTAAATCAGCTGTGTAACTCCTTTCATATTCACCGAAGAGAGATAAGCAGAGAGAGCTATATGTCTCACCTGTCTCAGACAACTCTCATAGGATACAGGAGTTACTCTCCAGAGGTTGTCTGCATCTCTCCTTCTTGCAGAGGAAATCTTCAAGGCTAGTTTTAAGAAATATGTTTACCATCTGAATGGCAGAAAACCAAGGTGAATCTTACCCTTTGCATTGCCTTACCTTGGTGAAGGTCCATTTGTAAAAGAATCTATCCGAAACCCCCATCCAAGTTCTTTTCACTCCTTAATACTATCAGTAAGTGTGTCCAAAATGCAATGTGGGATTTGCCAATCAGTTCAGTGTTCAAGCATGAAAAATGAAGTACCAAGACAGTGAAATCTACAAATGTTCTTCCTTCCTCTAAACAAGCTGTTCAATTAATCATTTCCTTACTGAATTTTGTTTTGTCCTAGATGCTACTTAATAGATTACAATGCCCTTTGCGGAGAAGTATATAACAGGATCCTTTGCCTGGGAGTGAATTTCCCTCACAGTGTTATGACAAATAATATTTTCTTTTCTGCAGTACCAAATCCATCTACAGTCACAGTTTCTGATTTGCTGTTCTTTGTCACTCATGGTGGTACCACTATTTGGTGCTGTGGGTACAAAGAGCAGCTTTGAGAGAGAAATGAAGGAGTCTCAGCAGCAACTGGCAGGTGTTATACTTTCATGCATATACTTGCTCCCTGGTCCTGAATACATTGGGTTGATGGTGTGTAATCACAAATGCCTGTGAAAAGAGACGACAGCGGTCAGTGAACAGAGCCAGCACAAGAACAGTGGTACTGTGTGCATGACCATGCCTGAACACACTTCAGATGTAAGTGTACAAGGGCTACTTTCTCACTCATTTCAGTAGTCCTATCAGCATCCTTCTCTTCGAGTTGAAAATTGAAGCTATGAGGCAAATGGGGTATAAATCCGTTTTTGCTTGCTGAAAATCAGAAGACTATTTAATATGTCCTATGAACTTTAAAACTGGAAAGCTATGAATTTTAACAGTACATAAACTCACACCATTTCCACAGCAGAATAAAGACTGATAACAAATAAATATTTGCTGATGTTAAATAAATCACGGACAGATATGTGTGAGCATACACTCATATAAGGATATGAACTCATAAATATTAGGCAGGAAATTTAAATTTTCCTTGGATTATTGAATGGTTTTATCTTCATAATTTTCTTCTTCTATGGTTGATTTTCCTCATCACTTCATCAGATTTCTGACTGTAGCAGTAAATTTGAACTTTTAGATCAAATATTTGGTACTGTATCTACTGGGAATCCTTACACGTTACTCATATCAATGGGTACATTTTTGTAATGAGTGTGTGGTGGAGATTGTTATATTTTATTTCATCGTATACGTTATGATTTCTTGTTCCATAGGTAAAGAAACAGAAATGTATGCCTCGTAGATGATCCTTTTTGCCAATAGATTCCTCTGTAATTTGTATTCTTTATATAATAAAGATAATAAAACATATAAATGTAACATTCAAAACCACTGAGTTACTTTCTCTTTTATTAGAATATAATATAGTATGCACCTAAAAATCCAATCAGTTTAACACAATCTACCAACTGTATTCTGCTGCCAAGAGGATGTTGCCTATATTATTGGTTCTGTAATAAAGTTATGTGCATACTTACATAAGACAATAGAAGGATGTAGTATCATGCTAGCTGTAGGTCTCTCTTCTTTCCCTCCTATTTCAATCCAAATATATTTAAATTAAGTAGGCTGAAATGTGCACATTCTCCTAACATAAAGTCAAATCATTGCATTTCAAGAAATAAAAATATCCGCTTTTGAAAAAACAAATTAGTTGTATGAAAACCAGAACTAAGGAAGCCTAATTCCCCATGACTCTATGTTTTACCTTATGGCATGTCAAAATGTGCCCTCCCTTCTCTTGCATCACCTTTTTTAGCAAGCATAGGATGCTGTGACTAGATCTCAATTACAGTTACAATGAATAAACAGCACATGTGAACCTCTGCTTACTGCTTGCTGGAATGCTAAAAGAGCAAGTTTCTACTATACTATTTGCAGTGCAAACAAATTACAAATCCTCTCAATAGCCTGTACAGTGGATTATGTAGGACTGTTGTAGGAACCTTACACCTCTGAGATCTCTATCATCTTGTCAGAGTTGAATTTAACTGAATGATATGCATTTATTTCATTGATGTTTACTCCATTCAAAACTTCTCTTTTTTTTTTTTTATTTTTTATTTTGATTCCAGTAAAAGGACACTTTAAAAATACACACTTAAACACACTCTTTGTCCAGGCTGTTATTAACATAGTTTCTCAGATGCTGTACTATGCCACCAAAACTATTTGTGTATTATCCAGACATTTCACTATATTTTAGACAGCAAATAGACTTCCCTGTCACAAGCACTTTAAAATATTAGATATTACAAAGAAAAAATATTGAAGGTTCTCCAGCGATGAAATAATAAGTGGGAAAAGAATGAAGAAATACATCTATGATACTGTAACGTTTTTTCTTTTGAGATTAAATATATTCTTGGTTTGACCTTAAAATTATGTGAGTACTACATGTGAATACAAAGGCAGATTAAATGTAATAATGGATAATGACAACTAACAAGCATTTCTGCAAAAGCTGAAACATTCTCAGTTGTTAAGAGCAGTGGAGGAGGCTAGTGTCTATTAACTGACTGAAAGATTATTGTGTTTCTTTAATATGTCATTACGAAAAAGTAACTACAATCACACGATGTGCTTTCAGCAAAGGATAAGGAATGTGAATAATATTGTTTAGCAATAGCATGACTTGATCTGAAGTTCTGGACACCAATCTGTTCATCCACATTTAAGATGCCTAAATTAAAGCTTGGAGAATAAATATTAAAGTCATAGAGGAGTAGATGCTAAATCATACAAATGAAAATTCATCCATAAATACCAAGACAGAATTATCACTGATATAATTGCTTAAAAAAATGGAAATGGAAAAAAAGTTTTAGGTAGCCACAATAAACAGTTAACCTAAAGATAGTTTCAATGTGGAAACAAATGGGTACAGATTAGATCTGAATAACTGAGTCTGCAAATAGGAAGTTCATAAAATATAATAAAACTCTGAAGTGCCCTAACAGGAGGAGTGACAAAGAAGTATCTTAAAAAGCTTCAATCAGCCTATTAATACTTATACTGACAGATCATCTGCTAGGCAGTTGAACTGTATATTCCAATGTTCCACTGCAGTTGTGTACTCCAGGTATAGTTCATAAATATGAGATAGCTGTTAATTTTTTTTCCCCTCAAAGTGAACTATCAAAAAGCACCTATAAAAAAATTTGGATTGGCCAGTCATATATTGTTTAACAAGTAGTTGAAAAATCAGATTAATTTTTTTTCATCATCTTTGATTCATGAAAGGACTGAGCTCCAGAGATTGTAGAATGTTGTACTGTGTAACACCACACCACACATAATTAAAAACCAGATGTAGGCAAATTAGACAATCGAGTATAAACCTCATATAAAAAATTAAATCTAGAGAAGTATTTATGGTCTTTCTTCCTTAAGTTATTTTTTGTTTGTTTTACTATGTTTTTATACATAGTATAAGAAGCACTGCTTTCCCATGATTTTAACTGAAATTATTTATGATTCATTAGGCATGAGGGGAAAAAGAAAGCATAAAATGCTTCTTATACCTCTCCTTCACTAAAGCTAATATGTTGTGAGAAAATGTTTTCAAACACCATTATACTAAAATACTTATGTAAAGATAAGCAGGAAAGCAGATGAAAAAGTGTCAAATTCTTTGCTGCTCTATCTGCTTCCTTCTTGGTCAGCAGAAATATGGTCCCTAGAACACGCTAAAATCTTTAAGTAGATAGAACAGCAACTTCATTTCTGTGAAAGCCTGAAAAAAAAAGAGAATATTCAGGAGAATAACTTTAATAAATGCCAGCTTTGCCCCTGGTTCTTCATAAAGGTTCACATGAGTCAATCGCATTTGTCTCCTTGATCCTACCAAAAATCAAGAGTATATCAGTCTCCTGCCCAAGAAGCCGTCCTGCTTGTTCATTCTGCTGCCTGAGAAGCATCAGTCAAGAGTCAAGAGACTAGTACTAGTTCAATCAACGACTACCTTATGCTTGCTAATCCTTTTTGAGATGAAAAAAGAATAAAATATGTTCACCAATAAGCAGTGTTAGTTCAACTGACTTTAAAATAAAGATTTATGTTTTGTGATAGATAATGGATAACTTCTTGCCAGATATGCATCCAGTTCAGCAGGTATCAAATCTACTGGAAGAGTCAAATATTTGTCAGTTAGAGAAATAAGAACATTATTGAGATTATTTGGGGAAACGTTCTAGGATTTCTCTGTCAGCAAAGATGCAGGGATGCAGAAACACATCTCTGCACACAAAATGTATGCTGGAAATGTAGCAATTATTACTGGCTATAATGTTCCAATAGACATAATACTGGTTTCTCAAAACCTTTGCTATGCAGACAAGTCCTTAAAATGAAATAAAATTATTGCAGTTGGCATGAAATAACTCTTTGGTAAACTTTTTCTACATTTCTAAAAATCCTATATGACATTGGTTAGTGGGATACAGGACAAGACAGAAAGGTCATGAAATAGATTTAAGATTTAAGAATTGTTTGAAACACACATTTACTTCTATATTTTCAGACAATTTGCAGCTGATGTACTTAGAGACTGAATTTGTTGTCATTTACACTTAGTAGTACTATATCAGGATAACTTATCTCGTTGTTTTATCTCAATTCGAGTCAGGCCCTACATTTTGAGTATGACAATAACAAAGGTAATTAGGTTACACAGATATATATTCTTCTTCTGGCTAGCTGAGGATTCTATCTGATGTCTCATGTAATATGGAATTCTATTTCTGACAATTATTTCCTAGAGAAAACTAATTTTAAAAAGTGAATCCAGAGAATAACTATCTTCTCACCAAGAAAGCTGAGACCAACAGCTCTCTCTTTCCAGATTCTGAAGTTAATAAAGACTACAAAGCAAAGAACTTTGCTCAGAGATTAGGAAGAAATTCTTCACGGAGAGGGTGGTTAGGCATTTGAACGGTCTGCCCAGGGAGGTGTTTGAGTCACTGTCCCTGGAGGTGTTTAAGGTTAGAGTGGATGAGGTGCTTAGGAGCATGACTTAGGGATTGGTGGGAATGGTTGGACTCGACGATCCAGTGGGTCTCTTCCAACCTGGTCATTCTGTGATTCTGTGATTCTGTGACAAGCCCTAACATGACAGGCAGAGAGGTTTCATAGTGTATGTAAACCCCAGCATATTTAAATTTAAACACTCAGGGCATAATCTCCAGATGCACAGATGCATGTCTGTATGGAAAGATGACAAGTATGGTGCCACTTCTACCTTTTCCCTCTTCTTGAGGACAACAGAAAGTTGAACAAGTGTCTTGAACAGTCTAGAGGTTTTGCCTCAGACCTAAGCTAAACCTATCCAGGGGATGACATTAATTTAAAGTACATCTATAAGCAATGTATTCAGAGGCGTTATTCCAGCTATTCATCTCATCCCACGAGACATGTTAAGGCACTCAGAATGAGTTGCCCTCTGTAGGTTGTTTTTCTCCAATGGCTACAGGGAGAGATAACTCAAGGCTAAGTCTTTTGGAGTTTAAAGTTAGGTGAGAGAAAGCTGGCCTTTAGTGGCTGCTTAATGTTCCCTAAGATCAGCATGCAATGCTAATGCAATACTGCTCTCCCTCAGTCTAGAAAGTTTCATCTCACCTTTGCTCTGAAAACTACCCTCTGCATTTACAGAATGAGGACAATGTGCTGTAAACTGTAAAAGAATTCTGCATTGGTTCAAGGCAATCTACTCTAGGCTGAAGACCCACTCCGCACTTCTTATATGTGATTGAGATAGTACTGAATGGCGTGTTATGAGTGGACTTATGTTCATTATATTAGCTTCAGAGAAACTCCTGCTGAAATTTCAGTCAGTGTTGTGCTGAGCCCAAGCTCATATGCCCTAATTTAGTATTGAGAGCTGCTTATCTGCTAGGTTTTTCAGTCCCGTTCTTTGCCTGAGCTCTGGCTGAGCAAGCTCAATTTACTGGTGAAATATCTCTATTCTATATTCTGTTCAGTGTTACCTTTTTATTGGTTAACATAAACTTTCATTTCAGAGAATGGTATTCATCTGTGTCTTGTATAATCACATGAGCACATTTTTATCTTCACTACATATTTCCTACAAATTAACTGTTCATTCACTATGAAACAGTACAGTTCAAACATTTTCTAAGTGCCACTTTAATACACATGCTCATTGTGTAGATCATGGTGGATGAATTGCATAGCATTTAATGGATCTGTGTTTCTTCTTTAAACCTACTAATTACTGTAATGGAAGGTGATTCCAATTACTTTCTGCATAGGGCTTAGTTAAACTTATGCCTACACTGTTCTCTTTCCCATGCATATCGAACTTTTTGGCTGTGGAATCAAGTAACTTATAGCTCACAGACAGTTCTTTTCCTTTCAAAAGTTAAACAAACTATAGTTTACAGTTTTACGTGTCTGTATGTAGAAGAGAAGTCAGCAAGAAACAAAAAGTATCATGCATATCATGAATCTGATCCTGCCTCTTAATGATCTCCAGCATTCAATGAAGTTCATTGACGATCTTCACTACCTTGGGTATTAACATCAGAATTACAATCAGCGAAACAATCTTGAGGAAAAACGTTTGTGAAACTCTTATCCTACAGCAGCAGCAATCACTGCTAAATATAATAGAAAAACAAATATTAATGACCTTTTCATTTAAAGGGGAAAAATCATATCTGCTGAAGTCAGAGAAAGTTACTTCATGGAGTACAACAACAATAAGATTTCAACATATATATGCATTACCAGGACTTATCTGATATCATTAAGGATACAGGAGTCAGGGAGGTAGGGTAGATTTTATTCTTCAACCATATATTTATTCTATCAAACCACAATGTTCCCAAAGTCTTGCTGTATTCTGAGAAATAAGTGGCATCAATAACGAATACACCATTTTCAAAAGCAATTTGATATTTTTCTGTACTATCCTACTTTTACGAGGTTTTTCTTAAGTAGCCACATGAGAGATAAGCTAAAATATAGTTTTGGAAGCGTATTTTATTACTCTTTGTCTTCAAGCATACATTACAAAAGACATTCTACTGGAGCATGTGGTTGTTGTTAACACAATCCACAAGTCATTAAGTACAGTAAATAAATTACTCATCAAAAAATTGACTGTTACTCAGAAATTATTCCACTCCTGTTTATTAGATTTTCAACAGCTTTCCCCTCACAACAGTCAAATAAACTCATTTTCAAAAGTCTTGAATGTATTTAGAAAGAAGCCTGAGATACATAAAAGTGTATACCACACTTTGTACACTGTGTTCATACAACAGACTGCATAGTCTTACAGTAGAGACATGAGCTTTTCAGTTATGTAAAGTAGCTGTTTTCATTTTCATCTCAGCAGGAATTTTGCTTGTAGGAGATGTGAGAGGAGTAATGGTTAAAACAAGTACAAATTTCACACCTCTGATTTCTTTTTCTAGTTTAAAATCACAGTGGTTTAAAACAGTTAACATACTCTAAGCCAGACTTCAGTCTGGACGTAGCAAACAGCTTACAATAGAAGATATTATACCTCAGTATGAGCTGGGTGAACTTTGTGGATCATTTTTCAGGTTGTATAATATACTGGGAACGAAAGGATGCATAACATTAATGCCTTCAATTCTTTTACTTAACTTACTGCCTGTCAAACTATCTATTAAAGTTTAATGTGCACTATTGGCCTTTTTGACCCAAATATTTAGCTAAATTCAAGATGTTGAGGTTGTTTCTGTTAGGATGAGAAACTGATGATGTATGCAAGTGGGAGTTTTACCATAGCGTTAAAAATGAAGCTAAAAGCTTTTCTCATATATCTTTTCCTCAGTGTGGATGTCAGTGCACATATGGATTTCCTTCTTATACACTTTCTTCAGATTATCCCTGTCTCTTTCCCTGGTGAACTGACTACCACTAAAAAAAATTCCATTCATGAAAATTTTCTGCCTGCTTGTCGAACATGTATCTGTATTTTAGGTGACAATAGGCACAACTTTTTTTTTGCAATGGTAGTATCTAGTTTTCTTAAGAATCATATAAATAAAATAACAGGTTGTATTTAAAATATTTTGAGAATTCTGACAAACTCAAAACAGACATAATGTATGAATTCATATATTATTTTCTATTTATTTAAGTGTAAGTATTAATAAATATTAATATTCTACTGAAAAATATCCTTGAGGTTTTATATTTCAGAATAAGTAGGACAGTGGTCTCACTTGGAAAGTCTCACCTTCAGAAATCAGGCAAGATATTGATTGTTCCAACCAATTATGTCACCATCTGAAAATGTAATTAAAAAGAGCTTTTGCATGACTTACTGTCTGACTAACCATGAACAAAGCAGTGCACACATGGGGACATATTTTGCAGTCCTTAATCAAATGAAATCCTGTTGTTTTCAATGGTAGTTCTGCTCAATTAAGAACCAGAGATTTGGACCCATGCAATATAACGCACAAGGGCATGTTTTAGGATGACAATTAGATTATTTTCTATTGAATATATGTGTGAATAAAAAAAAAATAAAACGACTGATTACGTATTTCATGCTACGTTGAGTTTTACATAATCATCATCACGTCAGATTATCTTTTTACCTTTCTGAGAAGATTTATACAGTGCTGGAAAATAAGATAGCAGACTTGATATTTTTTTTTTCATTTTTACTTACTTCAACCATTTGTAATCTTACTTTCAGTTATTGCCTTGAATAAACGTTTTAGAGTTGCATAACATGAAACATCTCCCCAAACCAATAAACTGAATACCTGTACTTAGCTTGACATCTACTACAGTTCATTGTAAAATGAAAATAATCTTCATGTGTATTACAGCAGGGTATATGGAGCCACATTCTAGAGCAGCAGAATGGGAAGTTTTTTACTAGGACATGCCTCTTCCTTTTCCTTTATGCAACTAAATTAAACTTTAGTGTTTCAGTTGTTATCACATTCCAGTGATCACTCTTTCTTCAGGCTGGATACCTTTGAAGAAATAAAGGCACATTCCATTGTTTTTGTTACTTAATGGAAATGCTTGAGTACAGTTTAAGGGATCTTCCTTCCTGGGCCTATCAATCATCAGCAGCAGCATGGTTAAGGAAGCTGGAGCAAGGACCACTGGATTCATCAAACAGATCTCTATCAGTCAGCAGCATTTTATGAATCCTTTCTGAATGGAGCAAACAACAGAGTTTGAAAGCTGCTATCCTTCAAAGGTGAACAGCTTTGTGACTTTTCCCATTTCCTTGTATAGTTTGGAAGTATGTTGTATCATGACAGGAGTATCAGCTTGATACAGGACTTAGTTGGATGGAGGTGCTGAGTGAACAGATGGTACAGTTTTACAAGCACACACAGAAAATATCTGTAATAATAATAAAAAAAAAACACCCAAAGAAAATTACTAAGAACTAATAGCTTATGAACAGGAAACCACACTTCATTCTTGGCACCTGGGCCAATACCACTTGTGAGTAGTAGAAAATGAGATTTCAGCTAAATGCTTAACTCTCTGTGAAAAGCTCTTCCATTCAGACTTTCCTATGCCTAGTCACTGTATAGGTTTCTTTCTGGTGAGGGATAAATGTTTGGAAGGAAGCAGCTATAAAGAACAATTTCAATTAATGGTCCTGAACAACTACAAAAACCAAGAAGAACTTTCCCCAGTAGTAAATATTTTATTTTATTTTTACAGTGTCAAATTTTAAACAAAACAAAACGAAAATACTCCCTCTGCCCCAGCAGATCATTTCCAGAGTATAAGCAAATGAGTCTACAGACTGATCAGTTAAACTAATCTCTTGTGTATATGATGATTTTGTCACGCCCTGAGCTACTTGTTCCTTACTTTTCTGTTGGGAAACACAATACCATTACAGACAGCTGCCACAGTGGAATAAGTACATTGTACCAAATTCTTTGCATAGAAAGTAAATGTTGACAGGTGTGTCTTAATTAGTTTTGATATGTAATTAAGTTGTTTCCTTGAGAACTGTCTTCCCCCTTCAGGTTTACTGTCTCTTGTGTCTCATATCTCGGAAGATAAAAAAAACTATTTTGGAGGTTATGTACAGCCTAGCAGGAACTTGCATATAATCATATAAATACTACAAAAAAAAAAAATTACCTGTCCTAGAAGCTGTAGAGAAATGAGACTTTGTCATCCCAGAAGTACATTTCACTTTCTATTCAAACTTGTATTTTTTTCAATCTATTATGATAAAATGTTGACCTTATGTTTTATAAAATTAACCAAACTCATAAACAAATTTGATCTCAGCACTCTCAAGACAAGCGTAACATGAGACAGCACACAACAAATTACAGAAATTGCATTGCATAGTAGAAGAACATTTTCTGAAGTACTATTTATGGGGATCAGGGCCTGATTGCATCAATAGAATCTGCTTAGTTCGCAAGAGAAGATGAAAGTTTTTTTCTCTATGGACTTAGAGATTGTAGTGAAGAAAGACATAAGAAAAGGGAGGATTCTGGTTCCGTTGTAAAGGTATTAAGCCAAGTAACAATCTGTGAAGCTATCTGTTTCTGTCTTCTTCCTAGGCAATGACCTGTGTAGCATCAATCTAACAATTCAAATAATGACTAATTTCATCAGCTGTGAGCTTTCTGATTTTATAGATTATGTACTGGTACAACTTGAATGAAACATCTTTTCTTTTTCATATTATTTTATTAATCTCTTCTTCAAGATTTATTAGTGAATTACTAAGTAGGTAATAACTGTATCAATAATAAAATGGATATGTAACAATGGTAAAATCCTTTTTGCTCATTACATATGCTTATTATTGTTTCAAAATGGAATTGTCTGCATGCATTTTGCCAAAGATAATTAAGAATAATTGGCAAATGTTCTTTGTGACAATTAAATTGTTATAAATTCAATATCCATTTTTGTTTCCCAGTGCTTTATCTGAAGAAAAAGGAATCACATATAGTTATAACTTCACAATGATAGTTCAGCTTTCAATAGCCAGATCATCGGTTGACTGTCACTGTCACACTTGATTATGAAATCATACTATATATTTTTAGCGTTCTGTTAAGATGAAAAGCTATTACTTTTCCAAGAAAATGTGGTGAGTATAAATATATTTTGAAAATAAATTGCTATTACTTAATTGAAAAAATAATATCTAAAAATCCTGTTTGACTTCTAATGCCAATTTAACACACGCGTTTGAGTTTTCAAAGGTGTATCTTTGCATGCTCAACTACTTTTTTTTGAATGCGTGTGTTTTTTTTCTTTTAACTGGAAAATATTAATTTATAAATTGAATAATAATCTGTCAGCATTGAATGCTTCAAAGCCTACATATTCAAGAACCAAGAGGAAATCTGGCCACATTAGTCCACAAAACAGTACAAATGCTTTATAGATCTCTTATTTTCCAGTGTTGTTTTACTCATTTCAAACTATTCCATAATTCCTCTTTTCCCAACAGGTCAAATTTACAAATAAGCCCTCATCTTTTTTTACATCTAGACTAGTGGTAAATCCTGATATTTGGCCTATGAATCAGTCCCTTCAGCTGATATTGTTGTTCTATGTGACACTTAGCTGAAGTTCTGTCCAGACTTCTTGTTGTCTTAACTCTGATCCCTTTCATATTTCTTTTGCCTTACTTCTGTTGTTTTTTTCCCTCTGTTTCTCATCCATCTATCTACCTGACTGTCATCTGGCTTTCAACCTACCTATCCTTAATGCCAATCCAATTTTTGTTTTCTTGATTTTTGGCCAATGTTCTGAGCATAGTTATTGTCTAGGTTTTTATTTTGTCATAATACACAATTTCTCGTGATTTTTGGTTATATATTTGTTGACTATGTTTATCCTTCCACAGAAAGATAAGAAATTTGAATGCTGGGAGAAACTTCTAATGGTACAAAAGAATGAGGACATCTAATCCATACATTGTGAAAGTTCTCTAATCTAGCAATATCCTGGGGAAAACAAATGCAATATCATATTAATTCTTTTCAGTTACTTTTAAAAAAAAAAAGGATAAAACAGATCAAGGGAGCACTTTCACATGACACAGTGACTACAAACATCTAGCTGTGGGTTTGTTCTAGAAAAAGGAAAGATTTTTCACCCAGTAGCAGAGCAACAGAGAAAAAATATATAGAAATTCTGAGGGAATTGGCTCAAGTAGTCACCAAGCCAGTCTCCATGATATTTCAAAAGTCATGGCAGTCAGGTGAAGTCTTTAGTGAATGGAAAAGGGTAACTTTGCACTCATTTTTAAAACAGTAGAAATGAGGACCCTGGAAACTACTGACCTGTCAGCCTCACTTCTGTTCCTGGGAAAATATGAAACAGATCTTCCTGGAAGCTATACTAAGGCACATGAAGGAAACGGTGGTGATTCAAGACAGCTCACACTGCTTCACCAAGAGCAAGTCCTGCCTCACTAACCTAGTGGCCTTCTGTGAGGGAACGATTAGATCAGTGGACAACGGAAGACCCATGGGTGTTGTCTAGACTTCTCTAAGGCCCTTGACATAGTCCCTCACAATGTTTTTCTCTCTTATTTTGTGAGCTATAGATTTGATAGATGAACTATTCAGTGGATAAGAAATTGATTGCATGATCACACCCAGAGGGTAGTGATCAGTGGTTCAATGTCCAGATGGAGATTCAAGATAAGCAGTGAACCTCAGGGATCTCTTCTGTAACATTTTTATCAATGGCACCCTCAGAAAGTTTGTGGATGACACGAAGCTGAGTACTGAGGTTGACATATGTGAGGGATTGGATGTCACCCAGAGGGACCTGGACAAGCTGGAGAAGTGAGCTTATGAAAACCATGTGAGGTTCAACAAGGCAAAGTACAAGGTCATACAACTGGGTCAGAGCAACCCTCAGTATCAATACAGGCTGGAAGCTGAAGTGATTGTGAGTAGCCCTGTGGAGAATGACCTGGGGAGTCCTGGTGGATGAGAAGCTCAACATGAACCAGAAATGTTCACTTGCAGCCCAGAAGGCAAATCATATCCTGGACTGCATCAAAAGAAGCATGGCCAGCAGCAGGTCCAGGGAGGTGATTCTGTTCTTCTACTCTCCTCTGGTAAGACTACACCTAGAATACTGTGTCCAGCTCTAGAGCCCTCAGCACAGGAAAGACATGGACATTATGAAGCAGGTTGAGAGGTGTGTCACGAAAATAGTCAAAGGCATGGGACACCTTCCTTATGAAGAGAGCATGAGAGTTGTGGTTGTTCAGCTCAGAGAAGAGAAAACTTCCAGTAGACCTCACTGAGGCCTTTCAGTACTTAAAGGGGGTTTATTAGAAAGATGGGGAAAAGCTTTTTAGCAGGGCCTGTAGCAATAAGACAAGGGGCAATGGTTTTGAACTAGAAGAGGAGAGTATTAGACTGGATGTTAGGAAGAAATTTTCTACTCTGAGAGTAGTGAAACACTGGAACAGGTTGCTCAGAGAGGTGGTAGATGCCATTCAAGGTCAGGTTGAATGGGGCTCTGAGCAACCTGCCCTAGTTGAAGATGTCTCTGCCCACTGCAGACTTGATGACGTTCATAGATACTTCGAACCCAAACCATTAAATGATTCTATGATTCCATGATTTACTTATTGAAACTCTGTTTAAGAACAGGGGGATTCTGTTTAAGGGGGGACTTCCTCACACACAACTGGAGGGCTCATGTGACTAACAGGGTCTGAGCAAGTGCAGAACCTTCATTGCTGAAGAGACGTATTGGTGACCTCCAGATGGGAAACAAAGGAACTATGGGAGGAGGATTAGAACGTAAAGGGTTTTGGTTAAAGAAGAGTGTTCAGAAGTGTGTAGGTGTATATTAAAATTTTGGAAGCATCAAGAGTTGTTTTTTCTGTTTCATTACTGATATTGATCCCGAATGCATAGCTTACTGATTGCTAGTTAATTATGTGTGTCAATAAAATTATAAACTATTTTGCTTCTTATTTTATTTAAATCATTCAAACTAAGTGGGGGGGGGTTGTGTTATTTTTGGGGTTTTTTGTTTTTTGTTGTTGTTTTTTTTTTGTGACAGTCAGAAAGAACAAGTTCATACCTCAAAATGCCATATTCAGTCCTGGATTTGTTAGTTCCTCTCATTGGGTTCATGAGCAAAACTAAAATGACAAGGATTGCATCCATTCTTCAAATAGCAGACAGAGACAAATTGAGGTCCAAAGCATACATATCAGTTTGATATCCTTTCCTATATGTCCAATGTATCTTGTCCCATTTGTTCAAGAAGTATATGTGAACTCTAGATTTAGATATTTTCAACATTAGCATTTTTACCCAGTTATTTCCATAGTCAACAGAGTAAAAGAATGCAATTCATTTGCCATATTTTAGAAATCTATTTAGGGATGACATGAACTGCATCTTAAAAATACTTATTTTTTTCAAAGATTATAAGGGGATACTTATGGATCAAATGATATCTGGTCAGGTGAATAACACTTCTACTGCTAAAAAATATTTTCACCATTAATACCCTGAGAGGAATACAGTGCTTGCTGGAAAATCAGTCTTGGACATGGGAAAATGCATACAAAAATCCTTCCTTATAGTGTTTCCTTTTGATGATTTCTGAGCATAGGTTATTTGGATCATCATCCTCCATCACATCTGACTTTTCATGCAATGTATTAGGAATGTCTTGCATTGTGATTTATTGTACAGACAAAAAAAAGACTGGCAATGTGATCCTTATATCCTTGTTGGGTCCAGTCAGTTGCTGACAATTTAGCTTCAAGATCAGGACACAAATTTGGGATGCACTGCAATCTTTTTTATTTGATTTTCTCACTATTCTGAGACAGAAGCTTTATTATATGTCTTATCCTTCACATTTGACATGTAGTAAATTTTTGAATACTTAGTTGTCAATGAAAACTGAAGATTATTTTCAAATAAAAAAAAAATAAAATACTGTAGTAGGTTGCTTTTACTGAGATGTGGAAACCCAGCTTCAGGCTACTGCCCTGCATCAGGTGCAGTGCAACATGAAAAACCTTTGGGTATTACAGCCTATGTTTGCTCATCTGCTTAGCAGCAGAGGTCATGATGAGCACATCACCCCAGTGGTCCATTATCTCCTCATGAAATTCAGAGACCATACCAAGGATTCTTCTCTAGTATTAAGATTCTCTACAGCTTTGTCAGGAAAATTGTTTTTCTTTGCATGATCCTGACCTCCAAAGGCATTATATTTGAGTGAGGCTCTTAAACTCTTGACCAATGGAATAAAGTTTTTGCAAAATAATCAACAGTATTTGGACATCTAACTCGGAAAATGAATTATTGTCATGCATGTATATATTTGAATAAGTAATATGAAAGTAGTTTCATCTTTTTAGATTTTATTTAAGTTTTTTAAATTTGTGTAACTTTAATATAACAGCAAAACAGGCAAGTAATCTCCAGCCTCCTTACTCCACACAAGAAAAAACACCTACAAAAACCTTCAAAAAATAACCCACAAAAAAACCCAACCAAAGAACAAAAACAACGGAAACAAGCTGTAGGTGAGATAAAGAAGTAGAAGAAAGAGAGAGATAATTATTGACATTTTTCTCTTTATACACATGTGATGAGGATCAGGAAAATATATGAGTTATAAATTAGCATCCACTGAATTTTGAAATGAACTAATTTTATATTAAAAAATCCTGGGTTTATTTCTAAAAATAAACAAGTAAACCAACAAAGTATCCACGTTGTGGATCCTAAAGATGTTTGTTTGTTGAGTCATGTCAATTTCACGAAGTACATTACATAATGATGTAAAAAATGCTCACATGTACTGTATCAAAATCTCAAGATTAGCAGCCTGACAAGTAAAGACCATCCTTATACACTAACAGCCACAACTACTCAAGGTGTGTGCACACTTTCCTTATTGAGGTGGCATATAAACATAGACTAATCCAGAGTTGTCTCTCCACAGCCAGGTCCCCACACAAACAAATCTAAGTGTGTTGTGAAAAAATTAGTCTGGGTGAGAAAGGAAATGAGTCCCCAAGTCACTCTGCTCAACAGAATGTAAACAAGCAAACTGCTGAATGGATCTGTTTTTGAATCCACCACAACTGCATCCTTCTAATCTTCACCAGTGCTACTTGATTGTCAAGTGCTGAAACTATTGATGATTGTTAATATTTGCAAACCAAAATCCACGTGCCACTCTGCTGATTAACACCTATAGCTACAGTCATCATGCTGGTAGTTCTTCTTGACTCTCCACTTCAAGGTTAACGAAGATAACCCTCCTCCAAAATGCTTATTAGTCTCTGTCAAATAGCAGCTGACAGACAGGGGTTTTTTTTAGGTACTACCTGTTGTCCAGTTTTTAAGGTTTTAATTTTAAGGTAATTACTGTGAGAATTTCATGTCTCTCTGGGTTTTTTTTAGAATCACAGAATATCTCAAGTTGGAAGGGACCCATAAGGAACATTGAGTCCAACTCTCTGCTCCTTACAGGACAGCTTGAAACGAAATCATAGAATCATAGAATCATAGAATAACCAGGTTGGAAGAGACCCACCGGATCATCCAGTCCAACCATTCCTATCAACCACTAAACCATGCCCCTCAGCACCTCGTCCACCCATACCTTAAACACCTCCAGGGAAGGTGAATCACCCACTTCCCTGGACAGCCTGTTCCAGTGCCCAATGACCCTTTCTGTGAAAACTTTTTTCTTAATGTCCAGCCTAAATCTCCCCTGGTGGAGCTTGTGGCCATTCCCTCTTGTCCTGTCCCCTGTCACTTGGGAGAACAGGCCAGCACCCTCCTCTCTACAACCTCCTTTCAGATAGTTGTAGAGAGCAATAAGGTCTCCCCTCAGCCTCCTCTTCTCCAGGCTAAACAACCCCAGCTCTGTCAGCCGCTCCTCATAAGGCCTGTTCTCCAGCCCTTTCACTAGCCTCATTGCTCTTCCCTGGACTCGCTCTACATCATCCTTGAAATTAGGCAGATTTGATCCTGTGAACACTTCCCTGAGGAGTTTGTTCCAGGAACTGACTTCCCTCTCAGTGAAGAACATTTTCTTAATGTCTAATCTGAACTTACCTGACACAGCTTCATTTCATTTCCTTCTGTTCTACTCTGTGCCACCAGAGAGAACATCAGCACTTTCCCCTCCTCTGCCCACCTTGAAGAAGCTGTAGACTGCAAAGAGGTTGTTTTTTGCTGTTGTTTCATTTAATTATAACCAGAGTTCAAACTCAGGTCTGTTACGTGATAGACTGTTAGATATTCTGAAGCAAAGTACATTTCATCTGTTCCTCTACTAAAATTTGTGCAGTCTATGGATTCTGTTGATTGTTACCAAATTAAATAGCTCACATTCAAAGGTTTACTTTGCAGTTAGGTGAATAAGATGCTTACCTGATATAAGGTGATGATCAGGTTCAGCTTCCTATGCATTATTTATTTGAAATGAATACTATAAGTATTAAAATATTATAATATTATAAATAATATTAAAAAATCAAAGATCAAGGTCATATTCAGTAACTTAATTTTAGAATACTCTTCCAGAATGCAGATGTAGATTCACATCTTTATATCAGTCCAGAGAGAACAGATGTTTGATAATGGGACTCCTCAGGGAAGGTGTCCCCTGCCAATGGTTATGAAGTTCAACAAGGGGAATGGCAAGTCTTATCTTAGGTGATAGAAAATTTCTTTTGGTGAAATTGCATATTTTTAAAGGTGATTTGACAGTTTCTCTAGTTTTAAGCCCAGATGTCAAGAAATTACCTCTGCAGTAAGTCAGCATCTCTGTTACCAAAGGCAGGTTATCTGCTTTCAACGAACTGTAAAAATATTTAAATATTTGTGCAGACATGGATGTACAAGCACAGGCATACAAATGAACTTAACAATTTGTATAACCATGTATAACTTTAAATAGACTTAAAAAATCAGATTTCATAGAAAGATGTTTATATTTACATGTGTATATATAGAGGCTTATTGGAAGTTAAAAGATTGGGCACTGAAGTAATGTAATTTAGACAAGTAGGATATAAATACAAAGTTTAGTTTACTTTAGTTTTCACTAAAGTAAAATAACTGTTTAAAGTTCAGTCCTCTTGTATGTTTTGTATGGATAAAAACTTTTTCTATGGCTGGGAATTGAATTTCTGCTGAGGTATGCTAGTTTAGGTTCCTTATGTTTCCATCTCAGGTCTCTTGTGAATAATCAGTAGAAGAAAGTAAAACCAATAAAGAGAGTCCTTCTAGAATTTCAGAAATATTTGCAAATACTGTAGCAAATAATGCTTGCTAGAATAGAGATAAATGCATAAATATAGTTTAGAAATAATGGAATTCATTGCAGATTTCTAGGATCAGAGCTCAGAACTGCACAGTAAACAGTTCCAAGAGAATTGCAATAAATTGGAAAATGAGAAGATTTCACAGCTTAATAGCAGTCTGAAACAGCTTTTTAGATACAGGTGTAAAAAAGGAACAACAGATCTGAAACACTAAAACAGCAAATATAAGTATTTCAGTGTTCTGGATAGAGCTGAACAAATGCGCTTTTCTTGAATTTGAAACACAAACAGTAAATTCTAAAATATACTGAATACCTTATGTCACAACCCGGACCCACAAGCCACACCCTTGTGTCCGGCCCTGGCAGGGGGAGAAAGTGGATTCGTTTGTCTGTGTGGCGATCCAGAGGCCAATAAGGTCACTCCCAATGTGAATATCAAAACAGTATTTATTTCTGGCTCCGGCAAGCATAAACACACCAAGATAGAAGGGCACACAACAAAGACACGGGGCAGGGTGCAACCACCCAAAGTTACAGAAACGAATCCCCGAAAACCACCCAAGTCCCTAGGATCCAATCCAACACACATGTCACGAGGTAATGGGGGGGCTGCATCTCCTCCTCCAGCCAAATCCAGCTCTGGAGCCCAACTTCACCCCAGAGAGGGAGAGCTGTGCCTGCTCCTGCACTGCCCCTGCTGAACCGTGACACCACAGCCAAGCTGGTGCCACAAGTGGGTAGTCCTCTGACAATATGTTTAAGGCAAATAGATAAAAACACTCTGACTTCACACCTTATTCTGATTATATTACAGTAATCTACAGGTATTGCATCTTAATGGAAAATTCCATGTAATGCAGGCATCAGAGCAGACCTTGGGTGATTCTGAAGGGCTCTTTATTCAGAAAAACCTTTGCTTTTCAAAGCAATGCAAACCCACTTTGGACCACATCACCACGGATGTCAGATTGCCTTCTGTCTCCTCTACTGAACAATCGTCTTTTTAAAATGTTCCTTCTTCCAAGAAACAGACAATCTCATTTCAAGTTGCACTATGAAATTAATGTGAAAAGGTTTTGATGAATTTTTCGTATTCAGCATCTCCCATGTTGAACAGCCAAAGATGTCGCCCAGAAGAAGCAACTCACTAAAGGGAGTCTGGAGATTCAAATAATTTGTGTTATTCTTTCAGTGTTCATTGACTGCTACTATATATTCAAAATCATTGGCAAAATCAATGTAAATTTTCCACAGACAGTATCAGAATACTTTATCTATGTGCTTGCTAATTTGTGTAAGTAATATAATTTATTATATGTATAAGTAATGCATACATTTTTTCTGCACCCCGAACAGGATAAAATGCATCAGGTTTTAAATTACTAGAATAAACTTATTCCACTGACCAAACGGGAGAAAAAAAGCATAAATTTTCCATTTGTAAATACAAGTAGAAAATTATTCCAGATGGCATAATTATACAATTACTGATAATACATAATAATAAAAAAATAGCATTTGGCCAAGGTGCTGAGGCATCCAGACACATGTCATGATAGATATCCTTAATATTCCACAACAAGTAGTTAATAGCTTTTAGTGTTTGGATTTATTTTTTTTTCCCTCCTCACATATTACCCAGAGGTAAAAAATAAAACTTGCTACCTCAGAACCAAAATGAAATATTTGTTTGGAGCTAGTGTAGGAGGGGAGGTCTTTGAAAATACCAGAATAGTTTCTAGTGCACTTGGTTTTCTTTTGGAATTTAATTCACAAGAACTGATCTATTCCACTCATCCTCAGTGGACCAGAACACAGTTCAAAAAGTGACACCTCTGCATCTTGTAAAGGTTGGGTTGCAATGGCAGTATTGCCACTTTATTGCAGTATATAGAGCAATTTTAGCTGATCAAACTACCTTCTGACCACCTTAAACATTTATTTTTGAGGGTAAGTGGCTCATTTCACACCAGTTACACAGCACAGGGAAATGAGGTTTTGTGGAGAAGTATTCTGCGTGATAGTATTTAAGTGACTAGGAAATGAGGCAGGAGGAGATTGCTGTGCAATAGGATTGGTTACTGGAAGCATTTATAGTGTTTACTATTATACAGTACATTGACAAGCAATTTGATGTCTGCTAATTCTGCATGCTTAACAAACATATCTGTCCTAACACTGACTAACGGTATCATTCTTAATATACCTAGGCTGACTAAATAAGAAAATTCCAACTAGGACCATTGACTCTGTAGTTTCTTGTGTATTTGAAGTCCTTCTTTGGGTTTAGTCCTTAATATTTAGCTTCCACTACAGTTTTTCTTTTTAACTCCGTGAATACACTTGCTGTTAACAACTAAGCAAGAGAGAGAGGTTCCTTTTATACACAGAATTTTATAGTAAGCATGGAAATAAATCATTTTCACTGAACAGCAGGGGACAGGGAGTGACATATTAAGATACATTTGAAAGCATGGTTGTTTTCCTGTGCCTTGTGGGTTTTGAAGATATTGCTTGGCACACGACAAGTTTTTACATGAAGCAAAAATCCCTGTGACAGTCTGTTTTGCACCACACAGGGCTGGCTAGAAATTTCACTGAAACTGGGTTATCCTAACACAATGAAAAACAGTTACAGTATTAACAAGTGAATTAAGATAACTTCATGATTTTTCACATTCCCTGTTTATTACGTATAGGGCTGCAGTTCCCACACAACTGCGTTCACCCATGTACTGACAGACAGCTAGGCAGGCATGTGGCAGACAGCAAATCAACAAGGGACAGAGTTGCACCCAGTTGCTTACTTTTATGTCTAAATAAGGCTTAGATACGGTCTTTTATATGCATCACTTTTCTCAGAGCCTCAAGTCAGGAACAAATTTACCCACCATTGTTAAGTTTATAAGGAATATAGTTCTCATGGAGATAATAAAATTTAATGTTTTAGAGTACTAGGCTGATCATAGAAGATCTCGTCTTTGAAATTCTGATAATGGCAAAACTCCCATTGGCATCAAGGAGAATTTTACCTGCCAAAAGACTGCAAGATCAACCAGACAGTATTTACAATTTACAATACATTTAAGGGCTTTTATGACTTCCAATATAATTTTGTGATTTCCCACATAATAGGTCTCTAGATTTCTGATGCACTCATTTATAAATTATTCTTCATGGATATTAGTTTACACACTTGAGAGCAAGGTACAAATTAAAATATCTTAGAGTAATGAATTTTGGCCTCTCTTAAACTTTAGGGAATTAGGATAAAAATGAACCATCAGAATTTAGTTTGGTTTTGCTCCAACTCTCCATATAACCAAACAAACTCATGATTCATCAAGAAGGTACTTTGTACTGGAAAGAGAGCCAAAATTTCCCTGATAATGTCACGGTAATCAGAGGTACTTACCTCCTTTATTTGCATGAAGAACACATTTGTGCCTTGTGCGGTATCTTACTGTACTTTAGTTAATGTTAATTGCCTAAACATATATTCTCTAAATTTGCATGGAAAGGGGAATATTAAAAATATCCTACTGTAAGTGCCAGTTCAAAGTTTCCTTGGTGCTCTGTATTACCCAGGGAAGGAGTAGGAGAGAGGGGAAAAAAAAAAAAGAAAAGCAAAAGAGGACAAAGAGAAAGAGAGATAGAAAAAGAATGGAAGAAGGAGGAAGAAAGTCTTCCAGAGGGTGATTCAGAGCAGAAGCCTTATTGAAGTTTTCTGGTTCTGACTGGAAATTCCCATGTAACTTTCCTGTGCTTAAGTATTATTAATAACCCTCAAAATGCCATGAAGAAAGAAAATAATAGAATAGTTTTTACTATACTTGACTCACTGATGATTTTATTCTGACTAAATTATATGGATTTAGACATCATGACAGATGTTTTCCGATACAGTAACATAAGGTGGATTTTAGTCATTTTTTAATTTTCTTCTTTCAGCCTCTCAACAACATTCTAGCAAAGCCAAATCTGAAGACAAAAATACTAGCTTACAATTATTATCACAATTTCATTAAACTGATACAACTCCACTTTTCTCATTAAAAAGTCTAGAATTGGATAATTGCAGCATGATTTCAGTAGTGATTTGCTCCTAATGCCAATGACTTTGTATTGCAACTCTATTCCTTGTAACCTTTGAACACCTGACATGCAATTTTTCTCTGATTTATTATATTTTAAATAATATCTGATTGGTATGAGCTACATGATGATATAACCTGCTCTGGGCTTTACAAACATATCTGAGTGTTAGCCACAGCCTGAGATATTCATAATATGCATTCTGAAAAAATATAGAGACACTAAATACAATTGATTATTTCATAAAGTGGCTATTTAAATAGATATCAAAATTTCAAATCACTGAGGAAGTCAGTTTTAGAAACATTATTTTTCTTAAGATAAAAAATAATTCTCAATTTTCTATGCCTAAATATACACATACAGATTATAGATGTACTGTTAAATTGCTTTTGAAAATTTTGTACAGATCCATCAACAAAAAAGTACAATGCAGTTCTATAGTTTCCCTATCCAGTGTGACCTCAGTTTACTTCTTATGAGATGACACAGAGAAAATTAACCATACTGCACGTTTTTTTGACAGGGAAAGCAAATGAGAACTGTTCAAAAGAAATTGTCCAAAGGCATTTTTTATGGAAGGATACAAACTTCGTTTTCTACTTAAATCTTCTGGTTAGTTCACAGGAAGGTCAACTATGGGAAAACAGACCAGTGGCGCAACAGTGGGAAAAAAACTTAAAAAATTATTCTCCTCTCAGCACCTAGATGCCAGTATTTGGAAAATATAAGAGGCCCTGTTTTACATCTCCAGCTTTACCTAAGATACAAGAGTCACCTGGTATTTGTATGACAGCACTTCTTTTATTTCAGATGTGACCTTCTGGCAAAATAATGTAGTTAGGGCTTATTTGCAGAAGCAACATTTGAATGCCAACACAAACTTTTCACAAACCTATGAAGGCTGTAGTACCATTTTTGTGGGAGAACGATCATTATTAGATAAAATAAACCTGTTTTTTTTTCAAATGATAATGGAAATTAGAAACAGGAAGAAGGAAGTTCCTCTCCTATATATTTTCAGTGCTTAATAGTCTATATTCAAGTGGTCTGTCAGTGAACAGTGAAAGGTGTTTTCACCCCATATCTAGACACCCACAGACAACTAAACTAAACTTTTTTATATTAAGAAGCATTCCACTTCCCTGTTCACTAGTAAAACTTCTACAAAATCCTTGAGTTTTACATAAGTGTGAATGAACAGAATTATGCTGTAAAGTTTATAACTTTATTATTTGTTGGGAAAAAAGTCAGTAAACAAAAGAGGTATTCTCCTGTTCTGAGCAGATTTTCTGTCTTAAAATGTTACTTATATATGTAGTTACAGAAACAGAAAGATTTATTTGCAATGTTTAATATATAGATCACAAATATCTCATTTAAATGTAACTCTACAGCTAGCTGAGAAAAGAAAGCACGATTTAAACTTTATGAAATTAATAATGTCTCAGCACTGCGTAATCAAACTTGTTGGTAACAGAATATATAATATGCAGCACCTGAAAAGTTCTTCTGGGAAAAGAAATAATTAAAAAATAAAAAATGTACAGCAGTATGTCTGTTCAATCACAGTGAACTGGTATTTTAAATATATTGTATTTATTCTTAATTATCATTCTTCACAGGTATGGGGCTTAGGCTGAACCAAAGCATGTGCTTCAGAACTAGCACTGCTCCTAGCAACTTGCAGTACATTGCCTGTCAGTCATTTTATTAAGTACCTACAAGTGTGAGTTTCATCATAGTGGACAGCACATGAATAAGAGAATTTTAGGTTTTATGGAAACATAATTTTATTGTATTAACTTTTTTAGTACAGATCTACACACTTTGAAGCTAAACACTTTGTTTAAAAAAAATAAAAACTTATTAAAGCCACGTGCCACTTTCACTAGCAGGAATAAATAGGACAAGTATTCCTGCTAGAAATGTCATTTAGAGGCATCATTAAACAACCCAGCAATAGTTATCTGAACAAAGCCTAGCAAACCAAGAAATACTATTAATCAGAAAATAAATAAAATATTTGTCTCACTCTGAAGACAGGTAGGTTTATCCAACAGATATCAGAGGAGCAAATTCTAAAGGCATGAAGGTCTACACAGTCTGTTTTACTCAGCCTACAAAGCTGGTGTTCAGTGCAACACAGCACTCTCTTAGTAGCTGTACAGAGCCCTTTTCATAAGTCACAGGCTCCAAACTATGCAGACTTTAATAAATTACTTCTAATCTGAGCAGTGCATGGAGGAAAGACAATATTTTAAAAGCATGAAAAAGGGTGGACATTGTGAGCTTTTGAAGGTTCACCTACCTAAAAGGACAGGAAAGATCATATAGTTTTCAGCTCACTTCATACGCTGAAATTATCTAGTGATCAAGGACTGGATACACTTAATTGAATACAGGTATCTCCAGACCTGACGTCATCAATATCTTCCTCTAAAGAATCTTACCCAGGTTAAAAAATGAATGGAGATAAGTGTTTATTGTTACAGAAGAAATCATCTCATCTTAACATAAACATGTAGAACCAGTCAAAAGAATTGTGTCCTAAAAGTGCAATTTTTGTCCTTTAATATAAAGGCAGTTTTGGATGATGAGTTCATCTGTGGCTTCTTGAACTGCAAATTGCTTTCAAGAAAATCAATGTATGCATATCAGAAAACAGGAGCTATGTTGAAATTATTGTAGTGTTCTAGCTAGTCCTCTCTGGTAAACGAACTGATCAGAAGTTACTAGAAAACTGCTGAAATCTATAGTAAAATAAAAAACAAACCAACCAACTAATCAAACAAAAAAACCCCACAAGAATGCTCTTTTGTCAGGGAAATAAGATATGTGAGAGATCTTCCATGAAGACACAAACTTTCAGATAACATAGTGACAGTTTCTAATGACAAATGTTTTGAATCCAATGCTTTTGATTCCTGGGCATTCGTAATAAATGCATATACTCTAAGTCTCATTATTTTTTAACATGTGGTAAAGAATGTAATGAAAAAGATATGCTATGAGATTCCATTCCTGAAAAAACATTGTTGGCATAACATTCCTCCAAGCTTGCTGTCCTATTGAATATGTAATGTAACTCAAAATATGAGAATGTCATAAGGCATCAGAGGAAGGGAGCTAGAAATACACACAAGGACATATACCATTACAACTTTGAAAATAATAGGCTTTTTTTTTTTTTCTGTCTTTGTACTCAATTCCATCATCTATTCCCTTTTGTAATTAGCTTTCCTCCATAACATCTCGTATAGCTCTTTAGCCTCTGGCTGCAATGACATGTGGAAAAATTCCTTTGAGGCCAATTTTAATGTGGTTGTCTGGATTGCCCAATAATAATCATGAAGTATTGTTGATAAAATCTCTCAGGCACAACACCTCCAGGATAACAGCCAGTGGCAAATAGAGTAGAAATGACCTGAAGTTCATTTCCCTTTTTTGTGTGAAAAGAGAATAACCCTATCTCTCCTCTGCTGTTCCTCATTTCAAGGTCAGCTCAACACAGTATACTTTAACTGGGATACATGATTAATCAGTAGATACCCAACATTCTTGTATTTTCTAACTGTTATTTTCTATGGTTAATCATTGAAATAGAAAATTATTACCATGCTATCATATGTATGAGAAGAGAATCTGTGTACCAATGGCCAAAGACCAATTAACTAGTTCTCATTAGATTTGATTAATGTTTTAAAAATCAATACCTTTTCAGCCTCTTCTGTTCATAAATAAGGTTTATGAGACGTATGAGCTACTTCTCTGATCCTAATTTTGAGACTTCTGAATTCAGAATATTCAGTTTTGAGCAGCAAATACTGTGAGTGATTAAAAAAAATAATGTGTAATTTTTTTTGTTTATTTTCTAGGATACTGCTTCATTTCGTACTGTAAAATTATGAAAGCCATCTTGTAGGTCCTGCTGTAATGTGCATAATAATTTCTTTTTTGTTAGAATTCATCATTAAGGATATGTAGATTAAAAGAGGAATATGCAATATATAGAAGAGATTTTATTTGTTTCTTAAATGTCAATTATTTTAAAGTTACATTTTAAAAATAACATCCACCATTAAATTTCCTTTTTTTTTTTATTTAAAGTTCTCTATAGAATGGAACTGCGATCAGAAATGCAGATGAAAGGTAGTTTCAGATGGAATAAAGCAATCATTCATCTCAGAAATTCCTAATGAAGTCTTAGTGCATAGTATATGCTTTCAGCACACAGTCCTAGTGAATAGCAGCTTAAGAAAAAAATCAAGCAACCATTATCATTACTGTCATCATCATCAGTCATCAGCTCCATAGACAGGTTTGTGCATACGCTGTAATGAAAAAAAAAAAAAAGACCAAAAAAAAAAAGAGAGGGAAAGAGAAAAGGCTTCTGCTAATTCTAGACTGCTGAATCATTTTAACTAAGCAGCAGACTATCCCTCTGAATGACCTCTTAAAGAAGATTACAACTCATCATCAGCTCTGTCATTAGTCTAATGAATACAATCTCATTGTATTTGCTTCTTATTTTTAAAGGCACTCATAGGAAAGGTTATCAGCAACCCCTGTGTGAGCATTCTTCTGTCCCCATGGATGCACAATATGTCACCAGCTGTCAGTCAGATCATCACTGACACGGACAAGAAACAGTAGCTGTGTGATTGGCCTATGTAACATACTATATTCTTCCAGAAGAATGAACATGAGTCCAAAGGGACCATCATAGATGTTGTCGAGCATGGAGATTTTGTGTGAATTCACTGCTAAGTCAGTCAGACCAAATTACTTTTCTGATGTAGTCTTAAGGAAGCCCTTGGTAAAGATAGTGGGTTTGCTACTTTTGTTTTCTACTTATCTGCTTGTCAGGAGGCTCAAAAAAAATTTTTTTATAGTTTTACAATAATATTTATAGGAGTACAAATAAGACCTGTGAGCCGCTGAAACTTTGTTGTTTCTGGGCTGGGGATTAGCATTGCATTTTCCAACATACAATATTAACAAATACAGAACTTAATTTTCCTGTAATGACAGTTCTTTAACCCTCTTGACAAACCACAATAAGCAGGAGAGGTAAAAATGCCTTTGTAATTGGCTTAAACTTTCATCAGGGACCATGATCTTGAGACTAAATTAAAGGTGAGAAAATCCACACCCAAATTTTGGGAATATACTATCTAGAGGAAGACATCCACATTCTGTTGGTTTGCTTTTTCTGCTTAGCATTATTACAGAATATAATGTTTCTTTGTGTATGGAGAGGGAAAACAATTGTGCAGACTTAGGCTGTCTCAGAGTTCTAGGAGCAGAGCAATGTGAATTTTATGAGATATCCACATACAGAGTTCCAAGAAAAATCATATACCAAGCTTGGTACAAACTTTATGTCCCGAAGTTCCCTAGATAAGTTGGGAACAATACTTCATTAATGCTATCTAAACATTTAAGCTTGCAACAAAATGAGATAGGAAGAAACTAGTTTATTAATCTTTCAGAAAACAACTAACATCTAAATAAACTCATTAAAAAGTCTAATCTATTAATGCCACTGCACTGTAATCCATTATCTTAGACATCTGCTTGTACTTCAGAATTAGGCACTTATATTTGCGGATGAATTTGTAGGCATGTCATCAGTTAAAACTGATCAATACTTTTTTCTGTCTTGAGTTGAATGCTTACAAGGGTCCAACGTAAAACATCCCAGTGTTAATATGAGAAGCCAAGTGCAGGACTTCATACTATGCATTTTCTCAAGTCACAGCTGCCAAAATAGCTCTTGTATAGTTTGATGACTTTTTTATTATTGTCTAATTTTCAACCTATGTATGATGAGCCATGTTCTGTGTAAATTGCTCTAAAATATTAAACTCTGATCCTGAAACACATTTTAGCTTTTCTACTGATTTTTTAAAAAAAGTGTTTATTATTATATAATTTTCAAAATACAAAATTGCTTTAAGTATATGCTGTGATGGCTTATATAGGAGTCTTTGACTTCTTATTGATTTTCTGTCAGAAAAGAACTGAGCACGCATTCCAGCAAGAGGAAATTAACTGCTATACGTACAGAGCATGGCTCTTCCTATGGATAAAGTGTGCATTTAAATATTGTCAGAAAAGCCAGAGACAGAAAACCAGCAGCATGTAGATGACATGGAGCTACTTCTCCAAGTCAGTCCAGATTATATATGCTGAATAATACAGAAAGAAAAGAGATAAGTGTAAAAATTATACCAAATAAAATATTTTCTAGATCTTGTTAGAAAACAGTACTCATACCTTGGGCAAGTTTTTGCTATAAGTTCATCTTCACCAATGCACTTCAATGTGCCTCATAATCTGATTTATCATAAATTCAATTTAAGACTATTTAAACAGGACATATATTCCCTATTATCAGTTCACAAGCTTCTTATGGCAACTTAAGTCAAATCCTCAGAGAAAGAAAAATAAACGGAGAATTTCAGGGTAAAATTTGTTTTAAATGCCAGATACTTAGGTCACTTTTTCACAAACTAATTAAGACACTAATTCAACTTATGAAAAGGAATAAATTCTGATGTGCCACTAAGTATTAACTCAAATTTTTATAAGTTTCCTGAATTAATTACCTCAATGACAGTAATGGGTCAAATCTCAATTCTTGGTGAATAAATGTACACCTACCAAACACTAAACCAAAATTTCTAAATCAGTAGCAGTACATCAACAACTATGTATCATTTGATAGTGATTAAAATAGGTTCTTAGGTCTTGATTTTGAAAATATAGATATCTTTAGAAACTTGCAAACAAAATATAATTTTTATTCAGATTCTTTTTGCTTAAAAAATATATTTGCATATTTAGAATGAGTTCTTAAAACATTCTAAGGAGATTTTCTCAAGTGGCAGATAACAATAAGGCACTTAAAGAAAATTACTAAAAAACCCACCAGAATGATACAAAACTTTTTAAGACAATTTTTTTAATTTTCTATAGATTCTCTACATTTTGTTCTATACGTTATGCATTCTCAAAAAAGATTCATATGAATTCGTTCACCTGTTTACTCCTCCTGTACAATCGCACTGACCAAAAGAAAGCCCAGAGAAAAAAGAAAAAACACAGATGATCTTCACATGGCACCTCGTTGTAGATAAGAATTGAAAAAGATTTTCTATATCTCATCCCTCAAATCCCATCATTCAATATGATGTTACCACTGACTTTGGTTTGACTCTTGCTTTATGTATTGTATGTATGATAGTACCAAGTAAAAAAATTCAGCACAATGAAGCCAGGTGAAGACTGAGTAGGGGAAATACTATTCTTACCTTTTTGTATGCTTATACAGCAAACAGTTCTACCTCCTTTCTTTCATTAAATCAGCTTAAAAGACACTTCTGGGAACTTCTAAATGAATTAGTAATACCATTGACCAATAGTATTCTATAAAGATTTTTGTCCAGGTTTCATTAGCAAAGGAAATGAACATACAAAATTGCTACCTATATAGAATTGAATTCCCCGTAATTACTACACGTATTTTCAGAGAAATGCAACTTAGACATGTGACTAAACCTTAAGCAATCTCATTGACAACTGTAAAATCTGCCTTAGAGATGACCCCAGTTGCCTTTTGATGTTTGTAAGTTGTGTGTTTTCCAAGTAAGGTCTGAGGTTCATTGTTGCCCATGCTTTTCTAGTATAATGAAGAGTGCAACAAATTGACATGTACAATGAGTTCACAGGAGGAATGACCTCTTGTAAATGTATTTGGAAACACCAGAGAGTGCTGCTTTTATTCAGTACTATTTCATTTCTTCACTTGTTACTAGAGTTTAAATATACTTAGTGTATCCAAAAGTAGCCAAACTGACCTCCAGTGAAGTCAGATTCTTGTATATAGCAGGGGAAGGCAGAGAAGATGTGAGTCGGATATTATCCACTCTAATATAGAATCATCGAACCTCTAGGTTGGAAAAGATCTTTGATATCATCAAGTCCAACTGTACGTCTCCACTACTAAATCATATCCCTAAGCACTTCATCTAACTGTCTTTTAAATACCTCCAAAGTTAGTGACTCAACCACTTCTCTGGGCAGACTCTTCCAGTGCGTTTTGGTGAAGAAATTTTTTCTCATGTCCAAACTGAACATCCCCCGGCACAACTGAGAAAAGAGACCAACACCCACCATACCCCAACCTCCTTTCAGGTAGTTGTGGACAGTGGTAAGGTCTCCCCTCATTCTCCTTTTCTCTGGGCTAAATAACCCCAGTTCCCCCAGCTGCTCCTCTTATGATTTGTTCTCCAGCTCTTTCACCAGCTCTGTTGCCCTTCTCCAGATGCATTCTAGCACCTCAATGCCTTTCTTGTAATGAAGAGCCCAAAACTGAACACAATATTTGAACTCAATTCTGAGTATAGGGGCACAATATCTTCCCTGGCCCTGCTGACAATGCTGTTTCTGATACAAGCCAAATGCTATTGATCTTCTTGGCCATCTGGACACACTGCTGACTCTTATTCAGCCAGCTGTCAACAAATACCCTCAGGTCCTTCTCTGTCAGGCAGCTTTCCAGCCAGTCTTCCCCAAGCCTTTACAGCTGGATGGTGTTGTTGTGTGCAGAACTCTTCACTTGGTCTTGTTGAATGTCATACGACTGGTCTCAGCCCATTGATTCAGCCTGCTCAGATTCTTCTGTAGACCTTCCCCACCCTCAAGCAGATCAACACTTCATCCCAGCTTAGTGTTATCCATGAACTCAGTAAGAGCAGTCCCCTCATCCAGATAATCAATGAAGGTATTGAACAAAATTGGACTAAACACTGAGCCCTGGGGGACACCACTTGTGACTAGACTCCATCTGGATTTAACACCATTTACCACCACACTTTAGGCCCAGCCATCTAGACATTTTTTAACTCAGTTAAATTATTAAACTCCAGTTTTTATTCTCTGTTTATTTTACCAAAGGATTGTCTCAAATGTACATATCTAGAAAACATTCATTTAATTGCTCAGTTTATTTATCCCCTGTATATAAATCAAAGTTCTTTTAAAAATTTGGAAAGGTTTGCACACAGGTCTGTTTTTATACACAGCATTAGACTTGTGATGCATATGAAAAAAATAAAATATTTATTTCTTTATTTATGAATTTTATACATGACAGTGCATAACTGGATTATATAAGAAATAAATCAATGCTTTTTTCATGCACAACATAATTGGAGCTTGTATATGTCAAAAATGTTTCCTCTCAGGTGACAGGTTCTCATTGGAGAACTAAAATCTTTCAGTGTAAATAGAAGATTAATTCTTTTAGAGATGTCTTCAAATTTTATTAACAATAGGTTTGAAAGATTGCCAAAAATTAATCCCAAATTAAACATTGAATTGTCTTGTATCTCAGAAACTTAAGTGATTTTTAATATAATTATTATAATGTGTTTTTTCAGTGGGTAGCACAGGTTAAAAGATGACACAGTATTTTATTTTTACCAGGTATAAAGTTATATCTTTATTGAATTTTTTGTTGTTCCTTTCATATCTAATTATTTTTCAAAAAAAAATCCTTTTCTTTCAGTTTTGTAATAGCTCCCACAGACAAACTGTTTGCAGTACTGTAGTTACAGTCAAACTAGTCCCACCATATTTTGTCTATACTACCTGTATACTCAAATTTAACTTTTCTCTTTCCTCTTAGCTCCAGCTTTCTTTCAGAACTTCATGTTTCCATGTTTGTTTCTTATAGTGAATATATGCTCTAGATAAAATCTATGCCTTTAAGGATTATATTCATCCTATCTAATTTCAGATGTGTACTACAACAGCAAATAGCAGTTACTAAGTAGCCAATGAGACGAGATGGGCTTTCATGGAACAGCTCCTAGAAAACCTGTGATTCTAATACAGAGTACTCTCTTAAGTTCCTAAAACTGAATAGAATGAGTCCAACAGTTGTGACCAATGGTAACTCATGAGGTGTTAAAACCTTTCCCTTAGCAACTGAAAAGAACACTCCAACTGGACACAGGCATTGCACAGTAAACACTTTTTTATGATTAACTGGTTTTTCAGTATAACTCTGACACACAGTGAACATTAGGTCTGAGTCCACATAATAATAATGTTAAGTAAAATTATAATATACCACAGTGGTTTTCTATTGGTTAGATTATTTCTTTTAATATTACACCAGTTTGGATTTGGGGGTTTGGGATTGGGCTTGTTTTTATTTTAATACAGCTGAAGGTATTTTCTACTACAACTTGTTTTTTATATGGTTCATAGAGCACAATCAGAATTTATTTGTGATGATAATTTATTGACAGAGCAGCTCTTTCTCATTTGTAGCTAAAATGATCATATGAAACATTCTCTCACTTTTTTGATGGACAATTTAGTAATATGACCAAAAATATGATCAGTAAACAATTAGTTTGGCATGCAGGAGTAATAACAATTCATGGTATATGTACAGTTAATCATAAATTAAGTGAATACCTTCTGTTTACTTACTATAAGCAAACTGCTCACAATAATCATTCTAAGAAATTATTATTAACATAAAGCTTACAGCCTGTGTAAAAAAAACCAAATAAATTACTTGGGAGGGAAGACAGGTAATTATAGAAGAGAATTATAGATAAGTTAGCCTAACTTAAATTTTCTAAAAAATTCAATAGTAAATTATAAAACAATCTATTTACATAGAGATACATTCTGTGTACACAGCACATAGAATGGAGCTTTGTGAAGAACAAGTGGGGTCAAATCAACCTAAACAATATAATCTTTCTAAAAAATGACAAATAGAAAGTGTCATATAGTTTCACTTTGTAACATATCTCTTGCTCTTTCATATGACATAATTTTAAGAAAATAGGATAATTATAGTAAAATGGTGGATGTAAACCAGATTGGATATCCACAGACAAGGAAATAAACTCCATAATCATGATATATCAGGCAAGAAATAATGAGTTGCAAGAGCAACACAGAAACTTCAGAATAGACACTGGAGAAAAGTAAAGGTAAGGTTGTGAATTACAGGCATGGATTATCGGGGGAGTCTCTGTCATAGAAGTTTTTAAGAGAAGTGGAAAAATTTCTGTGCAGGATGAGAGAGAGCACTGATTCTGCCCTATGGCAGGAAAAGGACTGGATGACCTCCTATTGCCTTCTTAGTTCTGTTTTTCTGAGATTCTATTATGTACATATCAAAATTGAATATATTATTAAAAGTGTTGTAATGCCACAGTTAATGTTTTATAATAATACTAAAATAGTTAATACTATCCAATGAATGTTGGTAATGACCTTTGTACCTTTTTTTTTTGCTTATAGTTAAAATTATTATTGGTATTTGAATGAATATTACTGATTAAAAGGGCTATTACCTAAGGTTTAATTTGTGAATCAATATCCCAAGAAAAGATTCAAGGTCACTACATTCTATTCTAGTTTAATAACACTAAATTTTATTTCTTGATAGGACCATTCAGATTGATAGGTATAAAGTTTATAAAAAAAAAAAAAAAGACCTAGTGGAACAATTCCAGGTATTAAAGATGCATCTGCTGTCAATGAGATGACTTCTTTTCATTGTACAGTTTTTGTGTGGCAGAACAGCAAACTTTGGCTTGGCAGTGGAGGTAAAAATGAAATTCAGTCTTTTCAGGGAACTGGCAGGCGAGATCCTATAGGAGGCTGACAACAGCAAAAAGACTGATAGGATTCAGTTTTCTTCACAGAAAAACTCCTCAAATACAAGAAAATCAATCTCAATATGAAGGAAATTGGGAAACCCTGGAGAAGGTTGCCCAGAGAGATAGTAGATGCTCCATCCTTGGAAACATTCAAGGTCAAATTAGACAGGACTCTGAGCAACTCTATCTAGCTGAAGATGTCTCTGCTCATTGCAAAGGGGATTGGACTAAATGATCTTTAAAGGTCTCTTCCAACTCAAACTATTACATGATTCTATGAAATCAAGAAGGTGTGGCAGAAGGCTGTCTGAGTCAATGGAGAAATCCTGCATGTACTCAAACACAAAATGAAAGTACATAGAGTGAAGCTGTAGACAATGAGAAGTAATACAGAAACAGCTACTGTTAGAGAAATCAAAGTTCATGTGGCATTGAAAATGAGAGGAGATGCAAAGGGGAACAAAAAGAATTCTATACGTAAGTAGAGAAATAAAAAGAAGGTAAAGAAAAATATGCTGAATGACATAGTCACTTAACTATACAGGATATTGAAAAGCCTGAAATACTCACCAACTTCTATATTCAGTAAGGTTTGCTATCAGACAACCCAGTTTCTTTCTCTAGTCTGAAAGTATAGGGTAAAGAAGTGTTACTAAAGGTGCCAGAAGCCTATTTAGATGAAGGATGTCTTCATGATCTCTAGAGCAAATCTTATATATACAAGCCCAAGGGACCAGGCAGTATGTATCAAAGAAGAGCTGATGCCATTCTTAAGGCTGCTGTCTATCATCTTTGAAAAATCACAAAGACTAGAAACATCCCTGATGACAAGAAAAAGACAAGTGTGATGCCTATTTTCAAGAAGGAGGAAAACTTTCAGGCCAGTTTGTCTCACCTTTGCCTCTGAAATGGTAAAACAAAACCTGCTGGAAATTATTTCGAGGTATATGAAGCACAAAAAAGTAATTTTGAATTGTCTGTGTATGAGACTTATTCTTTTTGCTGCCTTATATCTCTTGTTTTGCTGCCTTAAACCACCGTTGAGACTGGAGAAGAGGCTGCCTAGAGAGCCCCCTGAAAGCAGCACCTCCCCCAAATTCAGTTCCCAAACTTTCCTAGGAGAAGCACTGTGCAGGCCCATCAAAACAATAAATAATACTCTGCAAGAGGGGCCATTTGTGCCCCAGTCATCCTGGAAGGATTCTGTCAGCGCTGGAGACTCGGGTTGCTGAATTTTTTTATTTTTCTTTTATTCCTTCTCTATTTTAATCTTTTCTTTCTTCCTCCTCCCTCTCCCCCCCCCCCCCCCTTATTGTTCCTACCAAGGTTTTGACAAGCTTATGCTTTTCCTATTCCCAAGATTTTTGCCTGTATGAACAAATATCTTTTAGATACATCATTAGTATTATTATTTACAGGGAGGACCCAGGGCCCACCCCTCATGTCCTGGATTGGACAGCAACAGTTTGCATGTTGTGTGTGAACATAGTTCATGTGTAAACACGCCAATTAGCTTCTGTGACAGCTTCAGTGGACAGGAGAGGAGCAGTAGCTGTCCTTTATCTTGATTTTAGAAATAGTTTTGATGCATTAGTTCAGTGTTCATGTAGCTTAATTTGGAGCGTTATAGATAAATAGATTATGAGGTGAATAGAAATCTGGCCAGATTGCCAGACTGCCAAAGAACATTGACAGACAGCACTTCAGAGTCCTATTGGTGCCCAGGTATTAGTAGCATTCTGCAGAAGTTGATACTAGACTTTATGCACAACATGGATATTGGAATGCACCCTCTCCAAAATACATTTATGACATGAATCTGGGAGAACAGGAAGATATATTTGAGGGCAGGCGTGCCATTTTGTGAAGCTGGAGAAATCCAATGAAATTTAGTAAAAACAACTGTAAATTCCAGTACCTGGAATGGAGTCACAACATGCAATAACATAGGCTAAGAATCTTCCATGCAAAGAAGGAGTCTCAATGAGCAGAAAATTGAATATGAGAAAGCAGAGTATCCATGCAAGATGATCCAAGGGCTGAAGCACCTCCCATAAAAGGACAGGCTGAGACAGTTTGGCTTGTTAAGCCTGGAGAAGACTACAAGGAGATCTTATAGTGACCTGGCTCCAGTACCTGAAGGGGCCTACAGGAAAGCTGGGGGGGGGGGACAGTTTACAGAGGCTTGTAGTGATAGGACTAGGAGAAATGGGTATAAACTGGAGAGAAGCAGATTTAGACTAGACGTAAGGAAAAATTTTTTTACTCTTAGTGTTGAGGCACTGGAACAAGTTTCCCAGGGAAGTTGTGGATGCCGCATACCCAGAAGTTTTCAAGACAAGGTTGGATGGGAGCAGCCTGGTGTAGGAGTTGGAACTAGGTGATCTTTAAGGTCCTTTACAACCAAAACTATTCTATGATTCTATGATAAATATCCACCAGTCTGAATTCAAAGTCAGCTCTGCTATAATCAGTAGCTAAGGCAAGAAGACCTACAGGGTGCTTTCCATATTAACAATATTCGGGTTGTATTTTTCTTGCATTTTTTTTTTCAAAATTATAAGAACTATACTTGTAATATTGCATTTGTTGATTTAACTTCAGCTTCTACTTTTAAAATACCCTGTCATTTCTTCCAGTTTCCTTAGATGACACAATATGAAAAAAACTCCTGTTGAGATTTCTTTCCTTCAGATGTAGTTCTCTGTTATCGTATTAGCCACTGCTTGGCCATGTTGTGATTATTTTTTTTTACATTTCATTCCTTTTAAACACTTAATCATTTCTGTTGCACTCTCCCGAACTCCCTTTGATTTGTTAATATATGTGTGATATTGAGCTTCCTAGAACTGAACTTATTCTTGCAGGTGTGATCACACTTGGGTCATATAGAAAGACACTATTCTCAACCTGCTATGTGACATCAATGTGGCATATTCCTTGGTCTCTAACAGTAATTCTCATTTCATTTAAAATAGGAAGGGGGATGGTCATTTCTGTTTCTTTAAAAGCCTGGTACACCAATACAGACATGCATAAACACTCACAAACACATTAAAATTACAACACTTGCCGGTTAAATAAAACACAAAGTATAACTGAGCATGAAGTGGAGGAAGATGTCTAGAGATACGGGAAGCAGAAATGTTCTCAAAAGCTGTCTGCACTTAAAGCTAAACTCTGCCTCCCTTGCAGACTATCATCTGTTTTCAAACTAGCAGTGTCATATAAGCCATCCCTTCTGTTTTAGCACAATTTTCTTTCTCTGATCTTGATTGGTTTGGTAAATGTCTCTCTGACTGTCCCAAGAGCCTGTCTTCACAGCAAAAGCTTCTGACTCCACTTCACACCTGACTCTCAGTGAGATGAAGCATAGACTAAAGGATCTTGCTCTCCTTCAATTATTTTTCTACATGAAATACAGTTCAGACAGGTCCACAGGAGAAGGTTATGAACTACAAGCAAGAAATGAGTTCAGAGGGTATAAGTGACAATTATTTTTCTACATGAATAAAACTGAAAAAAAATCGTCTTTTCCTTAAAAACATCCCACTCTGAATGTCCGATATTTATTTTTTAGAGACTTACTTCATATAAATATCCCAAACAAACCCCTAAAAATAAATCTCACAAGCACCATTTTTTAATGAACATCTGATTACACTTGTTTAAAAAGATATGTCTAGAATGGACTGCAGCTTTTCATGACAAGTAATTATTTACAGAAGTAAAAAAATGATCTGAGCTATGCAGAGGTATTTAACCTTATACTGGTATCCACTCACTTAAAAATTACTCCTCATGCTACCAGGGAATTCAGTTGGAACACCACCAGCTTCAAACAGATCAGGGTAGAACTCCAAATCATAAACTTATATACTTTGAAATCAAAAACAAGCACAAAAAGCTGATTTTAAAGATGTTTTGCATGTATTTTATCTGCTGGCATGTTTGTCTCTCAAGGTGTATAGAGTGAAAAAAATTTCTGCATACATAGATAACATGGTATAGAAGCTGATCGAAGAGCTGAATTGGAGAAGAGAGACAGTAGAATGTGTCTCTCCAAGAGTTTCTGACACTGAAAGGCAGTTTTTAAATTAATTTATTTTTTCAGCTTGATGAAGAGAGATTTTAAATCAAATTAAATGATTCAGATGTAAATAGATATCTTCAGATAGGATCTAACAGGGACAACATGAGTGACCATTTGACCAGTTCTACTCACATTACAGAAAGTTTGCTCATTCTGGGTTATCATAGAATCATAGAATGGTTTGAGATGGAAGAGACTTCTAAAGATCATCTAGTTCCAACTCTCCTGCCACATGCAGGGTCACTTTCCACTAGATCAGTTTATTCAAGCTTCATCTAACCCAGCCACGAATGCTTCCAGGGATGGGTTATCCACGACTCCTCTGGACAACATGTTGCAGTGCCTCACCACTTTCACAGTAAAACGTTTCTTCCTAATATCTAATCTAAATCTACCCTCTTTCAAATTAAAACCATTACAACTCATCCCACTGCTACATTCCCTGATAAAGAGACCCTCCTCAGCTTTCCTTTAGGTGCACTTTAAGTACTGAGTGGCTGCTATAATGACTCTCTAGAGCCTTCCCTTTTCTAGGCTAAACAACTCCAAATCTCTCAGCCTGTCTTCATAAAGGAGGTGGTCCGGCCCTATAGTAATTGTTATGGGCCTCCTCTGGACTCACTTAAACAGATCCATGTCCTTCCTGTATTGAAGACTCTGGAACTGAATGCAGTACTCCAGCTGAGGTCTCACAAGAGCAGAGTACAGAGCGACAATTACCTCCCTTGACATTCTGATCACACTTCTTTTGATGCATCCCAGGATATGATTGACCTTCTGGTCTGTGAGCACACACTGCTGGTGCATGTTGAGATTCTCTTCAACCAGCACCCCATGTCCTTCTCTGCAGGGCTTCTCTCAATACATTCTCTGTCCAGCCTGTATTTGTTCTTGGCACTGCCCTGATCCAGGTGCAGGACTTCGAAATTAGCCTTGTTGAACTTAATGAGGTTCACACAGGGCCACCTTTCAAGTCTGTCAAGATCCCTTTGGATGGCATCCCTTCCTTCCAGCAAGTCAACTGTGCCACATAGCTTAGTGTGATCAGCAAAGTTGCTGAGGCTGCCCTCAATCCCACTGTTTATGTCTCTGACAAAGATGTTAAACAACACCAGCCCCTGAGGAGTACCGCTCATCACCAGTCTCCACTTGGACATTGAACCATTGACTGCAAATTTTGAGTGTGAACATTTAGTCAATTCCTTATCCACAGAGTGGTCCATCCATCAAATCTTTGTCTCTCGAGTTTGGAGACAAGAATGTTGTGTCCAACAGTGCCAAATGCTTTGCACAATATTAGGTAAGATGATACCAGTTACTCTTTCTTCATCAACCAGTGCTGTAGTCCCATTGTAGAAGGCCACTTAATTTGTCAGCACAATTTGTCCTTAGTGAAGCCATGTCGGTTGTCACTAATCATCTCCTTGTTTTCCATGTGCCTCAGCAGATTTTCCAGGAGGATCTACTCCATAATCTTGCCAGGCAAAGGGGTAAGACTGACTAGCCAGTAATTGCCCAGGTCTTCATTTTTCCTTTTTTTAAGAATGGCAGTTAGGTTTCCCCTTTTCTTGTCAGTGAGAACTTCACTGGACTGGATAACTTCTCAGCAACTTCCTCTGCCAATTACCTGAGGACCTGTGGATGCATTGCATCAAGTCTCATAGACTTGTACACCTTAAAGTTTCTTAGATGATCTCTTGATCTTCTCCTATATTAAGATTTTTTGATCATTCAGTCCTTGCCTTTACATTCTGTGACTTCGGTGGTGTGGCTTGAGCCCTTGCCAGTGGTGACTGAGGCAAAAAAATAATCAAATTCCTCAGCCTTCTCCTTATATTGGGTAACCAGGTCTCCTGTTTCCTTTGAGAGAGGGACCATATTTTTCCTAGTTTTCCTTTCATCACTGACATAGCTATAGAAGCTTTTCTCATTGCCCTTGATATGCTTGGCCATATTTAATTCTTTCTGGGCTTTATCTTTCCTAACCTGATCCCTGGGTGCTCAAATGTTTTCTCTGCATTGACCCTAGGCTTCCCGTCCTTGCTTCCTCCCTGTGCAGGATTCCTTTTTAAAATTAGTCTAGAAGTTCCTTTTTCATCCAGACAGGCCTCCTGGGCTTTTAGCCTGACTTCCTCTTTTTTGGGATGCATTGTTCCTGACCTTGGAGTATGTGATCCTTGAATATTAACAGCTTTCTTTGGTCCCTCTCCTGTCTAGGGCTTTATCCTATGTTAGTCTACAAAGTAGAAGGTCTACAAAGTAGATGCCTGAAAGAGGCTCGAGTCTGCTCTTCTGAAGTCCAGGAAAGTGAGCTAGCTGTGCACCCTCCTCGCTGCCCTAAGGATCGTGAACTCTACCTTATCGTGGTCATTGCAGCCAAGGCTTCCCTTGAACTTCACATTCCCCACTAGCCCTTCATCGTTGATGAGAACAGTGTCGAATATAGCACCTGTCCTCATTGGCTTTTATCACTTGGAGAAGGAAGTTGTCATCAACCCATTCCAGGAACCTTCTGGATGGCTTATAGTTAGCAAAGTACCTGCCCCTCGCGTAGCAAGTGCCAACTTGTTGTTTGTCCCATGCTAACAGCAATTACGACACCATGCCTTATTCCCTTAAAACTACAGAGGTATTTATAGAACCTATCCTGGCTATGCATACTCCTTGGGCTCTGCCTCAAGGTCTAGTAAATATGAGGAAGTTTCAAATGCTTTTTTGCTTTTTAATCTGGTTCCCTGCCTACTATCTGCTTACTTAAGTACAGTCACACACTTTCTAATCTCAAGCTAAGAATTATTGCTTAAGCTAATTCACTACTTTACTCTAAACTCATCTAACATAAAATTCATGTGTACAATACTTTAATATTATTTTATTATATATATAATTTGTCTATATATATATAAAATATCCCATAATGGACCATTATTTATTATCTATGATACATATGACAAACTAAATGTTGAAGACAGAGTGTAGATCTACCTAGAAATAAGATGAAAAAATAAGTGAATAAGGGCAACATATCATATGAACTGATTATCTGCAGCACCAGTACTCGTATATCGGGAAACTTTAGATAAGTTGTTGCGTTCTTTTTTATAAACAATGTCTCTGTCTTCTGATCTGATAGTCAGTCACTGTTAATGACTTTCTGGGCACATCTGATCATTTTGTACATTTATAATAATAATCATCTTAATCTTATCTTTTGCTTATAAATGTCATGTAAAGCAGTTTCAAAGGATTCTGTAAATTCAAAATACCTTACATAGCTTATACCTTTATTCTTTTTTGTCTGTAAGTCTGTCATCCTGTCAGAGAAAGAAAACTGGATTATTCTGACAAGCTTTGTTACCAAATAATCAGGTCAGATGGTCTACTTGTTATCTTCAGGTGCTTATAAATTTGATTATTTGTTCCAACTTTTTAACAAGAGGAATTAAAGCTGACTCATATACAATATTCCATTCTTATTTTTCAACCTTTTTGAAGATGGGAACTGTGATTTTCCTTTCTCCAGTTCTCCAAAATGTCATAATCTTTCATGAATTCTATAAGGTTTCAACAAATATTTAAAGCTTTCTATAATAAAAAACAAATTGACTACCCAACACAAAATTTCTAGCTTACATTAGAGCTGTTTATGCACTTTTCCTTCCTCTAGTTTTAATCTTTTTGCTTTTCTTGTTGATCATGTGCTAGTTGCCTGATCTTAGTTAATATTTTTTTTTAATCTGAAGCTAAGACAAACAATAAACACTTTAGCATTCTAGGTGTGGTTCTTGGCATCCTTCGCCTGATTAATTTTTCCCTTTATCTTCATGTCTTTACTAACATGCTTACTGAATGCCTACTTATTGCTTTTTGTTACTCTTGTCAGTTGTGTCTTATTTTAGATCTTGGTCTTTTACAATTTTTTCCACATCATCTTTAATGATTTGACCTCTGTTTCTGTGTTCTGTACATGACTTTCATTAAACTGAAATCACTGAACAATTAAAAGGATACCAAAGCTTGTTCTTTTTCTACACTTTCTTTCCTTCTAGTATTTGTGTAGTCTAGCTATGCTGTTAATATAAGTTCTTGATTAAACTGCCAAATTTCTTCTTCCTTAGACTTGTTTCTTACAGAATATAAGTTCTCAAAATTCTTCACTGTTGTTTTAATAAATCTGCATGTTCAAGGTTTATTTAATTTAGAGACTGAGGATCAGGAGTTTTCCCCAAGGCAAATCAATAAAGGCAGTTGAAGGCATTTTCGTTTTCCCTGTTCTGTGGGTTTTGACTTAGTTCCCACAATCATCCAGATATTTTCATCTAACAAATCCCCTGCTATTGAAAGACATAACCTGAATCTCTCTTACTCTCTTGCTGTAGCACATTTTAATTTGTTATTATTGTTGTTATTGGTCCTATATTTTTCCACAGGAACAAAAGATAATCTTGAGATTTGAGAATATGCAGGAATATGTGAAGTAAATGTTTAGAACAGTCTACCTATCATGTACTTAGTCATAATTATCCAGGGTCACTGGTTTAAGGGCCAACAGCCATTAATCTCCATTACCTTAACGTTAAATTAATGCATGCAGTTGCTAAACATTTTTTGCATAAAAATTAGCATTTGTACCTCAGTTCAGAATACTTGTGTGCAAAGGTCTTGCACATTTGAGTTCTTTATCATTTGTTAGCCAATTATTTGCACTAAAACAGAGAATATTAATTTCTTTCTTTTGTGAGTTACTTTTATTCTCTCTCTCCAAAGATAGCTAGAAAATAAAGGGAATCTCAGGAAAGAAAAAAAAATATTCTAATTTTCAGATGACATGTGAAAACTGTGTGTTGTGGGTAGCTGCTGTCTGTCCTTCTGCTGCAGTTGGATTCATATTGTGTCTACCTTGGCCATGTCACAGAGAATGAGAGGAAAGAAAGAAAAATTCTGAATTGCAGCTTCATTAAAATGAAATAACAGTTGAAGGTCTTATTTAGTTCAAAAATATCCACCCCAAAGTGCAGCATGCACTTGACCGAGAAAATGTACTCATTATCAGATAACCATATGGCTTAATTCAGATAGGATACTGCTGCAGAGAATTAATCAAATATGATGCTCATAACACAATATGAATCACAGTAACAATCCTAAACAGCCATTGTTGTAAGAGCAGTGAAGTGGAACTTAAACAGTGCAGATGAGAATGTATCTGTTAGCTTGAAAGGATAGGAGATTTCCAATGGAGGAAGAGTGACCAAATGCAGTATATATATTCAAGGACTAGTACAAGCACAACTATCTGCTGTATGAGTGGGAAACTACAAATAAATAGCTTTATTGTCATAAGATGTTTTTCTATTAATTTTTTAAGTTTCTTTGATTCTTAGGCATTTAATAACATGGTTTAGTTCAGATTGGAACCTTACTTCAAAAAGGGTACTAACCTGTTTCCACCTTGTGCATGTTTCCAGTAAATGTTTTCATCATGATATCCTAACATGAAATTTTTTTCACTTTTTGCAACCAGCCAAAAGATTCAACAGTTACTGGAGAATAAGGATGGTCTATCAGAAAGAAATGTACACAAGACAGTGTGATTTCTTGATCTCCATTTGAAACAAAGGGGTATTTTTGTTTTTGGTTTCTAAAAATAGTTATATGCTTTTGTCAGGGCAGGTAGGGAGACAAGAAATGAGTATTTGGTTTTGCTGCACACAGAGATGTCTACAGAGCCATCTTTAAGGGAGTGAGAAAAAGAAGCAAGAAAACAGTAGTTGTGAAGAACAGCTTGATTTTGAACATGGATTAACAACTAGAAGAACAGACTCTGGCTGCTGACCTGCTACATTCATGCTTCAGTGTCTTCACAGCTATTTTATACAAGAAGCTTGATTAAAGCTCCTGCGCGGTTAGCTTATTCATCTTAGTCATACTAGATAATAAGGGCAAGCAAGTTTATTTTCTTGATATTTTTCATTCTTAGCAGAAGCCATTAAGGAGAAATCAGTGTGCAATGAAAACCATTGTGATCTAGGGATTTTTCATTGCATTTTTACCCTGTATCTCCTTTTGATGAACTTTCACAGGACATTGAGGTGCAAAATAAGAACAAATGTCTCACACACAAAGCTGTATTTAAGTGAAATCTTTTCAGTATGATTTCTTAGAGTACAGAAACATTTATCATGAGAATAGGCATATGCTTTGGCAAAAATAATTTTTTAAAATGTCTGCTTCTTCAAGGTAATAAAGATAAAAATTTCTTTTCTGACTTTCATTTAATGACTACAATACACATTATGGAGATAACATTAAGATATGTCTCAGTACTGAGTAAATTATACAGGTTTTTTGAGAGATATCAAAAGGCTACATTTATCCATATTTTCATTTAACTTCTGAAAATACTCTAAGCAGACTTCAGGTAAAATATTAAAATATGTAAGCTCATTACAACAACAGATATCTGTGACAAGAGGAGAAAACACAAATAAAATTATCAATATATACACGCTATACTTGGACTCAGGGTAAGAAACCTACCTAAATTATTTTTCAGCCTTTATGATTGTATAATTTTATGATCTTTACTGCCAGTTAAATAAGCCTAGATGAACACATTATGTTTGCTTAGATTTTAAGTGAATTAAAGGTAAATAAGGTAAATTCTAGTTGAAATTTAACAGGAACCAGAGCAATTCTTTCAAAACCATGTGTGGTATTTTTGTTTATGTTTTTTTCTTGGTTTTGTTTTGGTTTGGTTTTTTTAAATTATTCAAAGAAAGGGCACACAATACTGAATTTGACATAAAGTCTCCTGAACCATTTGATATCTGTTGGAACGTGCTACAAGTTTATGACAGAAAGAATGAAAATTGCAAAATAATTTTAGGAAATGGAAAAAGAAAAAAAAAATCACAGAATCCACTTCTAGGTATTCCAGTGTTTTATTTTCTCAGTAGTTTGGGTTTTTTTGTTCTGTCATTTTTTCTAATTCCAAAATCACCGTTGTTGATTTAATGCTTCTTGTTTAATATATATAAATATACAGTGTATGTATAAATGTATTTAATGAAACATATGGAGGATTTTAGCATGATGAATTCACACTAGTGTATTTTGTAGTCCCCTTCTTCTCCTACATTCAGGTTGTTCTATATAATGGGCTTGAATGTCTCCTCAGTACAGCAAATTATACCAGCATCAGCCTGCATTAGTGAAATTTAAAATCCCTGCTTAGTTTCTCTTTAATTGTTTTTGATTTCTCCTTCTAATAAACATGCAAACACAGTCTTTCAGATTCCTTCCTATGCTTTATCTCCCTTCTCACCAACCATACAGAGAAACACGCATGCATCTGACAGATTTTTCAGTTGATTGAGAATTTTCAAAGCTCTTCTGCCACAGAAATCCTCCTGCTTTCACCCCAGGTTTTGTGGGTTAATTTAGTACCGCTTCAACCTACTTTTCATCTACAGAAAGGATCAGAGACTCTAGTGCCTAGGGAAGGAGGAGCGGGCAATCAGGGAGACCTCTGGGAAGAAGGAGAAGAGGTGAAGAGAGCTCTCTGGTTCATAGCTTTGAGGAGTCAGAGGAATAATTTTGGTTATTGGCTATGAGTTTTTATCAGGGTCAATAGGGTTCTTGCTTACAGAATAGCATCAAAATGTTTTTCCCCTCACAGATATTGCCAGAACTCGCTAGGTGCCACATGTAAAAAGAGCGTTTCAAAATTCAGTTCAAAATGGGGTATTGTCATTCAGAGACAAAAACTGAAAATGAGCAGATATTGTGATCAGGAATACCTGATCATCCTGAATGACAACTCATGAGCAAACAGAGTATGTATTGTAAGACATCTTCCTTTTATGTTTCCCTCAATACACAGAAAAAAAATGTGACAGTCAGTCTGAAATTTTGTAATAAAAATCCCTGCCATGTTCTTTGTTGCTTGTTAAATACTCTCAGTCATATTCTATAGAATAAGCAAAAGTATAACATGATGAGTAGAGGGTGCATACTCGGAACTGTGATTAATTTAGATCAGCAACAATTTCTGAAGTCTAAAGAAAAGACTGTGTCACCAAACTAAAGCATATACCGAAATTATAGAAGTGAACAGTTTTAACTGTTTAGTTTAAAAAAAGCTCCAAAACTATGCTAAATTCAATGTTTTATGAGAGAAGTATTCCATAGATTCAAGATTTTGTCTCTGAGATTATGAAACAGTGGTATTTTTACTACTGATAATGCCTATTATTAAAATATACATATCTCCTAGCTGGGGCTTGTTAAAAGTATATAAAATTATTTTTAATGTAAATGGTACCTCACTGATCAGCAAAATACTATGCTGAATTATAGCCATGGGCTAGAAAATACAGTTTCTATTCATTTATTCTATCGGAAATATAAGCACCCAAGCAAAGTTAGGCCCCCTTGGAAGTTTCCCCATTGGATTACTTAGCACTAAAAAGTATTTTGTTTATCTTTCCTAACTCAAACAAATATTGAATTTGTTTACAATTTTTGCCACATATAAAATATAGATGTGCAATGCTGAGACAATTTCAGTCTTATTGTAGTTCCACAGCCTGAGAATTAAGTTTACAATATGTGTATCTGTGTATATATTTTTGTGTGTGTACATGTAGGTATGTATCTGTATACAGTATAAAACTGCAAACAGAAAAAAAGAGGAACAGATAATTGCCAGTATCATAGTCAGTTGTTACCTGCTTTCTAGAGGTAGTCACCTTGCAAGAGCAATGTTATACTAGAAGGCTAACCAGACTCTTCTGCTGTAAACATCTGCTTATATTAGTTAAGCTCATTAACAGAAGTTTGGTGCAATTAATGTATGCACCTTTAATGAAACATACAAACCAGTAATTGCAGCCATAATTATAACATAATTAAATTTCAATCATATAATTAAAGTAAGCTACATAAAAACTTGCCTTTGAAAACTAAAACCAGCACTGTACCTTTTTCAATATTTGATACCTACTTCTTTTTATTTTTTTTCCAAATATGTATAGGGACTGTATTATAAATACAATAAGAAAGAAGAACAACAGAAAAACTTTCATAGTTTAGTCAACCACCTTGCATGGGTTTTCTGTACACTTAATTTTAGCTGAGGAAAGTGATACTCAAGTGAAGACACACTACCTATGACTGTGACCTTGTCAAATTCAATTAGGAAAGCAGGTTTGGATCTGGTCAACACTCAGGTGGTGGACCTCCAAGGTGACGTCAGGTGCTACAGGAAGCAATATTACAGACTCCATAAATAGCATCTTCTAAGTTGATCTAACAACTACGTTAAGTGACACTGTGATTTGTACATGCTGCTATGCGAGGATATGACAGGATATATACTGTCATTTACGGATTCCAAACAAGGTATGGCAGTGTCAGATCAGTAAAGAAAGCAAAAATATATAAATTCAAGGGGTCAGCATGCCCTGAGGAAACCTGATTGTTTATTCTTGGTATTTGAGCAATTTAGTTTGTTCTCCTTGATGCCTAGTGACTTGTCCATCTTTTCATGTCTTCTGCTTTCCTGAAGTTAAAAAAAAAAAAACAACAAAAAAAGTTATATTGTGGCCCATTCATTTCAAACACAGAAAAAGGGCATTTTGTTTTGTTTTGTCGTCCTCCTCTTACCTTTTAAAAAGAATGCAATATTTAGATGGAGATGTTGTCTTGTGGGCATGTTTGTCATGTACTATCGCTTTGGGACCTTTTTCCTAGTTAGAAAATGCTTAGCAAAATTTTTGCTTCTTCAGAACTTAATACTTTATTAAAAACATGATATACCAATATTACTGTTGTTTTGTTAAGAAAGATCTTTGCTCCCAGGGCTGTTTGGTTATTGCTGAGTAATATATTTTCTCCATAGGTCTGCTTTGGAATGATGTAGTGTGGAAATCAAATGTCATCTCTTTTACCTGTTTCTTTTTTTCTTTCTTCTTTCCCTAATTCCCCCCTAACAGGTTGCTGGGAGTCACAGATTCTATCTTTGAAAGGAATTTTTTATTTTACTTAAACAAAAAAACATAATAAATATTTAGAATTTTTATAGCTTTGTACTTTCATTTGAATCAAAACTATGAGCTGAAATGGGAAGAAAAATTAGCTTTGCATAATGAATGTGCAGTTTATATCAAGTTTGAAAACCAGAATATCATCAGATCTTTTTATACTGTCAAGTATTTAAGTAAGAAGGTAGTTGCAGTAAGTTATAATACAAAAGCAAATTTCAGGAAAAAGGAGTCTCATGGAACTCCTCATACATTTTTCTCAAGCAGCATTCATGTCATAGGGAGTTTTGGACAAAATACAAGAATTAGAACAGGTTAAAACACTAGGATGGGATTCATGAGCCCCACCATCTACATTCTCCTTTATTTCACCCTAGACTATTTAACTTCATATCTTCACTCATAAAATTTCTAGTGTTTGAAGGTCCTTTGATGTACAAGGTTTATGTGTGTACAGTTTATAAAACAGAAGCAGCTGCAAACCATTTACAAGTAAACATGCTTAAGATTCATTTAGGGGTAGGACAGTCAATTAAATAGCAAGCTAAAGATGCTCATGTTTAGGATTTTTTTTCTAATTCTAGTTATTTAAGCTTTTTTGTTCTGTGTTTGCGTGACAAGGTTTCAGTAGCTAAGTGGGCTGCAGGAATGGCTTTATGTGAGAAGTTGCTAGAAGCTTCCCCTGTGTCTGACAAACCCAAAGCCAGCACCAAGACAGACCCACTCGTGGCCAAAGCCAAGCCAATCAGCGCCAGTAGCAGCAACTCTGAGATAACATATTTAAGAAAGTGAAGAAAAACTGCTGCACAACAACATCCTGAGAAGTAAGAATATGTGAGAGAAATAACACTGCAAGCAACAAGGTCACTGGAGAAGAAGAGGGAAGAGGTGCTCCAGGCACTGAACAGAGATTCCCCTTCCCATGGTGAAGATCATGGTGAAGCTGGTTGTCCTCCTGAAGCCCATGGAAGTTAACTATGAAGAGATATCCACCTGCAGCCCATGGAAGACCCCACAATGGAGCAGGTGGATGCCAAAAGGAAGCTGTGACCTTGTGGGAAGCTCACACTGGAGCAGACTCCTGGCAGGACCTAGAAGAGGTTTGCTGGCAGGACTTATGATTCTGTGGAAGACCACGCTGGAGCAGTCTCTTCTTGAAGGACTGTACAACACAGAAAGAAGCCAAGTTAGAAATGTTTGTGAAGGACTATCTCCCATGGGAGGGACCCCATGAGCAGGGGAGCAGTGAGAAGGAAGAAACAGCAGTGGCAACCTGTAATGAAATGACCACAACTCCCATTCCCCATAATCCTACGCTGCTTGATGGAGAAGGCGGTAGGTGTGAAGTAGAGCCTAGGGAAAAGGAGAGGGTAGAGGGAAGATATTTTAAGATTTGGATTTATTTCTCATTACCTTACTCTGATTTGACTGGTAATAAATTAAATTAATACCACCAAGTCGAGTCTGATTTGTCTCTGACTGTAACTGGTGAATGATATCTCCCCATCTGTGGGAAATAAGGATGAATTCTGGAATAAATCTAACTATGAGAATGAAGCTGAATGTGGGGAGAAATGGGACCCGGTGCTTCCACCTCTCTCCTCCCCACCTTAGCCTACCCTCCCCTTCTTGCCATGTGCTGAGTACAAGGCATTCAAAAAAGGAATGCATCAAGAGCATATCAGCATCTAATGTGGGCGATGAGGTATCTGGGAAAAGGTACAGTCAATTCCTGCTACGAGAGTAAGGTCCCACCAAGGACAAGAGCCTAATTATTTTTAGGAAGGTGGATTGCAACTGACAAGTTGGCTACAGATTGCCTGTGCTCATCATTGTAATATCATTATAATGTTAAAACCCACCTCACCCCTTCCTCTGAGGCAAACCACTCCCACGGCTACACCTACTGGGCTTGAGCAGTTGTTTTGGTTCTTCTCCACTAATCAGCAATTAATATAGTGACCACCTTCCCTCAAGCTTCTCTGCCCCTAGCTGTAAGATTACTATAAATAGTTTGAACAAAGGAAAAGTTTTGGTGGATGGGCAGGTGTGAAGAAAATTGTCACCAAAACTCTAAGGATCAGCCAAGAGGCTGAATTCCATCTCCCCTATCCCCCAGGGGACTTCATCAGGGCAAGTGAGTGAAGGAAAAAATGTGATCAAACCTTTTGGCATCAGCTGACAGGGTAGATTCCATCACTTTTCTTCCCACTCTCCCTGGATTCAATTGCGGTAAGCACTTTGTGTATGCACGCTAAATATAAATCTTAACATCGAGGTAATTAATATAAAGCTAATTGTTAGCATCTCTCTCTGTATTCTAACCCTATCTACATGTTATCTTTACCTGCATCAGGTTGTTATTGTTCCATGTATATCATCGCTCATTGTATGTTTTTACACATTTGGTGTGGTATCATAAAATGGGTGGCTCAATATATTTTAGCAAATGTTACCTTCTCCACAGTTATTAACAAACCTTATTAAGTCCTGAGCTGTTATTCTGAATAAAATTGACTTATTTGTATAAGTCTCTGCAGTTTGTAATAACTGTTTAGAGGGATTAAAAGGGGAGTCTCTACTTCAATCATTTGGGCTAAATTTATTGCCTTGTTGACATGGTTGAATTTAAAGTGACTTTGAAACATGACAGGCTGGGTGATTATCAATTACGCTTGCATCATTGTTACATTACCTATTGCATATGTTGCAAACGGGATGATTATCAATAACCTTTGTGGTATTGTTGCAGCTCTGACAGGCTGGCCATCATACCTTTACATTGCTGCCAGTTTGGAAGACTCTGGCTAGCAGGCTGAGTGATAGTATTTTTCACTATTGCAATGCTCTGAGGCCAAAAAAGAGTCAAACAGATTGATAAAATCTGTTCCTGAAGTCTCTAGTATATATTTTTAAATTTACCCACTTGTGACACTTTGTCCCCCTCAACACATGACACCTTCCCTATCTCAACCCACAAGCCTTCAAGGTTTTTTGCTTTTTTTTTTTTAGCTCCCCCTCTCCAGCTCAGGAGGAGAAATAACAGAGAAGCTTGGTGGGCACCTGGCATCCAGCCAGGGTCAACAACCCACCAAAACTTCCATTACTCTCTCTGACTCTTCTTTTTTATGAACATAGAATCATAGAATAGTTTGGCTTGGAAGGGACCTTAAAGATCATTTAAATTCAATGCCTTGTGGTGGGGCCTCCTTTGATCTGTTTACATGCAAGTCTGTACTCCTAAATCCTTCATTCTCTTGACCAAAACTTGAAAATTATTCTCATACAAATCCCTGCTTAGAGAACATTTTCTCTGTGACTTCTTAAAACTGTAACGATATACTCATTGTATATGACTCTTTAAATAACGCTATGGAACATTAAAGAAGCATGCAGTATTGAGTTAACCATGATTGCTTAATTTTCTCCAAACAAATTTTTCCCATTGTAATTCTATTTTACCTTGTTATCTATTCATAACCAAAAATATTATCCTAAAGCAAAAGGTAAAATTAGTATCTATTCACATAAGGAAACATTTATCTCTAATTGCCAGCGGTTATAGTAGCTTTGCTTCATGGAACTTGCTTACTGGTGAAAATTATGAGTTACTCTCATCCCAAAGCTGTCCTTTAAATTATTTAGAAAATATTTTTCTTTGGCTTAAGAAAGGTTACATTAGCAGTATTAACCAGTAGCTCTCAAAATAAACATAAAATACACATTTTTCTTCAGTTTGCTGATTGGAAATTAAGACACACAGAATCACACACACAGAATAACCAGGTTGGAAGAGACCCACTGGATCGTCGAGTCCAACCATTCCTACCAATCCCTAAATCATTCCCCTAAGTACCTCATCCACCCTCACCTTAAACACCTCCAGGGACGGTGACAAAACCACCTCCCTTGGCAGACTGTTGCAAAGCCTAACCACCCTCTCCATGAAGAATTTTTTCCTTATCTCAAGCCTAAATCTCCCCTGGCAGAGCTTGAGGCCATTCCCTCTCGTCCTGTCCCCTGTCACTTGGGAGAAGAGGCCAGCACCCTCCCCTCCACAACCTCCCTTCAGGTAGTTGTAGAGAGTAATAAGGTCTCCCCTCAGCCTCCTCTTCTCCAGGCTAAACAACCCCAGCTCTCTCAGTCCCTCCTCACAAGGCCTGTTCTCCAGCCCCTTCACCAGCTTTGTTGCCCTTCTCTGGACTCGCTCCAGAGCCTCAACATCCTTCTTGTGGTGAGAGGCCCAGAACTGAACACAGTACTCGAGGTGCGGTCTCACCAGTGCTGAGTACAGAGGGAGAATAACCTCCCTGGACCTGCTGGTCACACCGTTCCTGATGCAGGCCAAGATGCCATTGGCCTTCTTGGCCACCTGGGCACACTGCTGGCTCATGTTCAGTTGGCTGTCAACCAACACCCCCAGGTCCTTCTCCTCCTGGCAGCTTTCCAGCCAGGCTTCTCCTAGTGTGTACCTCTGATTAGGGTTGTTGTGTCCCAAGTGCAGGACCCGGCATTTGGCCTTGTTACACCTCATGCCATTGGTCTCAGCCCAGTGGTCCAGCCTGTTCAGATCCCTTTTCAGAGCCTCCCGACCCTCCAGCAGATCCACACTTCCACCCAGCTCGGTGTCATCTGCAAAGTTGCTAAGGGAGCATTCAATGCCTTCATCCAGGTCGTTGATAAAGACGTTGAACAGGGCTGGACCCAGCACTGAGCCCTGGGGAACCCCACTTGTAACTGGCCTCCAGCTGGATTTAACTCCGTTTACCACCACCCTCTGGGCCCGCTCATTCAACCAGTTTTTCACCCAGGAGAGTGTGCGCCCGTCCAGGCCAGAGGCCGACATTTTCCGAAGCAGAATGCTATGAGAAACTGTATCAAAGGCTTTACTGAAGTCCAGGAAGACCACATCCACAGCCTTTCCCTCATCCAAGTGTCTAGTTACTCAGTCATAGAAGGTGATCAGATTACTCTGGCAAGACCTGCTTTTCATGAACTGGGCCTGATCAGCTGGTTCTCTTGCAAGTGCTTCTTGATAGCACTCAAGATCACTCGCTCCATGACTTTCCCCGGTACCGAGGTCAGACTGAAAGGCCTGTAGTTCCCCGGATCCTCCCTGCACCCCTTCTTATAGATGGGCACGACATCAGCCAGCCTCCAGTCCAGTGGAACCTCCCCAGTCATCCAGGACTGTTGGAAGATGATGGAAAGGGGTTTGGCCAGCATATCCGCCAGTTCCCTCAAAACCCTTGGGTGGACTCCATCCGGCCCCATAGACCTGTGGGCGTCTAGCTGGGCAAGCAAGTCTCTAACCACCTCCTCCTGGACCTTGGGAACCTCATACTTCTCTTCCAACCCCTGGGGTTGTGCACAGAGGGAACAATTTTCCTTACTGTTAAAGACTGAGGCGAAGTAGGCATTGAGTACTTCAGCCTTGTCTTTGTCCCTTGTTACTCTTGTTGCATCTACTAGGGACTGGAGATTCTCCCTAGCCCTCCTTTTGCTGTTGATCTATTTGTAGAAAGACTTTTTGTTGTCTTTCACAGTCTTGGCCAATCGCATTTCTAGTTGGGCCTTAGCCCTCCTGACTTTTTCCCTGCACATTCTCACTTCCTCCCTATAGTCCACCCAGGATGCCTGCCCCTTCCTCCAAAGGTCGTAGACCTTCCTCTCCTCTTAGGACCTCCCTACTCCACCATGCTGGTTTCTTACCCCGCTGGCTACTTTTCTGGAACTTGGGGACGGCTTTCTCCTGAGCTGCTAGGAGTTCCTTTTTGAAGAGCACCCAGCCCTCATGGACACCTTTGCCTTCAAGGAGAGCCTCCCATGGGACTTTTCCGACCAGCCTTTTGAACAGTCCAAAGTCTGCTCTCTGAAAGTTGAGGGCTATTGTTCTGCTAACCTCCACCTTCTTCATCTCACCCTGCACCGAGGACTCTATAATCTCATGATCGCTTTGCCCCAAGCGTCCTCCAACCTTCACATCCCCCACCAGTCCTTCTCTGTTCACAAACAGCAGGTCCAGGAGGGCATAGTCCCTTGTCGGTTTGCTCACCAGCTGTGTGAGGAAGTTGTCTTCCACACACTCCACGAACCTCCGGGACTGCTTCCTTTCTGCTGTATTATACTCCCAGACTATAGCTGGGAAATTGAAGTCTCCCACAAGGACTAGAGGTAGCAATTTTGAGACTACACTCAGTTGTTTGTAGAAGAGCTCATCAGCTGCTTCTTCTTGGCTGGGTGGTCTGTAACAGACTGCCATCACAATCCCTTCCTGCCCATGGGCTCCTCTGATTTTCACCCACAGGCACTCAGTCCTATCCTGACCGTAGTCCAGTTCGACGGTATCAAAGCCCTCTCTAACATAGAGGGCTACCCCGCCTCCTCTTCTGCCCTTCCTGGCCTTCCTGAAGAGTTTATACCCCACCATGGGTACGCTCCACTTGTACGAGTCATCTCACCACGTTTCCACAATGGCAACGACATCGTAGTCTCCTTGCCCTACCACAGCTTCCAGTTCCTCCTTCTTATTTCCCATGCTGCGTGCATTGGTGTAAATGCACTTCAGCTGGGCAAGCATAGCTACAGCCTTCGTAATAGGGCTTCTCCCCAACTGAGCGGTCCTTTACTTAACTAAGACCACAGTGCCAGTTTGCTGCCTACCATCCCCAGGTGTACTCAGCCCCTCTTCCTTAGTGGTGATATACTGGCAGGCATCGCCAGCACACCACCCCTTTGCCATTGAAGTCTCACCTCCAGTCTCACTCCCATCCTGCCTGGCCTCCATCCCCTCCTCCCTCACATCTAGTTTAAAGCTCGATTTATGAGCTTAACTAGGTTTTTGGTGAGGGCTTTTGTCCCCCTAGGAGACAGGCGTGCCCCATCCCTGGTAAGAAAGACTGAGGGTGCGTGGGACTCCCCATGATTGAAGAACCCAAAGCCCCTCTTCTCACACCAGTCCCTAAGCCATTCATTAACCAGTTTCTTATTCCTCATTTCATGCTCCTGATTCCTTAGCATTGGGATGGAGTTTTATATTACCTGTGCCCCAGAGCCCTCGATCATTCTCCCAAGTGCCTTGAAGTCCCTTTTAATGGCTTTAGGCCTTCTACGTTCTATTTCTTCATTACCAATTTTAAAAACTAATAGTGGGTAGTAGTCCGTATCTTTGACCAGGGAAGGGAGCTTTCTAGTAACGTCCCTCACTGATGCTCCCGGCAAGCAGCAGACCTCCCTATGGAGCGGGTCCGGCCTACAGATGGGACCCTCCATTCCTTTGAGAAGGGAATCCCCCAAGACAATCACCCTCCTCTTCTTTTTAACCGAGGATGTTTTTAAGGCTGTGGGAGGATGATGGAGTTATGGAAACATTTCTAGGCTGTGGGTGCAGCCCTCTTCATCTTTAGCGCTGGGATGCACCCTCAGCACCTCATATTCGTTCCCTAGAGAAATCTGGGGGTTAATTGCCTGGGTGGGGGAAGCAGGTTTCCTTCTCCGGACAGGAATCACAGAATCACAGAATAACCAGGTTGGAAGAGACCCACTGGATCGTCGAGTCCAACCATTCCCACCAATCCCTAAATCATGCCCCTAAGTACCTCATCCACCCTCAGCTTAAACACCTCCAGGGACGGTGACTCAACCACCTCCCTGGGCAGACTGTTCCAATGCCTAACCACCCTCTCCGTGAAGAATTTTTTCCTAATCTGAAGTCTAAATCTCCCCTGTCAGAGCTTGAGGCCAAAACTCTTGGGAACCTGCTGCCATTCCCCATCTCTGTCTCTCCCAGCCTTACAGCTTACCAGTGGGTGGTGCTCAGCTTCACTAGCTCCAGCAGCCTGTGAGAGGATCCTGCTCCACTCATCTATCTCCCTCTCACACTCCCTGATGGCCCTCAGCCTAGCCACTTCTTTCCTCAGCTCTTCCACCATATGAAGCAGTTCCCCTACCCGAGCACAGCTTCCACAGGAGGAGCCAGTGCCAGAGGCATGAGCTGCTATGGGAGGGGGGCACTGACTGCAGCCCAGGGTCTGGGTAGCTGCATGTGCCCACCGGGGCTCCGTCTGGGTGGCAGCCTCCATCACGCTTGGTGCGGCCTTAGTCTTTCGTCGGGTATCCACCATTTTCCTCAATCTCTTCTGACCGTGCCTCAGCCCTTCCCTGCTCTCCCTGCCCACTCGAACTGCCTTGTTTAATGCACCCCACTACTCTTCTCCTGTGCTCCCTAAGGGCCCTTTAAATCCCCCGCGGAATCTTCCGGGACCGCCTCCTCCCGTCAGGCACCGCGCGGGATCGGCCCTTGAGCCCGGAGCCCAGCGCCGACCTCCCCATCAAGTTTTTTTAGGCTTTTCCCCCTTCAGGGAAGCGCCCAGCACCGTCCTGTCGCTGGATGCAGCAACAACTTATTTTTAACTGTTATTTTCCAAGGTAATGTGTACCAACCACCTTTAAGGTGTCTTGATACCCTATATGATGTCTACTAGATATACTTACTCTCTTAGTCCTATCAGATTGTGAAAAAACAGTATTTTGAAGAAGCCTAACTATAATAGCTATCACAAGTGATTTTCAGACAAATTATTATATTTATTTACAAGATTAAATTAGACTCGATGCATAGTTTGCACTAGCATTGCTTTTTCAAGACAAAGATTAGTGTTCCTTAAAATTTTATTCTATGTGAAAGCAAAAAGAATAATTTTAAAATTCACACTAGTTAGTTTGTGTATTCCAACATTTTTATACAGGACCTGATCTGAAGATTCTGGAACAGCCTTTCTGTTATCATCAGCAACCAACTATTAATAGAGACAAGCCACTAAAGCAAATATTCATAAATGTGCTCAAGATGTTGCTGACTGTCCAATAAAATCAGCATTTTACATACGATGTCTATATAATTCACTGCCAATTCGAAATGTTTTGTGAAGCATTCCTTTCAAAAGCACAGTATAAATACCAATGAAGTAGGAGGCAAATGCTGAATAATTCCAGTTTCAGAATAAAAGTAATGAAATTAGCAAAAGAAAGAAGCAGTCTTAATCAGAATACATAGGCCTTAAGCTTTATTTCTGTTTAATATTATAGTTTTATCATGGACAATAGAGTTCTAATGATACCTTTTATCTTTTCAAAATGTACTGTAATAATGCATGATTCCTTGCCTGTTTCAAGATACAATTTCATGAGAAAAATCTGATGCCCTAAAACTTTTCCACTAAGGATCAAGGAACAAGTTTATGCTGGTTCTGGGAGACAATAACATGCACTGTGGCCAAAACCAGGAATATAGAAGGAGAAAAAAAGTCATGATAATAGAAAATTAATTGACAAAAAATATTTTTCTACATACAATGTGCCAAGACACAAAAATCAAGTTTGATACCTATTTCTGATCTTGAAAATTTTGACTATAATGAACCTGTACTCTTATACTAGACCTTGGAAACAACTATTACAGAAAAAAAAGTTTTCTCCAGCCTAGCAAAATTCTAATTGGATGATTTACCCTCAGTTCATGAGCTGCATAAGTTTCATTCAACCCAGAGCATTAATCATTTTCCTGAACATGAATATGTAGTACTGTCTGATATGCCCTAGGGTATGTCTCGTGATTTGTGCTGCAACCTGTAAAGGACATTGCAGTGCCAAAGGGCTCATATCACACCTACCAGCTCTTTGTCAATTCTTCTGATATCCTAGGGTGTCTCATAGAGTGCTAGAGGCCTTCCTTTGGACAAGTGCATCAGCCCTTACAGTCTTTCATAGTTGTCTTTTATTGACAGAATGACTGTGTTCGTTATCAATGAGTTGATAGAGCAGACTGGCATTTTTATTCTGTATTAATTTTCAGCTGTGAAGGAGTAGGGGAGAGGAGTGAGTGAATATCACAGAAATATACAGATTGAAACACTTTGTAAATTTTCAGGGGAAATTTCCCTTGTACTTTGGTTGCTTCTTTTGAAAAAAAAAGTCTGCTAATCTCCTTTCCAGAGTGAAAGGTAACAGTGTTCTAGTGCAATATTTGTTTTTCTAGGAAACATTAGCAGTTACATGTTCCAGCACGGCATGAACCCCCCTCTCCCATATATCTCATCTGGTGTTCTCTACTCTCTCTGTGCTATCTGACCACTCTTCTACTGCCTAATCTTCTATTTTGATGAAATAATGTATTTGTAATATAAAGGAATTTGTAATGAGAAGAAAATCACTGACCCAAATGAACCTATCTGAGGCCTGTAATAGTCTCTCAGCAGCTGAAAGGAGACTAGGGCAGGTAAGTAGTTGGAGTTAGGTAAAATTTATTTAGAACTCAAGTTATCTTTTGCTGTTGCTTAGCAGATAATGTCCTCTTATGTGACACATAATTTTCTCTGCATGACAGCAAACTTCCCATAATCTGATGTAATATAATACATAACAGGAGGAAAAACAAGTGCTTTTTTTTCCTAATACTTAAATTCTGCATTGTCTAAATTTTATTAGTCAATTTTCATCATAATAAATGTATAAGCCCATTGGAGTCTATCCAGTGGTTCCTTGTATTTCTTGAGCTGGGAAGCTCAGATGTGGATACAATGCTCCAGATGGGGCCTCACTAGGGCAGAGTAGAGGGGGAGGATAACTTCTTCTACCAGCTAGGTACACTCGTCTCAACCCACCCTATTTGCCTTCTTGGCCAAAAGGGCACATTACTGGTTGATTATTAACTTTTTTCCCACCAGGACTCGTATGTCCTTCTCCACAGAGGCGCTATTCAGCTAGTCAGCACCAAACCGGTATTGGTGAAAGGAATTATTCCTCCTCAAACTTCATTAGGTTCCTCTCTATCCAAATCTCCCGCCTTTCCAGGTCTTCTTGAATGGCAGTACAGCCGTCTGATATATCAGCTGTTCCTCCCAGATTTGTATCACCAGCAGACTTGCTAAGGATACACTCTGTCCCCTCATCCAGGTAAATGGTGAACATGTTGAACAAGACATTGCTCAGTACTGACCTCTAGGGAACACCATTAGGTACAGGCTTCTTATTACACTCTGTATCACACATCACTGCCATTTGAGCTTTATCATCCAGCCAGTTCTCCTTCCACCTCACTGTTCACTCAGCTAACACACATTTCCTAAGCTTACCTGTGTGGATCATCTAGTTCCAAAACACCTGCCGTGGGCAAGGACATCTTCCACTAGACCAGGTTGCTCAAAGCTCTGTCCAGCCTGGCTTCTGACACTTCCAGGGATGCCATACCCAAAATTTCTCTGGTCAGCTTGCTCCAGTGTTTCACTGCCATCACAGTAAATAATTTCTTCATAAAAGCTAAGCTAAATCTACCCTCTTTCACTTTAAAACTGTTACCCCTTGTCCTGTAACTACACTCCCTGATCAAAAGTTCCTCCCCATCTTTCCTGTAGTCCCCCTTCAGGTACTAGCAGGTTGCTATTAGGTGTCCCTGGAGTTTTCTCCAGGTTTAACAACCCCAGTTCTCTCAGTCTGCCCTCATCAGGGAGGTACTCCAGCTCCTGATCATCTTTGTGATCCTCCTCCAGATCCACTTGAGCATGTCCATTTCTTTCTTCTGCTGGGTGCTCCAGAGCTGAAGACACTACACTAGGTGGAGTTTCATGAGAGCAGAGCAGAGGGGCAAAGCCATCTTCCCTAATCTGCTTGCCAGACTTCTTTTGATGGAACTTAGGATGTAATTGGTTTTCTGGGCTGCAAGCGTTCATTGCAGGCACATATTCTGGTTTTCCTGTTACAGTACTTGATGAGTAATCTCCCTGTCTTTATCTTGGCCTATGAGATTTTTTATCTTATTTTCTCTCCCTGTTCTGTGTAGTGGGGACAGTGAGAGAACAGCTGTGTGGGTGCCTGGCACCCAAATGAGGTTAATTCACTACACAGATTAAGACCAGCATGTGCATATCAGGGGAGTTTTAAGGACAGCTACCTGCCCCAGTGGATCCAGACTAGGATTCCTGCCCAGTGCCCTACAGTTTCTGTTCAGCCTGAGGGTCACAACCACCACTTCCCTGTTTTCAGGTTCAACTGGAGTGAAGCTGAACACATATTTCAGAGATATAGGCACACAAGCAGGCCAGAAAAAAATGCTGCACACACATTCAGCACTCACACCCAATACAGGTCCAGACAGCTACACTCCCTCCTCCTCCTGGCCAGGCAGAGTTAGGTCACTATTCCAGCACAGACATCATACCTTCCAGATTCACAAGTACACAAAAACTTGGATTCCTGAACACCAGAACAATCCCTCTACCCACCTGGCGCACCTGCCTAAATCCTGTTTTCCTGAATGCCTGAATGATGTTTTCCTTAAATATCTCTTATGTGTGTTGTTCTTTGGCATGTAGCCTTAATCCTCAAACTGTCCACGATGGCTCTTCAATCTCAAATTACCTACTGTTCTCATGGCTATTTTAGCTTGATCTTCACTATTATTATGGATGTAGCTCTTGACATGTGTGATAGTTATGTTTGAGGAGCTAATTCATTTTTGCTCTTAATAAGAATGATAAGGATGAGACATAGTGATATAATTCTTGCACCTTGATGTTCCAATTCTTAAAATGTTTTCTGCATGGAAATGATATGTCTTTTTGACTCAGGCATGAATAACTTCTGTGATTTAGATTTCACATTTTCAAGGTTATGAATAATTCAAAAAATGATTTTAAATCAAAATTATTTTCTTCTGGACATCAAGAAAATTTGGTTTCTTCAGTGTTTTTGAAAGAATGTGGTCCACAAACACATTAATGATTTACAGATCACATGATATTTCCCACTTACCGTTGCTTTTTGAGTCAGTTCACTTTGTCCATTTTTAATAGTTCAGATATAGAATCATAGAATCATCAGGTTGGAAGAGACCCACTGGATCATTGAGTCACAGAATCACAGAATAACCAGGTTGGAAGACACCCACTGGATCATTGAGTCCAACCATTCCTATCAAACACTAAACCATGCCCCTCAGCACCTCGTCCACCCGTGCCTTAAACACCTCCAGGGAAGGTGACTCAACCACCTCCCTGGGCAGCCTGTTCCAGTGCCCAATGAGCCTTTTTTTACCCCTAAATCCATGATCAGGAAGAAAGGAAAAGCTAGCTTCGCGACATTACTCTGGCATTAATCACTGTTGTGCAATTACAGATAGTTATCTATGTGTAAAGAACTATATCAGCCTCTTAAATCTGTACATCTCATCATACTGCCATCAGCTGTGGTCATCCTCAGTAGTGTGCCAAACCAATAAAAATGTATAAAGTTTTAAGTCTTTTTTTTTTTGAAAAATAACAACATTAATATATTAATTAAAGTGAAATTTGAAGAAACTATATATGAAGAAACTTTGACAGCTTACAGCAGTAGGTAGAAAATCTTTCCCATAGCAAGCAACTGTGTGTTTATGTAATTTTCAGTAGACTGTAGAGAACAAGATTATGGAGTCAAATAGGGTAACAAAGTTATGAAACTTTTTTTCTGAAGTTGCACCCACAAAATGAACAAATGGGCTTCAATTTTGCATTAGCCAACAAGAATTACTACTCATATTATTTAGTAAAATGTCTACAGTACAGAGTTCAGAAATACTATGTTTTTAAGACTAACAGAGCATTAGAATAGTCTTACATTCACAAAAAACCACTAGATTTTAGCAGAAAATTTTCATAGGAAAATTGTTCCAATCTTTTTAGAAAATCTGTAATTCTCAAAGAATTCAGATACTGAATTCAAATAATCACAGTGTAGAAATGTTAAATATTTATGATTCTTTGATCTTGAGATTTCCCCCTTTTAACTGTATATCATTATAATCTTATTCCTTACTCTAATCATATGCTTTATAACATTATACCTGCTCTGTATCTCCATGAGCTATCTGTGATAATTTACTTTTCCTGTTTGACTAGTGCGTTCCCATCATCATCATTAAATCTGCAGAGTTAAGAGGCATGTGTTAAAAATAAAATATTTATCCCATTGTAATAAATATCTCACCATGCTGTTATAGTCAGCTTATTAAAAAATAATACAACAATAAATATTTCCTTTAAAATATTTACAGCTACATGCAACTTTCTGTATCACAGTAGGGCAGGCAGCATAGACTGCACAACATATTCAGTGATATTTTCATTTTTACCTAATAAAATAATAACACAATTAAAAATTGAAGTCTAGAGCTTAAAATGCATTTAGAAAATTCTTTCTCATATAAATCAACAGGAAGCAGGTACCTAAAAGACTTACTGCCTATAATTTAGTATAGATACAATATATTTTAGTTATATTTGTCATCTGATGTTTCCCACTGTACAACATTAATATGAAAGATTGATATGGTTTTCCATTTTCTACTCCTTATGTTGAGCTTTGTTGAAGACTTAATTTTCCTCTAAAATCTGATTAAATGGAGGTGGTGATGTATGAAAATGTACCTTTGGAAATAAAATGAATAACACATCATTAAAAAAATAAAGTAAATTAAACAAATAATTAAGTAGACTGTTTAAAGATAATAATAAAATCTCTTGAATTAAGACTTTTGGTAGAAATTCTAAGGCTTTAGGAAGTCAGACTCCAAAAGGAAGGAAGGGGAGCAAGGCAAGGCACACTGAATTTCAAAGATATTTTTTATTTCTGAGCTTTTAAAAATAATTGTGTGCATGTGTGTGTGTGTGTGTGCATTTTCAAAATTCTGACAAAAGTTACTTTCCCCTTTACATTGAAAAAGATGTTTAGAATTATTTCTGATATGGAAAGGAGGTTTTTTAACAGACTTGCAATAATGCTATTTAGCCCCTACTGTATAATGCTAAGCATGATAGATGAAAATAAAACAAAGCAAACTCTTAAATTCATTTAAGGGCATTCATTCTTTATAACACAAAAACTAAAGTACAAAAGAGAAAGCAACAGGGATGTGAGGAAGCTTACAATTAAGTGATGACTTTAAACTTGATCTCATTTTTCTGCCAACACCAGTGGAACCGAAGAGACTGTCATATTCTCAAGACACTTTGACTGTGAATTAAACACATATCTTATATAACTGAGGAACTGGTCAGGGATTAGACCTGTCATGACCTAACTGACTTTGAAGGCTTGAAGAGGAATTTATACCACTCTAGCTAAACAAGAAAACTGTCTAAGCAAATCAGAGCAGTAAAATTCTATCTTAAATGAAAGCTCATTGTATATAAGGGATACATATACAACCACTAGCTTTTGATTAGTCACCTTAAATGAATTCATAAAGTACCCAGACTTTTGAGGAAGATACTGGTTTAATCTCACTTTATTAGAGAAACAAAAACCCCTTGTGGTCTGTTTAGACATTCTGTATAAGTCTAATTAGACATTCTGGAGTATATAGTCCACAGATTTTTTTGAGGCATAAACCACATAATTGTATTAGAATGAGATAATTTCTGCTTCAACAGTGCCAATTTCTTTGTACTGACTGTAAAAGCATCCTAAGATTACTTTCTTTTGACAGATTCTGGGCTGCAAATCCTTCTAGGAGGAGCTTTCAAACAGTCCTGGGAGAGATACATAAACTCTAATTTGGAAATAGATTATACACTCTATTCCATATTTTCTGTTTTCAGCAGTTCAGCATGCAAAACGATTTCCTTGTTGTTTGTTTGTTTGCATTCAGCTACCTTCTCAGACATTCCATTATAAGCCTGCTGCAATCTTTCTCTTGAAAGGTCTTCGGTCTTCACCGGAGTCAGATCTGCAGACTACAAGGTGCTTGAAATGAGACTACATCGAGGGCAGACTACACAAGCCCTGATCTATCTATGGCACTGACAATCATGAAGATAAGTTTGCTTTCTCACATACATCTGGTGAATGAAAAGGTTGGAAACCGTCTTGTACTAAGGTTCCTGCACTAAAACTGAGTCCAATACAGAATTAAGCAGAATGATGAAGATGATATAAGAACCAAGATGATCCTTTACAAAAAAACTTAAAGTTAATGTGATTTTGTTTTTTTTTTAATCCTGAAAAAAACATTCTTTTCTTCATTACTATCAAGAATTATTGGATTAAGCCACCATTGTTTGCAAAAATGGTCTAATGGGAGCATAGCAATTAAGGTACGGACCCCGTTGATGAGGCAACAAACAAGACCCACTTTATTGAGAGGATTCAAACCTTATATAGTGCCTCTGTATCCAGTAACAGCTATCCCAGTGAATTTTCACCTGTGAGAATCCCACAGTACAGCAACAGAGTGCAACCTCCTTTTTTCCACAGATTTGCCCGTTATCTTCATGTTTTCTGCCTAGTGCATTCCTTTCCTATTAACCCACAGGTCTTAATAAAGACTTCAAGTTCTCAATAAGCTAGCAAGCATAAGAACATCAGTCATTTGTTCTGTGCTCGCTGCTAATATTACAGGTACACCAAGGCATCGGCCACTTGTCCCAGCATACATGCAAGACTGGGATCTTTATGCCCACATGGGAGGATTAGAAAAAAAAAAAGAAAATCAAGACAAAACTATACAGTTTTTCCCCTTAATTTTCTTAAAACTACATTTCAAAGGTGTGTGAATAATTTTTCTCTCTTATGAATGATCCTTTACATAGAAAGCAATGTTAATCTAACTCATAAGAAGGAGTAAGACTGGATTGATACACAAGGGTTTCATGCTATAGCTTTCCTGTGGTTTCATAATGGACTTACCTCCACTTGCTTCCCCTATTTTTTTGCTCAGTTTCTCTCATTTTTAGCTCTTTCTGCAGTTACTGTTCCACAGGATGATGCCTCTCTTTTGTGCAATATCACAATGGTTAGATCACTCAGCATGTGGGAGAGAACAAAATATAGTATGTATGTGCCTTAAAAATGTGTGTTTATTTGAAAGAAGTTTGCCAGAGATAATTTTTTTATTTAGCTTAAAACTGGTTTCTGTGTCATAAATTTAAACAAAATGAGATTATCTTTATCTAAAGAAGTAATGTATTTCAGGAGGAACAGAACTATCAAAAAATGTTTCAATCTGAGGCTTACTAAATTTACTTTGAGAACTGCATTGGTAAGTGACTACATTGTAAGTGATTACATTGTAAATAATTACATTAGTAAGTGATTTACATTGTCTTATAATTGCTAAGTTCATTTCAAACTTGTTGCTTTTTGCAGTGATACTGTAAGGATTAAAAGAAGTAGCTATAGTTTTCTTTAAAAAATTTTAGCTATGTTGGGTTACGTAAATTGTCCATCATCACATCCAGTGAAGATTGCTTTTTTTTAACTCAATAAATACAAAGCAGCATTTTGCAAGGAATCAGCAATTTTCGCTCTTGAGATGTCTGAAAAAGACTCTGAATTCAGAGACCATCTAGCAAAATCTTGCTTAGCTGTGAAAATAAGCCTGAGGATGCTCTGCCAACCATTACAACAAACAAGCTAAATCATTGAATATAACCCACAACAGAAAGGCTCCTAAATGGAAGATGATATGGGCTGGAAATCTTTTCCTGACTGGCAAAAATAGCAGCAGGACACGGACAAATAGATAAAAGAACAGATTTCCAAGAGCCATACTCTTATCCACAGATGAATGAGGGCATCGTGTTATTCACTTTCTAGTGACATTTTACAATGTGCCACTTGAATTTTATTTCTGAATATTTATTTATTTTGAAGTATTACTTAAATACATACAAATATGACCTGACATAATTGTTCTGCTCTACAATCTGATAGGGCTTTTTAACATGTCAGTTAGAGAGAATAAAATTATGGGATTTAAACTTACACAACTATTGCTTTTGCAAGGCATGAACTGGCATATGTTTGTGGCTTTATGCTTCGGACTTGATTTTTTCATTTATGTATTTATCTGGAGTGTAAAGTATAGAAATAGAGACAGGTAACAATCTTTAAATTTTGGAGTTTTGTTGGTCTTAACAGTCAGATGATTTCCTGTGGGCATCCTTATCCTGTTCTTGTTTCACTGAATAAAAACACTGGATCTGACTAAAAAAAGAGTGAATGCAGATGAGCATGTTTTCCTGTCTTCCAAAATAAAATACAGACCTTTTCATCTCCCCAGAACATGCTACTTCCCATTTATGCTTCTGGCCACAAAAACACAAAACCCCCAATAAAAACACAGCACAGCAAACTGTTTCTTTCTTTTTCTCTTTTCTTTTTCTTTCTTTTTTCTTCCTTCCTTCTTTCCTTCCTTCCTTGTTTTTGTGTCCTGTGAACTCTGATGGAAAAGAAAAACATTCTTAGTTTGAGGAAAATTTTTGACATTTAAGTGTGTCTTGTTGCTTCCAGCATTTAAAAAATCTCTTAAGTTTTACCAATAACTGTAAAAGTCTCATCTCAGCCTCACCATAATGAAGGGAAGTTTTAATGTCTTCCATTAATTCTGGAGCTGGCCCATATTTTTCTTCTGAATTTGTCTGATAGTAATTGTTAAAGGTTAACAAAATTATAGTTAAGAAACAGATACAGAAGCAGCATCACTTAGACTGATAACATAAGCATCACTGAAGATATTTGTTTGTATGTCTTTTTTTCTTAAAAGATTTTTTTTTTAGAAAAGTAGCATCTTGCTTGTTGCAAATGGCATTTCTTATTCTAACCATAATGTGGAAGTGGGAAAGGGATATCTGTTATTAAAGGAAAGATGTATTTGCTCAGGATCAACGATTCTTCAGGCAGCATGACCTCAACTACTAACAATCTAGGAAGGAAACAGAGGAAGCAAAGAAAAGAAAGAGAAACGTGAAAATTATGGCAGCAAAGCAGCATACCTGTAATGTTAATTCAGACAGAAACAGAGGGAAGAAAGCTACTTCTGCATTGTGTTACGTTACGTTACCTTACGTTACGTTACATTACGTTACATTACGTTACATTACGTTATGTTACATTAGAAGTCTCTGGTGATAGAGACCTTGGAAAGGTACCATATGAAAAAACGTGAGGTGAGAAGAAATTTCATCCTTGCTATTTCTTAAATAGAACTATTTCTTGCAGTGAATTACATTAAGTCCCCTGTGCAGAGGGAGGATTGTCAGCATGTGAGGGGAAACTATTGTTGTCAAGTAAATGAATTAAGCAAAATGGGAGAATATTATTAGCGTTGCAGTAAGAAGTATGTCCATGTTTTCACCATTTCCCCTGAGTCATCTACTCTTTCTTGCCTGAGGGAAAAAAAGAAGGAACTTTTTGTCTCTGCCTCTGAAGCTACTTTCCCTCTTTGGGGAATTTCAATCTTTCCAACCACAAATTCTTTCTTTAGTGACTCTGGAAAAAACAAACCAATAAAAAGAATTCCAGAAGGACAGGAGCATCTCTTGAGTGCAAGTTTAATGCATACTACTGCAAAAACATCTCACAACACCACCACACGCATGCACCAAATAAATAAATTCAACATAGAAAACAGAGACTATCAGTATGGATTTCATGGATAAAAAAAAAAAAGAAAAAAAAGAACAGGATCTCATTTTCTTCCTTTGTTGTGATACCACGATGCTACATGCTGCCAGATCCTTCTCATAAATTGCACTCTAACAGCTAGATGCCCTACACAAAGCTGTCACTAGACAAGAATAGCAAACACCAAGGTTGTTTTTGTTTGTTTAAGCTCCTGCTGTGCTGCTTGTCTCTAGTATCAAAGCATTCCTTTTTCAGAACAAATTTTTTTTAACATATTGTTCTCCCTTTCTAAGATTTTGCTTCGTTCACATAAAGAAATGTCCACCAAACTCTCATTGATTTATTGAAAGAAGTTACACTTGCAAAAAATGCTGTTGACATATAGATTCTCACACATTTAATCAGAAAGCAATAGCTGATATATTGGTAAGATATGATCCAAAATTATTATTATTATATTTCTGGATTTTGCTACTGTGAAGTGATTTGTCATCCATATGTGTTGCTTCCATAGCAGAATTAGAACTTTAAACCTGTGTTCGAACTTTGAAACGGGTTCTTTTTGGCACCTGCTTCTACATAACATTGTCCAACAAGGATCAGTCTCTGAATATATTTTAAGTTCTGCAAATATATGTATATTACATACATTTTATAAATTAAAAAATATATAAACCCACTAATGTCACTATAGAAAAGTAGCCAATGTCTTGTAAAATTCCACTGTCAGAGCTAGTGATATTCCTAACTTCAAGCTCTATGGACCTTGTTTTACTTTTAATTTTTTTCAATTTATAGTATATTAATAAATATGCAACATGGTATACTAAACTTAATAATAAAAAGTGACATTAATGCTGTTTTAAAAAAACAGAATGAGTAAGTAATTATTTAATAAGTTTTTAATTACTATATTATTTTCATTAAGATACACTGTGGAATATCAGATAAGTTAATAAAAATAATGGAAACAGTAAGGAGATATGCCCCAGGAAAGAAGCATCACCCTACCTGCAGTTTACTTTTCATTTCATAAATGATGTTTACAAAGCAGTATTATTTATTAAAACAGTAGTGAAAGCACACTGCTTGATTCAGTCAAATGTCCTTCCTGCAAGAATCTTCATGGCAATATATGCAATTGTGGTGTTCTAACCTTATCATTAGTCTTCCTTTTTCTCAATCATATCTTGCTTATGTTACTTGTGACCAGCTCATCAAGTCAACATGATGAAAATGAATGTTATTAGACCTTCATTTTCATACCGAAATCCCAGAAGGGGAGCTATTCTCCTTACAGCTCTAATTGCTTTAACAACACGTTTTTCAGCACTTGTTCTTGTGTGTTTGATTCTGCAGCCATTACTCAGCCTGAGTAGTGGTATTCTTCTGATTATTCTCATTAATACTCAGGAGAATTCTCTCACAATTAAGTGCTACTCAGCAGAAATGAGGACTGTAGAACTGAGTAGTGTGAGGTTATTTCAAAAGGGCAAAACTACTAGGCATAAGCTCCAGTCAAAGGGAATAGTAGCTTCACTCATGTCACTTTTGCCTTCTATGCACAACTATTTCACCTCACCAGCCCCCCCAATCCTTCCACTCCCAAGTATCTCAAACACATAATAAACATAGCTCTAATGAGTTGTAAACAGCCAATTCAGCTGATGCTGTTGCTCTAGTTCATTTTTAAGCCAATGCATGTTATTCAGGATATTCCTATAAAGTGGAAAAAGTACAGCTTCAAGTGTTCTCAGAGATTCTGGTTTGTTCTCTTAATATTGTTGAGCTCCATTAGAGCTAATAATTTAGACAAAAATAAAATAATTTATAAAGAATACAAATAACATTATCATTTTTATATATATATTATTTGACTTTCAGGAGTATTTAAGTCAGTCTCCTAGCTTCCCTTCAAAGTTTAGTAAAATTAAGTTCCTAATTCTAGTAGCATCAAGTACCAAGAGGAATCTATTTGTATGCATTTGACACAAAGATAAAATTAGTCCCATGAATGTTAAGGGGCATTAGACAAATGAGAAAACTGTTGAGAATAGTTCCTCCAATAAATATCTCTTCTAGGATACATAATCTATAATAGAAGCAGATAAAGGTAAGAAAGTAGTGTGATACAGACCCTGATTAAAACATTAGGTGCAACACAAGAGTATTGGTGGCCTATTTTTGTAATCACAGGAAAATAAATGTGTTTCAGTGTAGAAAGGGTACTTCTCTAGCACAACTGTACGGCTTCCTCTCTCATCACAAGCTCATTTACTTCCACAGAGCACTATACTCTGTCAGTTTTATACAGTTAGGGAATCATAAATCCACACTCTGATGTCCAGAATTACTCAAATTGAAATATCAAGAATATCTCAAAATCAAGAAAAATAACTGAATGGTAGGAATACTGGTTTATTAAGTGGCTAATTAACCTAAATCATATTTCACACAGAGTCCATGATTTTCAGGTGTATTTCAGATTGTTTAGATAAGATGAAATAAAAAAAATCCCACAGCAAATATTTGTTTCTTTCATCAGAAGAAGCTTTCAAGTTATGTTACAAATATAGGTGGCAAAATAAAGTAATTAGTTTGAAAGGGTTTAACAGAGAACATTGTAATATTATAAAAAAACCCCAAAATACAGTAAATGGTCTAATTGTGGACACAATCACAAATTCATTTTAATTCTGCATTTTTTTGAAGAAGACAATGTAAGCAAAAAGTGTCTAAATAACACCAATGGATATTGATAGTAAGATGCAGTGGATGTTAAGATACATTATATATTGGCATATATAAGGTATACCATTTATTCATCAATTATCATTATTTAACTCACTAAATTATTTTCTAGCTCTCTGATGATGCTTATGTATATCTTATGCTTTATTTTGAGCTTAGATCAGAAGACAACTGTCTAATTCCATCAACAGTCTAAGTTTTTGCCCCAAGATGTCGTAACTCAAGCTACTTAGCTCAACAAATGCTTGGTTTAGTTTCTTGAATCCCCAAGAAATTACCACTGTCAGCACTTTTTAAAACTTGCACGTTGCAGGCTATAAAGACCACTGCTACAGCTCATTATGGTTTTCTTTTGATACTCATTTTTTAACGAGGAGCTGTGGGCATTTTGTACCATTTTTGGTCATCAATCACAAAGCCTAATTCTGTATCTCTTATTCAGGATGGAAGTTTATGTCTTCTATAGGAAAAGATTCTGTAACAGTCACTTATTTGGTTTTGGGGTTTTTTTTCCAGTATTGGTGACTTGAATCATTTCTAAAAACTTATATTGTAACTATCTGCAATGAGAATGATGTTTTGTACGTAGCTTTTTGAGGGTGACATATTTTCTTTCCATTGATACAAATACCCGAGGCAGTCATATCTCAGTCAAGGAAAGGTTTCTTGATATCTGTTCTTATTGTTGTGTTCATAAAATTCTGAACTACTCACATTTTGTTCTTTGAATTACTCTGCTAATTAATAGTTATGTTTCTTATGGTTTGTTTTGCTTTTATTTTTTCTTTATTCCTGTGCTCTTTCTACTGACATTATGGGTATTATAATGTTGCAAAGCTTTAAAAGAATCACACTTCAAAACAGGATTTCTAATAAGGCTTTCTTGATTAATTTTCCATGATCTGGTGTGCTTTTTGATACTCTAAAGCCTACCTTGTCCAAAAATCTCTTTAATTTTTTTTATCTTCTGAGATCCCTCAATTTAAATTTCTCCCACGTGGTTGACACTTTTACAAAGTTTCTGTAATTAAATTACAATACCAGTCATTCATCTCCTATTCTCCAGTAGCCTCAGCTTTGTTCGGGACCAGAATATGGAAAAAATATGTAAAAATGCAACCTTTCTTTAGCTTTCTTATTTGATTTACAAGCAGAAATGGGGGATATATCTCTAATAAAGTTCTTAGTAATTCTTGTGACTGTTCATTTCTCATAATTTATCAGCCAGATTCACCTTTTATAATAAGATAATAAGCCTCCATAGCAATTGATATGCAACACAGGAATATTTAGCCTGAGATTTGCAGCAGTGTCCATCTTTTAGCTCTCCTCTGGAACAAATCTAAGTTTGATCTTGAGATCGAATTTTGAGTGAATATTGAAGCTGCTGTCTGGAAGATTTCATCTACTTCTTTGATATAACCTTGCAAGTACAATTTATAGCTTTTTTCACTATCAACTAAGTACATTAATTAATCAGCATTTTTTGAACCTAGTACTTTGTGGATTTTGTTGCTTGGCAACAGAACTTCCTCCAAGAAGGGGCTATATCTAGAGTCCTTTAACCACCTTTCATCTTCCATGGCATTTTTAAACACTTATTTTTACAAAACAATTAATTTCTAATTTAGAAGGATACTTTTTTTTTTTTTTTTACTCCTATTACAAATAATAAAATGACACTTAGGATTTCTATAGCTGCATTAACATTTTGTGCACAGTAAATACATACAATAAAATCCAAACACCAGTATAGTAATCACATCAGCCAAATGTCAGCAGTTCCTTTCATTTAAGTGGGAATCACACTCTCAGTCTTTAAAAAATTGTATCAAATCTGTACTGATTTATTTCATCTCTAGACATAAGCAATAAAGTAAACTATATGTCAGTGTAAACTAAATTCCAAAAGTGAGAACCAGACATTTGTCATTTACAGATATCTTAAGTTATATATGTTTTTAAAATAGATGTTTCTCAGTCCATGAACTGTTCTGTGGCATAAATAACAGTTCTGTTTGATTCATCAAGGATTCACTTTTTTAATTCCACTTTTATGCATAACATTGTTAGATTTGATATTAGTGTCTCTATTTCATAAATCTCATCAGCTTAAAGTAAATTTTATCTCCACTCATACAAGCAATAATTTCAAAAAGAACATTTCAAGTTTTTGTCCTTTGCAAATGTACACATTTCACAAAACTTTGGACTGATTTTTGGAAATACCATATATCCATTTCATGTCCACATTAGATGTTCAGGACTAAGATTATGTTTATGTCAATTTATGAATACTTAAAAAATCAACTCTTTACTTTTAATGTTAAAGAAAGCATACAGCAGATGAGAACAGAATCATAGAATGGTTTGCATTGGAGAGGACCTTAAAGACCATCTCCTTAAGCACAATTTGCCCTTCATGAAGCCATATTGACTGTGACCAATCACCTCCTTATTTTCCTTTTTTGTGCCTCAGCAGAGTTCCCAGGAAACTTTAATCCATTACCTCGACTAGATCTTCTTTATTTTTCCTTTTTAAAAATAAGAGTTAGAATTTCCCCTTTTCCAGTCAGTGGGAATTTCATCCAACTGCCACAATTTCTCAAATATGATGAGTAGTGGCTCAACAACTTCATCTGCCAGTTACCTCAGGACCTGCAGATGCATCTCATCATGTTCTATGGACTTGTACACCTTCAGATTTCTTAGATGGTCTTGCATCTGATCCTCTGCTAGAGTAGGTGGTTCTTCATTCTCCCAGTACCTGCCTTTCCCTTCTGAAACCTGGGAAGTGTGGCTTGAGCCCTTGCTGTTGAAGACTGAGGCGAAAAAGTCCTCGAGTTCCTCAGCCTCCTTTGTATGTTGGGCAACCAGGTCTCCCATTTCCTTCCAGAAAGTGACCACATTTCCCCTAGTTTTCCTTCTATCACTGGCATATCCATAGAATCTTTTCTTGTTGCCTTGATGTCCTTGACCAGATTTAGTTCCTTCTGGGCTTTACCTTTCCTAACCTGATACCTCTCTGCTTGGACAATTTCTCTGTATTCTTCTCAAGTTACCTGTCTTTGCTACCACATTCTATAGTCTTTTCTTTTTTGTGTTTGAGTTGGTCCAGGAGCTCCTTCTCCATCTTATAGGCTTTCTGGCATTTTTGCCTGATTACCTCTTGCTGGGATGTATTGCTCTTGAGCTTGTAGGATGTGATCCTTGACTATTAACCAGCTTTCTTGGGTCCTTCTCCCTTCCAGGACTTCATCTTATGGTACTTAACCAACAGGATCCATGAAGAGGCTAAAGTCTGCTTTCCTGAAGTACAAAGTAATGAGCTTGCTGTGCACCCTTCTCACTGTCCTATGGATCCTGAACTCCACCATTTCATGGTCACTGGAGCTAAGGCTTCCCTTGAGCTTCACAGTCCCCAATTGTTGGAGAGAAGGTCCAATGGCTAAATTCTGTTCTTGATTGAAATGAAATATAACTTAAAAAATCCTCTGTAATTCTTTTTTTTTTGGTATTGCTCCTCCTTCAGTTGGTCAATGTCTCCATTCTTAACTTTCATCTTTGGTCAGAACATTGTGAAAGAAAAAATAGGTCATAATGTTTTTTTCCCTTTTTCTCTTGAACAAATTTGTTTCTCTCAGCTATTCAGCTAATGTCACAGGGAAAAGTCCTGAGGCCTACCACTCAGCCACAAGACATTAATATAGAAAAAACCTCTTTCTGACTTGAAGTACTGCATGGAGATGATAAAGAATAATGTAACTGTTTGCAGTTATTTCCACATTGTTTTGTAGAACTATAAATCAACTGAAAGTGTTGTGCCAGTTTTCAAATATTTCATTTTGCATGGTAACACCATCAATGTGTATGTTTTCTTAAAATGCTAATAGGGCTGTGTTAAAAATATATATTTTACAAAAAAAAATAAATCACATATAAAGCTTCCAATCATGGTAATCATTAATCTGTGGAAAAACTATTTTTCAGAAGGAAAAAAAAAATGGAATATCTCCTTCAGTTTTAAAGGCTGGGAGCAGATATTTCAAAATTTTGATTGCACAAATGTAGAAAGAGAAGCAGGTTTTGTGAGGGTGGAAATTTGGATCAGACTAAATATGTAGAAATAACAACATCAAAGAGACTTTATTACTGGACCAAGACATCACAGTCATTGAGGCCTCTATCACCTATAAGAAAAATGTTAGAAGCCTTGTACTTCTGGCTTTCCACATCATTCTGTAAACTTATTGGCTGTTGTTGCCCAGTTTGGGGACTGGCTATAATCTGTCTGCATTGAAGTTTTAAGAGAAAAGTCTCTTCCTACCTACAACATTACATGCAGATTTTCCTAAAGAAATACAAGCATTCAGAAAGGATTAGAAGAATGCTGAGAAAAGGAATAATTTTCAAGAGTGAGTCACGATGTCATTTAAGAAAAATTTCACTGCTTTGCCCTTAGGAAATTAAAAATACTACCCTTTGTAAACTGCCAAAATATGGCTAAGTATTTTATAAGATAATTATTAACAGAATTTATTCTCATAACTGTGCTATGTTTTATTTTTTTCCAATTTTCAACAATACTGAACACTAAGTTGCTTCAGTTGAACCTGTAGTAGTCTTTTAATGGTCAAAGCCATTTTGCATATATGCATATATTAATAGCTGTAAATACAGATTTCATGTCTAAGGATGTATTTAAGGGTATCCCAGACTGTTTTTTTGTTATGAAAGACTCGACTCAACTGACTGAATTCTGACTTCTGGTGCCATTTCAGCAGTGCTAGTACATCCAAGATATCCAGAGAGTACTGGGAATGACACAGGAAACATTCATGCATATAAAGAACTGTCAGGATACCACCAAGCATTTCAAATGACAATAGCTGTCATTGTGAAATCAAGTCCTGCACCTTGATTCTAGACGCAATGATCACAGTAGGAACTCAGAAAAAATACTGGATGCCTAGAGTAATATGACTTGATGTAACACATTTCAGATGGTGTCCAGCTGTCTTTCTAGAAAGGTTTCTCTCAAATTTGTCCTTCTGGCCCTCTGTGAATATTTTGGATAATACAGCAGATTTGACGTGGCACGTTTATGTTTAGGCAATTGAAATCCATCATAGTTAGGCAGTAAAGAGTAAAGAGAATATATAGCACAGGCAAAAGAGATTTTTTAATGAATCCTAAAATAGGAGCCTTTTCATAATGGTAAATCATCCCACCACTGCTAGACACTTGTGTTTCACCAATGACTATAGACATCGTGCTTTTAGGAGGTCAGAGTAAGATGTGAGTAGTCCAGCTACAGCCTGATTTCTGAGCACCTTTCATTTATTCCATTGATGGCTGAGTGGATAGGCATTTTTGTAAAGTTCATGACACATTCTTCTATTTCTTCATTTATCGATTCACTTTGAAATAGCTAGCAATTATCTGTGTGGTTAGATTTTTAGTAGTCTTAGTCAGGATGAATACACTGTCCTAAACCAAAAGAAGATCTCAAGAGTAAATTTAGGGTCACAGAAAATAAGTGTAAGGTTTAAAAGCAGTAGTAAATGCAACAAATCCTTTAAAGTGTTATTTTGAGTTATTGCGATATTCAAGGAAGCCAGAAACTGAAAAAAAAGCTGTTTCCAAGAGCTGCCTTTTTTCTCTTGTTTATCAAATCTTTTTTTTCAGTCTCTAGCAAGTTCTGAATTATAAATTTGTATGTTGATGAAATTCACCCTAAAGAGAAAAAGTACTGAAAAGATAAATTTGAATTGTAAATATTTCCGTTAAAGTAAAAGTATAAAAAAAGCCATAAAAAACACAGAAATTTAGCATGCCAGGTAAATCATGCATGCTATACAAGATAATGACCTTTTATCACAATAGCTTCTCTAACATCGAAAAATGAGGCGAATTCAGAATTATCAGTTTTTGTGAAGTTTTTTGTAGGGGCCTTTAACGCTGTTCCTCTGAGCTATATGGAGAAGAGTTGTGGACTTCTCTCTTATTTTTTGGTTTATTGACTTCTGTCTTCTTAGAGAAATCTTTTTTTTCCATACTTCTCTGAAACATTATTCTTTAAACTTAATAATCTTATTTGTGAATGTGCTGATTACCAAACCTGAATGACTGTTCATTTTGTTGTGTTGCTGAATAAAAAGTTTGATGAGACATTTCATGTCTTCTTCACCTCACTTTTTAATTTTAAGACCAATTGTTCTCTGTTCTCAGCCCCATGAGTTGGAGGAAGGGGATAGGGAGCAGAATGGAGCTTCCATAATCCAAGAGGACATTGTTAGTGACCTGCCACTTCACCTTGACACACACAAGTCTATGGGGCAGATGACATCCACCAGAGGGTACTGAAGGAACCAGAGAGGGTACAGAGCACATCATCTTGAGTTCCATCATTTGGCACCTACAGGATCATTCAGCATAGGTTTAGGAAAGGCAGGTCCTGCCTGACTTACTTGGTCTCCTTTTTTGACAAGGTGATCCAAAACTGGATTAAGGAAAGCCTGTGAATGTCAAGCTGTTGACACTGTTTCCCACAGCATTCTCCTAGAGAAAATGATTGCTCATGGCTTGGATGGGCATACTCTTCACTGGGTAAGAAACTGACTGGATGGTTGAGCCCCAACAGTGATGGTGAATGGAGATAAATCCAGTTCACATCCAGTCACAAGTGGTGTTTCCATGGGCCTAGTTCTATTTAATATCTTTATTTAATTATCTGAGTAGGGGACTGAGTACACCCTCAGAATGTCTGCAGATGACAACTTAGGCAGAAGTGTTGGTCTGTTGGTCTGTTTGAAGGTAGGTAGGCTCTACAGAGGGATCTGGACAAGCAAGATCAGTAAGCTGAGGGCAGGTGTATGAGATTCAACAAGGTTAAATGTTGGCTCATGCACTTGGGCATGACACCTTTAAGTGCTACAGGCTTGAGATAAAGGGCTATAAAATTGCACTGTGAAAAAGAACCTACATGTGCTGGTAAATAGCCAACTGAATATGAGCCAGCAGTGTGTCCAGGTGGCCAAAAAGACCAATAACAAGTAGCTTGTATCAGAAAAAATGTGGCCAACAGGACTAGAGAAGTGATTCTCCCTCAGTATTCAGCAATGGTGAGGTCACACCTCAAATACTGCGTTTAGTTTTAGACCCCTAAGTACAAGAAAAATTGAACTTCTGTAGCATGTGCAAAGAAGGGCATAAAAGCTGGTGAAGGGTTTGAGGAACAAAGCTTATGAGGAGCAGTTGAGGGAACTGGGCTTGTTTAGCCTAGAGAAAAGGAGGCTGAGGGGAGACCTTATTGCTCCCTATAACTACCTGAAAGGAAGTTGTAGTGACGTGGTGTTGGTCTCTTTTTCCAAGGAACAAGTGATAAGATAGGAAGAAATGACCTCAAGTTGCACCAGCGGAAACTTAGAATAATGCTAGGAAAAATATTCTTCCCAAAATAGTTCTCAAATATTGGAACAAGCTGCCCAGGGGAGTAGATAACTCACCATCACCAAAGGTGCTCAAAAAGATATGGAGGTGTAGTGCTTAGGGACATGGTTTAGTGTTGGCTTGGCAGTTCTAAGTTAAAGGTTAGACTTGATGGTCTTCATAGTCTTTTCCAACCTAAATCATTCTGTGATTCTCAGATTTGACAATCAAATTGGTGGTGATTTTACCTTTTTATTCTTTTCTCGTTCTGCAGTGCATCAAAATGCAAGAATTATCTCTCCTTCAGTTAGTTACACAGATGGAAAAACTAATCACATTGTACAGATACATGATGTTATCTTCTTTCACCCTTTATTTATAAAGTGGTGAGATGGGTGGTGATTTTAATTTAAATAATTTTATTCAAGAAATTGCTGCTGACAGGTATATCGAATGGCACCTACTCTGGGTCTGGAAGTCTATGGAGCATAAGCCACTGTAATCTCTAAGAAAAGATTTATCATGTTCTTGTAGTGGGTTCAGAAAGTACAAGTGGAGATTCCCAGAGAACCCACTACAAGAACATGATATTGTCATTCCCAAAGGAGTCAGAGTATTTACATTTTTGCTATTCTTTTTATAAGCAATTAGCTTTTTGGTTATAAGCTAGGCATAATTTAATTTCATAAGACTTTCTCTTATATATATATATATATATACATACACACATATATATTTAGAAGCTTTTCCATTGTCTGATTTGAATATCAGTTTAGTAAGATAGTGTTTTCCAACATGAAAGACAGCCATACAAGCACAACCTAAATTCTCTTGCTTTCCTATGATGGCACGAGTTAAGAAGTATTACTTCTGCCATGAGATTTCAATTCATTACTGTGTTGCTTGGAGAAAATTTTTAGATCTGACTGCTTCTCTTTCTTATAGCATACAGTTATTTTACATACTTCTCAAATTCTTTTGAAAGAAATGTGATGCAGTTTTCTATGCTAAGGTATTTTCAGAATTAATGTATAGGTTTATCTTTTTTTATTCATAAGTATGAATGCATTTTAATTTCTGTAAATCACTGACTTGTCTTTCCATGAAAGGACTGCATAAATATTTTATAAAGCAATCTATTTTTCTTCATTTGTTATTTTGAGATGTTTATAGGCATTCTCATTTCTTCAAACAAAGAACAGAACATGAGGGAATTTTTCACTGTATTTTATAGTGAGAGTCTCTTCTGCAATATGTCTGGAGCATTCAGTCATATAACACTGCACAAATACGATTGTGCTTGTCTACCTCAATAAAGTGTGCTGGGACTACCAAGGAAAACAGCCTTCCAAAAACTACTCATCGTCCATATCTAGGAAAATATATACTAAAAAAATGTCATGTTTCTGTGGTTTGCCAAAGAGAGGTGAAATAATGTATTCTTTTAGTTTTTGAAGAAGGCTGAACTTTCAGTGGTAAACCTGACATTGAGTCAACACCAGGAATGTGTTTAGTACAAGGATTTTTTGATGACATTCCTATGTCTTTATTCATTTTCTGTCTTCTGCATATGAGTCAGAACTACCAACAGACTGCTTTCTTCAACCTCTTCAGCTGGCAATACTGGTCCCTCATGGAAAGGGAGATGGTCAGTTCTTTCTTATACTATATTATTAGAGCAGTACAAAACTATGACTTCTCAGGCTTGCACTGTCTGAACTTGTCTTGTTCAAAAATAATTTTTACTCAACAGATAATGTTAGAGAGAATACACATACAAATGCAGAAAAAAATCAATACAAATAATACTACAATTAAAATTGTTATGCACAAACTCCTTGGTTTCTACCTTTTTTCCTGGATCACCCTTCCCCTGCCTTCTAGTACTGGCCCAAAAGGATACAGATTTTTTTTATAAGCCCCAGTGTCACATTCTGGGTACGTACATGTCTTCATGTAATCATTGGCTAGTATCAATGATAGCTGAATGCAGTCTTCGGCATCTGATGATTATATGTTACCTACAAAATTTTTAGATGTTGTAGACAATTATATGGTGTGTGTTCCTCAATTCCATCATCCACTGCACAGGGGCATAGGTAATCCTGAGTCGTTACCTGCTAAACTCATGTAGATGTCATCAATACTCTCTAGTTTCTCGGAGGGCACTCAGACTGAGCCTTAACTACATGGACTTTACCAGGAGGCTGAAATGTTTGTAAACATCTATACAAAGATTTCAACGTACTATTACATGCTTTAATAAGTAATCTAAAATTGAATCTCATCATTATATATTGAGAATAGCCCTGAAGAGAAGGCCTTGGAGGTGCTGGTGAATAAGAATCACAGAATCGTAGAATGATTTGAGTTGGAAGAAACCTTAAAGGTCATCTAAATCCATCCCCCCTGCCATGGGCAAGGACACCTCCCACTAGATTAGGCTGCTCAAGGCCCATCCAAAGCTGAGGAGGGCCTTTTTACAAAAGCCTTTTGTGATAAGACTCGGGAGAGTGGCTATAAATTGGAGAGAGGAAGACATAGATTAAACATTAAGAGGACATTCTCTACAATGAGGGTGGTGAGGCTCTGGAACAGATTACCCAGAGGAACTTATGCCCCATCCCTGGAGGTGTTCAAAGCCAGCTCAGATGAGGCCTTGAGCAACCTGGTTTAGTAGAAGGTATCTTTGCCCATAACAGGGGAGTTGGATCCAGATGATCTTTAGGGTCCCTTCAATTGAAATCATTCTATGATTCTATTATAGAAAAATTATTCTATGATTGCATTAAAGAAAAATTAATAAAAGTGTACAGAATCTATTTGGAGTGGGGGTGTTCTTGAAGAAAAAAAAGAGAATCTCTTCAATTAAGATTTGAGGAACCCTAAATCAAATTCACTTTCTGAAGCAGATGGCAGCAGAGGCCTGAATCTGTCTCCTATTTCCTGGAAACTATTTTTTGAAGCACTTGCTTGACTAATTAATGTAGGACTTTTTCCTTTTTGTTAAGATGAATCAATTAGTCAAATTCAGTATAGATTTGTCAGTGAATATATCTTTGCCCAAAATAATTTATAATTTGGGAGCTTTTCATCAAACAAATTATATTTTAAAATACAAGCACAGATAACTAACTTTTCCTATCCTAATTAAATATCTGCATCAGGATTAATTTTAGGATTAGTTCTTCTGATGCTGTTCTGTGAAATGCTGAGATACTTTAACTCTCTCAGTGATTATGCTATTTCTCAGTGACTATGTTACCTGTTATCTTATTTTTCAAATCACATTCCACTTGTCACATCTTTAACTCCTAGTATTGTTACAGACAATGCTGCACCAGGTTTGGAAGGGATATTGAGTTATCTACTTGAGGACATAGCCTTTTCCTCCTTCATTCTTCCTTTCCCTTTCCCTTTCCCTTTCCCTTTCCCCTTCCCTTTCCTTTCCTTTCCTTCCTTTCCCTTCCTTTCCCTTTCCCTTTCTCCCTTCCCTTCCCTTTCCTTTCCTTTCCTTTTCCTTTCCTTTCCTTTCCTTTCCTTTCCTTTCCTTTCCTTTCTTTTCCTTTCCTTTCCTTTCCTTTCCTTTCCTTTCCTTTCCTTTCCTTTTCCTTTCCTTTCCTTTCCTTTTCTCCTTTCCTTTCCTTTTCCTTTCCTTTCCTTTCCTTTCCTTTCCTTTCCTTTCCTTTCCTTTTCCTTTCC